>PPKB02000008.1:263391-485001 GCA_003707605.2 Tetrapisispora fleetii | reverse complement strand
TTCGCATTAATGTAAAATAAAGCGATGTGAGTACCTTTGTGGTTATAAATATAATTTATTATCAGGTGAGGTGATAATAATCCATACAGATACTTGTCTGAGCAATAGTTTATTTAATTTGAAATGTTTAATTCACATCGCACATTTTGTAATATGAAAATTATTATAATTACATGAACTTGTAATTAACCAAACGTAAAAATATTATGTAAATATTTACACGAAGTAGAAAGCAAGTCATCGGTAAACTGATCTAACAATTCGTAGCTGCCTAACCAGTCGGCACCTTTTGATAAAGATACAATTTATTTTGACCATCAATTATAATTCTATTTACACATGTAAAATCATTTACAGTTGAGATATTCTTTTCTGAATTTTTGATTTTCATTTTGATATATGTGCTGTATTTGAGAAGCTTGAATACCTCATTTCCTACATTATCATCAATTTCTAAAACAATATACCAATTACCTGAAGCTATTTCTTCTTTATAGTTTAAACTGATCTTATTTTTGCTTAAGCTCTGGAATATGAAAGATTCGATTTCCAATATACCAGAGGTAAAGGAATATATAATCTCTGCGATCTTTAACTGAGCCTTTAACTGTAAATTTCTATCATCTTTCAAAGTTTTCTCAATTGCTTCTAGATCAAGACTAATAAGCAATTTTTCATTAAATATCAAATTATTATCAATATACTTGCGCAAATTTGGTAAAAAAGTGGTGAAATAGTGCAAATTCTTAAAAATATCTTCCATTATAGAGGCAACAGTCACTGATCTTGGTAAAAATAGTCTATTATCATCATTGATATTATCAGTAATATTATCATGTTTACTGATCAAATATTTGTTTGGTTTATAAAATTGATCTTTGTAAGCTTTTTGTTCACATTTTATCATAAGATTATAATGGTGTAACGTTTCCATGAAACCATCAAATTTCCCCTTCAGTAGAACTGTTTCAGTCAAAGTAGTTGGTTTTTTTAGTTGTTTAATAAAAAAATATTTCTTTAGTAGGTAATAATCCCAACTTTTTATGCAATGTTCCAAATCTTGGACTTCACAAGATAATTCTTGCAATTTATTAGAGCGTGATTTCAATTTCATGCTTTCTATAAAGACATTGAATATCATATATTGTTTGTAAACTTCCACTTCATAATCAGATAATTTATCCTTGTTTGATAACAGCATAGATCGAATAGCATCATGTGAAGCAATCTTGCGTGTAGATCCAAAAAGCTTTTTTAGGTTTTTAGATTTTCTAGGATATTGCATGATATCATTAACAGTTAGATGACTGACATTATCTGAAGTGACGGCAGCTTTGACATCTCCATCTCCGTTTCTTGACACATCTTTAAATATCTTCAAGAGATTATTACATTCAGCTTCTGAACAAAATCCAGATTTTAATGATGCTCCAAAAATGTCGACACCCTTAAAGTATTTCTTGTGATCATTTACATATTGAGGAAATAATCCAATAGCATTATATCCATCAGGTAATGTGTTTGATAAAATAATTGGAAGTTCTATATTGTCCACTGGAAACACTAATTTTTGTGCAGCAATTGTGTTTTTTAGACTCTCAAAAAGTGCTTCTGAAACTGCTATTCCTCTGCAATCTTTAGATACTATAAATGAAGGCCATAAAATATTATTTACTACATTATTTCCAAATTTTGTTTTTAATGATATGGTATTATGGAAAAATAACTTAATATTTTTAGAACTTATAAGCGGTGAATATTTGTCTTTTATGCTGTGACGAAATAATAAACTTTTTGATTGCCTATTAGACTTGCTATCTCTTCTTTTTGTCCAAAAATATTTATCGTATACAGATAATTCAATCTGTACATCATCGTCAATTGACTCATCACACACCAAAAGTTCAGATAAATCAGTAGTCTTAATCAACTCCGGATGGCCAGGTATAATAAAACTCACGACATCTGAATCAGAAGTAGATTTCTTTGATATCCGTAAGGCATTTTCAGCTGTTTTAGTTATATATGGTAAATTACGATGGAATTTCAGATTTGTATTTGATGTTTCGCGAACCATACATGATTTAAATATGTTTAACCACTTAATATATGAATTTCCACTCATGAACAACGACGAAGTATTAAACGCCCTTCATAAGCATATACACACATCTATGATTTGTAAATTACATGTATGTTTTATATAATAAAGACAATGAATAACAAATGGTCATTATTCTATTATGTAATCACTTCTTAAATTAAATAGCACATTACATAAATAAAATTCATCAATTAGTTACCCGAATATAATGCATAATAAGTTCATTTTGAATGGACATTTATTAAAGACTTAGAGAATGCCTTCATACTGCCTTAATATTACCTAAATATTGTTATTTTAATATGTGTATAAGTTTGAATATATGCTAAATATTTTATTTACTATATTTCAGCTTGTGCTAGCCTATGATCTTTCGTAAGCTTCTTTTGCTAATTTTAAAAGAACATCAATTTCACCAGATTGAGAGCACATGCTATAAAAAGTGCTATATTTATTTTGTAATAAAATATATGGGTGATCAAATTCGATAACTTTCCCTGCATCCAGAACTAAAATCTTATCATAATCTATCACTGATTTTATTCTGTGAGCAATAGTAAGAATGGTTTTTTGAGCAAATTCGCTTCTAATTGTTTCTTGAATTTTTGAATCTGATTCATTATCAATTGAAGCTGTAGCTTCATCCAATAGTACTATTTTCGAGCAATGAAGTACAGATCTAGCCAGGCAGACTAGCTGACGTTGACCTTGAGACAAATTGAGTCCACCTTCAACTATAGAGCTATCCAAATTCAAAAATATGTTATTGTCATCAACAGCGTTGTTACCAGCATCACTATTTAAATTCAACAGGTTGTTTTTTGTAATTAAATGAACCTTCGTTAATGCATCATAAATCTTTTCATCTTCATATTCAAAATTTGGATCCAGATTAGATCTAATAGTACCTACAAACAAAGTAGGATCTTGAGGAATCAAAGTTAAGCAGGAACGAAGTTTCATCAAATTTATTTGACTAATATCAAGACCATCAATTGAAAGAGTACCAGATGAGCAATCTAAAAACCTAAACAAAGCTGAAATTATGGTTGATTTACCTGCACCAGTTCTTCCTACTATACCAATTTTTGATTCCCCATCAAGTTTTAAATTTAGGTTTTTAAGGACATAAGGCAATCCTGCAGAATAACGTAATGAATAGTTATCAAATTTTATAGTACCTTTCGTTGGCCAATTTTCACTTGGGACAATTGTGCCAATATCAAATAATGGTTCTTCTTCCACATCCATATATTCTTTAAGTCTTTCTACAGAGTTCATACCCATGTCAGCTGTAGAATAAAATTTCACTAACCAAAGACAGAATTCTGTAAATGTTACGGAATATGTTAACGATATCCCTGCTAATCCTGCATCCAGTTTATTTGCATTTAATAATATAAACGCACCGGCACCAAAAACAGTTATCGCACCTAGTACATCAATTCTGAACGATAACCAACTATTGGCTGACCACATATAAAAGAAAAATTTATTATTTTCATCAATATATTTCAAATTTTCTTTTAAAAATTTAATTTCATTCCCAAAGGCACGGATAGTGTCAAGTCCATTTAATGTCTCAGTGAAGTGTTGATATACTGGAGATTTGCTAATCGACTCATATCTTTTCAACTCTCTAGAACAGCATAGGTAAAAATACCCCACTATAAAAGAAGAGATAAAGATAAAAACTGCAACAATTGTAAAGCTTGGAGTAATGAATACAATAAGCAGAAGTGCTGTCATAGCTTGAACAAAACATGAAAAAACACCATCAAGAAAAGGAGTTAATTCACTATCCAGAACCTGTATATCTTTCGAAAATCGATTCATTATTCGTCCAATTGGTGTTTTATCAAAAAATGATAATTTACTATTGATAATGCGGTGAAGTAACTTTTCAAATATCACATTTGATGCATTAACACCAGCAAAAAAGGAAAATATACCCTTTATTGATGAAATTAGTGAATGTACAACACCAATCAAAAAATAAACCCGTAAGTAGTATAATGAATTTTTGTTTGCAAGTGATTGATCTTTATCATTAAAACTATCATCATTTGACCAATATCTAAGCCACCAAGATTGACTTACATATATTGCATGTGCTAGTAAAAATGACCCACTTACAAAAAATATCATTTTCCACCCTCCATACAACGTATAATACCATTTATATACATCAAAAGAAACTGCACCTGAAGTAGTTCTTTCTGAGTAATCTTCAACATCTACAGTAAGGTTACTTTTAATTGGATCTTCATCAGAAATATCAGACGGATTTTGGCTCAAGTTATATTCACTAATATTATCGTTAATTTTATCCGACGAGATTTCTTCATCATACTTTAGTATTTTTGAAATGGCATGCCGATTATTATTTGAGTCTTCAATATTCCTAAATCTCTCTAATTCATCATAGTCATTGTTATCCTTTGATCCAAAATTAGTGATCTCTGAAAAGTGACCTTGTTGCTGTAAATCTAACGGAGTTCCCTGAGATATGACACGTCCATTTTCCAGCACCACAACCTTTGCAGCTTTTTTTATTGTAAGTGCCACATTATGTGAAACTAGTATGCATGTCCTGCCTTTCATTAGTGACCCTGTTATACATTCATTATAAATCCACTTTGAACTATGGGAATCCACTGCACTTAAACAATCATCCAATATCACATGTTTTGCTTTAGAATATAAAGCCCTCGCTAGAGATATTCTTTGTTGTTGACCACCGGATAAACATGAACCTTTATCACCAACTACAGTCCTATCTCCTAAGTTCAAAATTTCAAAATCCCTTTCCAATGCACATGCTTTTACTACTTCCTTATAATGTTCTTTGTTATACGCCATATCAAATAAAATATTATTTCTTATAGTATCGTTAAATATCCAGGGAACCTGTGAACAATATGCAAAAGTATTCAACAGATTATTTGCATCAGGAGTCAGATCAAATTTTGAATTTATACTTGGAACAAATACCTTACCTGAAAATAAATTGAGTTCGCCGAGTATTGCCATTAATAGAGAAGTTTTACCTGATCCAGTTGGACCTACTATTAAATTTAACTTCTCTAATTCAAATTCGACATTAATATTTTCTAACTTAAAACCTTTGTTGTCATCAGACCACCCAAGAGTAGCATTTTTTAATGCAATTCGACTTCCAGAAGCATCTAAACTCAAATTGTGAAATTTATTGGTTTCATTGACTGACAAAAATTTTTCTATTCTATCTAAAGAAACTTTTGATTGCATTAAGAAATTGATGGTATTGGATAACTGATCTAAAGGCGTCTTTAGTAAATTGAACAAAGCTAATGCTGTGAATGCAACAGGTGTTGTCAAATCATTTTTATCAATTAATATATAGTAAGAGAAGGAAATTGTAGTAATTATTGTTGGTGTTAAATACCAAATTAGTGCATTCACTGACCAAGTAATCGAGTTATTCTTTAAAATCGAAACTTCCTTTCCCCTTAAATATAATAATTTGCTAATGATGTTATTCTCCCATCCGAATGACTTAATAATACGAATAGATTGGAATGCTTCATTTAAGTTCTGAATACGTTGATCAGTGAAAGTTAAAGTTTCTTTTTGAAAACGTGCCATCAGACGAGTCAGGAATATATTAAAAGGCATACATAAAAGAATAGCAGCTAAACCAAGAAATGCTGCAGTTCCTAATAGCTGATACAACAAAGTCATTGCTATTGTGGTCATTATTAGCGCTTCAATAGAAGAATGCAAATAATGACATAACTCACCAACCTTTATAGCATCTGTTGACATTAAATTAATAATTTCACCGTTAGTGAAACAATAATCATCACAGCAACATTCAGCCAATTCAGATTCTTCAGCTTTATTCTTATTCGGATTACCTAAAATTGACTTTTTAAGACCTTTTTTGTATATAGATGATATTATTATACTCTTCATTCTAATTGAGATTCTCCTACCTATAAAGGATATTTGACCCTGGCAAATTGCGACGACTATTTTTGATAACAACATGCTGGAAACATAAAACCATGCTAAATTCGAAGATTTAGGATCAGGATTTTCAACATATTCTAATATTTTTTTCATTAGAATTGTAGGCAATAAAGAGAACATAGACGATATTACTGCCCATGTTATTTGGATACCTATGTATCTCCAAAAAAACAGTAAAAACTTAACTTTAAATGATAATTTTTTAAAGTGATTGTTTGAGAATTTTTGGAAATGTTGTACGACATTTAAAGAATGATCCTCTTTAATCAAATCCCATACTGAATCTGAACTTAGATGGTTTCTGTATGATTTCCAAATTAATGAAGATAACCACGTAAATGAAAGTTGACTTAATAAAGATGACACTGGCTCTGGACTTGATATCGAACTTTGCGAATTTCTATACAATATTGGAAATGAATTTTTAAAAGATGATGTAAACAATTGAAAAAATAAAATTAGATTGATGTAAAATTCATGGGAATAATATTTTACATCTAATTCAGACATGTTTTCATTAATAAAAGTGGATCTATATGGTAGAATTTGTAGTAAAAAAACTACTAAATAAGAGAAAAAAGAAACATTCCAGGTATTCCCCAATCTATTTGATATAAATGAAAATGCTTGATTGGTATTGATTAAACGTAAAAATGCTATTGTCGTTAAAAAAATCCATAAGATAAATTTAATTCTTAAACCAAAAGATGTTAATTCTGTTTTATTATCATATTTATAAGTAGAAATGTTATTAATCCAATAACAATGATACACTATTTGACTAAAAGCAAAACAAACCTCTATTAGTAACTTGATGACATCGATACGTTTGCGCTGCACTACAATAATCAACGGTTCCCAATCTTGAATTCCAGTCCATATTGGCATTTTTTTAGTTAAATCATAATGTTCCTCCTTTATTTGATTATGTGTAGAAATCTCAGAGGATTCTCTATGGGATTCATTATCATTGCTAGAATGTGAGATATTAATGTTATCTCCAATAAAAGTTTCATATTCAGCACTATTATCATCTTCAAAGTCCTCAAAATATCCAAGAGAAGGTTCATCTAAAGAGTTAAAATGATCTTTATAATGTGCATGTGATGCCAACTCATCATCATCTATTTGTGATATAGGCAATCTTGTAATCCCAGCTCTATTTTTCGTAGAGTAAATAAAATAAATAAAATAAGTAAGCAGAACCAGCAACAAACATAGCGGTATTTCTTCATTAAGATATTTATTCCTGCTACACGTCGTCAAATCATCAAAGTTCCAAACTACACATGAACTCATTTCCTAATGTATAGTGGATTCCTAATATGCATGTAGTAAGCAATGGATTGAATAATATATTGAGTAAAAAGAAACCAGAAAAAACACTGTAGACGTAAACACAATAATTTTTAGATACAGTCACAACTTGCGAACCTAGCAATCAGAGATACCTACAAGTATATTCAAAAACCTAAAACAAGCTCTAAAACAAACAGTGTTCTCTAGAACCCTATTGCCTCTATTGTTGCGCTATCAAGTATACAGAGACTTCAATATGTAACTCCATGGACAATCGCAAAACATAAACAAAACATTGTACATTTGCACATCAAGTCCTCAACAACAGATCCATTCAAGAACCAGATCCAATATATATAGCCAAACAAATTACTTACAGATCAATCACAAAAGAGATCTTGGGAAGTGGCACCACTAGTTTCTTAATTAACCAGCCTAGATCCCACATACTATTTGCCTGCATCTCTTGGAATTCTCTGTTGAAACTTTTCACTCAAGCGATGACTTGTATTTTGAAAAATTTCACTACTGCACCCAAAAAAGAAGAATAAGAGCCTTGGCATACGCTGTTTCGCTACTCCATGACAGGACATAAAGCACTACTGTTGGGGCTGAATTGTGCATGAGGGGCATTAGTTCTTATTGTATTGTCGATGAAGTTCCGAAATGCAGACTTCCATGCAACACCATTCATAAATGGTGCCATTTTGTTTATTGTGATGTTCAGTTGTGACAATTGTTTTTGTTTATGACGTATAAATAGTGGATAGGAATGTTGAAGTAGTGATGAACTTGCTTTTGGTGTGTGTATTTACGAGTCTGAGTGTGGAATGAAGTAGTGAACGTTGAAGATGCATGTTGGTTTAAGTACTGCGTGATGAATATTTGTTTATCTTAAATTGTCTGTTAACAGTGTTTTTGATTTGTTAACTGTAGTGAAGAAACGTAATTAAAATACGTAATATCTTATATGTTGATTTTTTCTATGGAGAAAAATTTAGATACATTAAGGTAAATATCAATTGAGTATTTACAATTAAGACTGAAATCGTATTAATGCAGTTATAAATATATATAAAGACAAGCTAGTTTTGTATGAGAAAAATACTAATTACAATTGGCGAGTATTCAGTGTTCGGCATTGATAGTTTCAGAATTTGGCATATGTTCTTCCTCTATACCATCAGTTATATCCTCATTTAGATCTTCACTAGAAAATACTGGTTTTAAAGCGGCGACATCTACTACAATTGCCCTATCTTGGAAAACCTTGCTTTGAAATTCTTCAGCTTTCTTAGCAATGTCAACATTTGGGTCAGTGAATGTAACAAAGGCAATACCTCTATTCATTCTCTTTGAGAAAAAGACTCTTCTAGTTCTTTGGTCTCTCATTCTTCTCATTGGGAGGACGATTCCTTCCTCATTAGTGCCGAAGAAGTGGGCCAATTCGTGCTTTGTAGCATAATATGGTATATTATTAACATACAGAGTATCTTTAGATCTTTCCATCTCGTTCAATGGAGTTCTTTCCTTTCTAGGTGGAGCAGGGACAGCACCGCCCCTTCCACCTCTGAAAGAACCTCCCCTTGCTCCTCTAAAAGAACTGCCTCTACCACCTCTTGGAGATCCGTAATTGGAAATACCTCTACTGAAGTTGCCACGAGAATTGTAGCTTCCTCCCCTGTATGCACCTCTATCACCTCTGAAGCTACCCCTGAAATTGCCTCTACCTCTACTGGAGGCCATTCTCTCCCTTTTAGCAGCATTTCTTTCTTCTAAGCTTAAACCTTTTCTGATAAAGATAGCCTTATCTTTGATAACTTGTTGATCATATTTTTCAAGAATTTTATTTATATCAATTTTCTCTGGGAAAGTGACAAAAGCAAATTTATTATGGAACTTACGAGAATAACCATTGCTTGAAATGCTTTCATTTTGTCTTGTTGGAGGTATATCAACTTTAATGTTATCGTATTCATTCCTAAACAAAGCATACAAATCCTCTTCAGTACAAGAAGAAGCTAAATTACCAACAAATATCGTCGTATCAGGATCAATTACAATTTTTGTATCAACAATTTCTTGTGCTTCCTCAACAGGAATAGATTCCTGAACCTCTTGAATATTTTCCATCTTAATACCAAACTTCTTAACTTTCTACTTCTCTTCAATTAACCCCCGTAAAATTAAACCTCGAGTCTTCAACAGATTAACCACCGTTGCTGTACTTCAGTTATTGTTTGCTTACGTGCGTGCGGTCTTCCTATACGCTAGACTACACAAATAAAAACCCTTATGCACTCAAACCAACAAGAAATAATCAATTACAATGCTCCACTAAACATAATCAGTAAAAAACAATCAACACTAAACAATACAAAATACATTACACATATCAAACTATAATTAAATTTACAATAATCCTTAATTATTTTTCCCTCTAATTATTACAAATATTTGAAAATAAAACATAAGAAATAAGTATCAACAGAAAAGGATTTTGTTAGAACTTTTGTATTAAAACACCGTATGCCGTAATAATTTAGTAGTAATTTGACAATGAGGTTTGGGAAAGTTCACTAGTTGTTCGGTTGCAATGGAGGTGTTGGTCAAGGAACTGTAGCTGTGCATACAGGACAAGCCACTGTTTGTGTATGGGAGAGACTTGTGCGCGTGGGCAGATTGTGGGGAACAGGCACAGATGTCATTCAGTTATCTGCAACAATGAGGATATACGCAGCTATATATGTCATTATTGTGATGCAATTGTGAGCACGCAAGATAATTACATGTTTATATTTCTTGAACCTTGTAGATTTAGATAGGTTGTCTTGAGAATGTAGCTTGTCAAGTAGTATCCGAAGATATAATGTTTGCGGTACATTTTTGGGGTCATTTTAGTGTAAAGACAGGTGTTGGGGAAGAGATGAGGATGTTAAGTAGTGGTAGTAGTAGTTGAGATTGTGTTGCGGGACTTCACATACCTTAGAGTTATGTTCTATAGTTTTTGGCGTAAATGTAAGCTAGTTCACAAAGTGGCTAATCGTGTCCACACAGGGTCATGTTTAACGAGGCAAGTACGGCTTGGCAAACTACTATAATCAATGTGACAGTTAGTGGAATATTGTGAGTATGATTTGTATAGAATACTGGTTCACGCTATTGATTCAAAATAATAACTTAGTAACATATCCCATTAAAATCTATGATTATAGAAGATTTTTATTTAATATACAATTTGTGTGCAGATATAAAATCAATAAACATTTTATAATTTGGAGTTTATTGATATTACACTGACTTCAAGAATCTAGAAAAATTCAAACACACTTTTCATCTAAGGTCGAGTGATGTTTAAATTTTATTTTAAGTTAGATTATTTTTCTAAAATTCAAAGACTTTGAGAATATCATGCATACATGAGGGGATTAGATAAATGTACTGATCGATCTATGTATAAATGAGAGTAATATACTTCAACAGAATATAAAACAACATTCAATGAAAAATAGGATAAAAATAGGCTGACATAGAAATACACAGATTATAACTTATCATAAAAGCATTCAACATGTATAAATGTATCATTAACACTAAAAGCTCTTATCATATATAATGTGTAATCAAAGCCACCTGTTTTCACTTATCTTTCAAAGATGTGTGGTATCTTCTTATAATACATCACTTCTGCAATTATAACAGATTAAAACAGTTAATATGAAATGCATATATTTTCATTATACTTCAAACTTCAACAAAAAATAAAATAATGAAAAAAAACGAAAACAAAAAAAGTTTTAATACCACAGGTGAATTGTTAAAATAATATAGAGAAAAAAATTGTGTTAGTTATCCTTTAATTTATATAACAATTTTAAGCAGATAGAGAAGACTTAGCTCTCTTGTCTAACTTAGCTTGGGCCTTGGCACCAACGACACCACCACCCCAGTGCTTCTTGACGTCATCGTATTTGTCGGCGAAGTTAGCGTTGATAGTAGAAACTAACTTAGCTAATTCAGCTTCGTCTTCAGCTCTGACTTCAGTTAAAGCAGCAACGGCAGAGGTCTTTTGGTTGACTAAAGTACCTAATCTAGCCTTACCCTTGATGATGGCGTATGGAACACCCATCTTCTTACATAAAGCTGGTAAGAAAACAACTAATTCAATTGGGTCAACATCGTTGGCAATTAAAACTAATTTAGCCTTCTTGTTTTCAATCAAGGAGACAACATGGTTCAAACCAAACTTAACAGCGTATGGCTTTGGAGAAGCTTCTTGTCTAGTCTTACCTTCGGCAATGGCAGCAGCTTCCTTGGTTAATCTTTCCTTCTTTTCAGCAACAGTTTCTGGTCTGTATTTGTTGAATAGCTTGAAAGTTTCAGCAGCAGTGTTTCTGTCCAAAGTGTATTGGAATTGAGCAACAGCTGGTGGAACCTTTAATCTGATAGATAAGACCTTCTTTTGTCTTTGTAATCTAACATATTCTGGCCACTTAACGTATCTGGATAAGTTTCTCTTTGGTTGAACAGCTTGACCAATACCGAAGTTCTTTGGAGTGGAACTGGTTAATGGGTTGCTAGCCTTACCGGACTTAGCAGATTTAGCAGCAAATGGAGCTGGAGCAACTTTCTTACCTGGAGCCATTTTGATAATTGATTATTAGTTGATTATTTCCTTCAAAACGACAACAACAAAAACTCAATAGAATACAACATTAAAGTACTCTGTAATTTTTTCCATGAGATAAAATTGTTAGTTTTTTATATATAATAATTAATATTGTTTCAAACCATTTCGAATTGGATATATTAGAACAGTATAAATTTTTAATTACTTTAAGATTTTTCCATCAGAAAGTGCCGGATATCGAAATTAAGATTATTATTCTTCAAGCGTCTCTACGTCTTTATTCTGTTCAAGTTTTTCTGACTATGATTTTTGCACAGATGAGTTTGAAATTTTATATTTTGAAATACTGTTTTTGCGTGTGTTTTAATGAGCAACATCTTTATTTTTTATTTTATTTTATTTAATATTTTTAGACATTATTATTTCCAAATATTTGACCGAAATGTTAGGATGTTATTGTAAAGCAGTCACATATAATTGTAAGATAATTCATGTTCTGCTCATGGTAGGAAACTACTGATCTCAGAATACCTATTTCTACTATTTGCACGAGTTAAGCTGTAAAAGCTATATATATATTCTAAATGGATGCATAATACAAAAATTTCATAATAAAGTCATTATATTAGAGTAAAATACATGTAAGTTATGGAATATATAGTATGAGTTGCAGATACATTACTTTGCTACGGAATGATTATTGACAGTACCTAGCCAGCCTTTTGATCTTTCAATTGCAGTTTCCCACAAATGCCAACGTTCTCTTCTCTCTCCATCGCTTGATTCACTTCTGAATATCTTCAAGTTCATTTCTACAGGTAATGTATATTTTTCACCCTTTCCATGACCACCATAATACACCCATTTCTTTACATCAGGTAATTCACGCCACAGAGGACGGTTTTCTGGATTTTCAAATCCCATGTTTGCTGCAATTGCGGCCCCTAAAGCAGTACACTCACTAGTTGGAGACCTTCTCACTTTCACACATGGTCCTAAAATATCGGCTTGAATTTGCATGACTTCATCAGAACGAGACATTCCTCCATCGACAGCCAGTGTAGATAAAGCTGATTTCTCATAAGTATCCTCAAACTCTCCACTTTCCTCCAAAACATCGCTACTCATAGCCTTTAGAATAGCTCTCGCTTGGAAACACACACCTTCCACAGCAGCCCTAGCAATATGCGCAGCAGTGGTGAATTGTGACATTCCCATAATGGATGCTCTCGCATTTGGGTCCCAGTAAGGTGCGAATAAACCACTAAAGGCGGGGACAAATACAACACCCCCAGAATCTTTAACTTGTGAAGCTAATGGCCCTACATCTTCTGCTCTAGGAAACATTCTTAAATTATCTCTTAACCATTGTACAACGGCACCCGCCACAGCAACAGAACCTTCCAATGCAAAATGTGGTTTTTTATGTTCACTATTCTCCAAGTAAGGGAACCAATATCCAAATGTTGTTAAAGCACCATTTTTTGAAATTAACTTCTTATTACCAGTGTTCAATAATAAAAAACAGCCTGTACCATATGTACATTTTGCGGAGCCTGGTTTAAATGCCATTTGTCCAACTAAAGAAGCACTTTGATCACCTAAACAACCCTGGATTGGAATTATTGGATGATTGTCTTTATATTTATCTAATATTTCTCTAGATTTGTCATTTAGTTGAG
The DNA here is from genome assembly GCA_003707605.2 of Tetrapisispora fleetii. Taxonomy (NCBI): domain Eukaryota; kingdom Fungi; phylum Ascomycota; class Saccharomycetes; order Saccharomycetales; family Saccharomycetaceae; genus Tetrapisispora; species Tetrapisispora fleetii. Next base: position 471,272 of record PPKB02000008.1, on the reverse strand, counting down.
TGTATATAAATTCATGAACAGTAAAATCGCCATAATATTCAGCTGAAGAGACGATTTTTGGTAGATTACATTTTGACTTGTCAATCTCCCAAAATTCTAATAGTTGATCATCATAGTCTAAAGTATCTAAGTTCATAAAACCTGTTCTTGAGGCATTTGTGATATCTGAAACGAATGTATGTGATTTTGTTAGATGATAAATTAACCAAGTATCAATTGTACCAAACATCAGGTCTGATTCTTCATAGGCTTTCATCACCTCTGGTTCATTATCCAAAAGCCATCTTAACTTAGAGCAAGAAAAGTAAGTAGAAAATATTGGCAAACCTGTAATTTTCCTCATATTTTCTTGAAGATCTTTAGAAGTTGCGTTTCTTTTCTCAGAAACCAATGCTGTATTACGGGTATCATTCCAAACTATACCGTAATTTACAATTGGTTTACCTGATTTTTTTGACCAAACTAAAGTTGTTTCTCTCATATTAGCAATACCCATTGCGGTGATTTTATAAGCTGGTAAATCATGTTTTAAACGTTCAATATTTAAATTTTCAATTATTTCAAAAGTAGCTGCTAAACATTCTACAACATAGATTAATACATTAATGGGACAAACTTCCACCCAACCAGGTTGAGGGAATCTTAAAGTAGGTTGTTCTACTTCATCCTCCAATTCTTCAATAGTAACAAAATCAGTTTGAGCAATTGCAACACCTTCTGCAGTAAAAATGTGATTATCTTCTGTTGTTGTTTTCTTCATTGCCACACCACCTAACATTCTTGGTTGCTGCTCATATTTACTACCTGATGAAGTCGATGAAGCTGACGAACTTGACGACGAAGAATGAAGGGCATCTGTGTGCGTCTTCTTTTTCGTCTTCTTGAATTTTGAAGCAGTAGTAGAATATTCAATTTGATGTTTAGCCACTTCTTGACCCAACTTATTAAATAAAATTGCCCTCGAAGAAGTAGTCCCCACATCTACAGATGCAATTAAGGGAACAAAAGGTTCTGAAATATCAACCATTATTTAGTTTCTTATGCAGCGTATATACTTTATTTCGCTTTCAAAAATCAGTCTGCTATTTTTGACAACAAAAAAACTAGAAATGTACTACCGACAAAAAAGAAAAGCCAAAAAAACCATCAACCAACAAATAAATTGGTGCCATATATATACGTCTCTAATTCAACTCGAAATCGTGCATGACTCAATTGGAATTGAAAAGCAACGGTGACCATGTCCCGTGTCCCGTGTCCCGTGTCCCGTATCCCGTGTCTCGTGCCTCATGTTCCATGTCCCTTCACCCATATTGCTGCACCATCCTTTGTGATTACCCATACATTCCTTGTTCATTTCTGTAATTTAACACTTTAAAGTAATTTCTTTCCTGATGTCTAGAGAAGTGCACACAGTAAGTAATCCGTGCACTACCACATTTCACAAGCATTTTCGAAAGACGCATGACACAAACGAGCATCCACAAACCCACAGAACAATTGTGCAGCGCTCTCTGCTCCTGTGACATCATGACCTTCGTGCTAACAGCAACAATATTTTTGTGGGGTAAGGACGGACGAGAGCGTTGTTGCTTCGTGGGCTGTCCAATGCCGAAGAAACGGGAATGGTGCTGAGTTACTGGGCAGGGTTATATACTCACCAATACTTGAGATACTCACAGTATTCGCACAGTGGGTTTATCGCAATGGGGTTTGCAGTTCGGTGTTAGAGTGGTGTGCGGACGCCAGCCAACTTAGCACATACACGCTCAGCCAGCGACACAAATACTGTCCGCGATGCAGCGTCCCGATTCTGTCTTTTGTGTCGCAAGGGTGGATACTGTGCCAAACTTGTAAATTTTGTTGCATGTTGTCGAGCTCTACAGTGAACTGCGTTTCATTTATACCGAGGCAGGTATATACGTTCTGCGGGTAATATGCCGCTAGTACATCTAAATCTGGCGGCAGAGACGGTTCCCAGTGCCATAAACGAAGAGATACAGTGGGTTGTGAGTACAGAGGAGAGTAAGCTATTCTTAGTTCAAGGTGAGACAAATGGGTGCCGGTGGTGGAGGCATGTTGTAACATCTGTGCATTTGGTTTCGTCTTGATGGTTAGTGTTCCGTCTGCTCGAGCCACTTGGAGCAGAGTTGTCGAGTCTAGTCCGTGTTGAGTCCATATTTCAGGAATGTTCAATCGTTGCAACTGGCTGCAGTAGTCATCATACGCGAGCATCTCAGTTGTACAACAGGGTTTCTATGTATCTACTGAATATCTGATCTCTCACAATGGTTTCTTACGTTCTGTAAATACGTGTGAGTGTGTGTGTGTGCTTGAAATAAGTTTCGTATATGGCTTTCGAAATATTTCAGGCGCTTCGGAAAAACTCCCTTTAAAAATTTAAGATCAAAAAATGGTTTTCCGAAACCATATATAAATTTTGCCACTTTGTAAAGGTACAAGCTATATCTATATGAAATATATATAAGAGGAACTCGCATTTTTTGATACACAGTTGGAGTAAGGCTGTAACAGAATTGAACACAAGATCCTAGTGTTTTTTTTATTCAGCTATATTCTATTTTCAGATGGTACAATTGAGCGAAAGTAAAGAGAAAGAGTTAGTGGAAAAAGTTGAATTGAGATTTGTACTCTCTGAAACGCCGGTGAAATATGAACAATCTTTGGACACCTTCCTTCCACCTTTAATTTTGAAACTGGCTTCGAATTATAGTTCAGTGAGACAATCAGTGTTTAATATTTTAAAAGATGTGCTTTCTAGATTAAATACGTTGACTAATGTTGAATTGCCAGTGGAAAAATTGTTGGAACAAGCGAAAAAGAAGGACTTTTCTGAGCAAGAGATTTCCAATTATAATAATGTAAGACTTTACAGTCTGTTGTTTGTCTCTAGGGGAATCGATAGAATCGAAGACTATGAACGCAGAAGAAAACTGATTCCAATTATTATGGATGGCATCTCCAATATGCCTATTATGGTTGCATCTAGATTGTTCAATATCTTATGTAAGACAATTTTAAAATGGGAACCACCACTAAAAGGTTCGATAGAAGAAGATGAAATGCGTGAATTTTTAAAACCTGCAAATGAAGCTGACATGGAATTTGTATTATCATATTTCACTAAATTCTTTTTGTTAAACCCTGCCAAACCAGAAGATAATAGTGGAGTAATTCCAAGAGGATACACATGCCCTGGGTTAACTGCTGATGATGTTTCATTCTTCACCTATAATGCTGGTATCACTTTTCTCAAAAGCCAAATGCTTACATACAAACGCAGTATTTTTAAATTTGTTACAACTGGATTTGTCCCAAATGACCAACAGTTAGTGAAATTTCTCTCTATTGTATCAACCGACGCATCGGATCTTTCAGATATGGCTACACAGATGCTAAAGACACTGGATACCCCTTATGAGAATGCTGATTTCATAAATTATCTAATCTCACTCTATATAGGTGACAATTCAATTGGTCGTCCACCAGTGAAACCTGAATTACAAGAGAGAATACTTACCATACTAAATAGAAGTCTAGTTGCCACAGAAAATGAAAAAAATGTATCTTTAATTTGTTCAATAGGACTCCACTCAAAAAATTTTAAATTAAGATCTCTTTGTTTAACGTTTATCGGGTTTGTATCGGAAAAGAATCATCAAAATTTAGAACTTACATCAATCGGTTCTAGTGGAATTAAAGTTAACATTGCATCATTAATTAGAAATAATTTGAACACTGAAGGCTGGCCCAGGTTTCAATTAGGAGCAAATACTTCCAATTTTAGCAACAGCATATCACAAAGAGAACTTCAGTACAAGACATTAGGATTACTTCTGAAAAGAAACTTCAAGTTGATTGAAGATTTCTCTTTTATCGAATTCCTTTTTGATTCATTGAAGTCTGACCTTAATGAGTTTAGACCAACAATACAAGAAGCATTAAATTCATTAACTGTTCACTTATATAACTTACCATTAAGTTCAAAAAATAAATTGAAAAAACTCGCTGAAAATCTTCTAATTGATGATTATCAAATTGTCTTAACAAAGGGACAGGATCAACAAGATGGTCTGATGGCATGTAGATACGTTTGTATTAAATTTATTAATGCTGCTTTTGATTTTGATGATGCAGGTGCAAGATATTTTAATATTCTTGGGACCGCAAGGACAAACAAGTTTGAAACAATCGAAGAATCTCATAAAGGATTGAACCCTTATTGGTTTAAGGTAAACAAAGCATCAAATTTAAGGGATTACAAAAAAAGCTCAGACCTTTTAGGCAAAAATAATCTTACATTGAAATTCCCAGACTTGAATGAAATGTTAGATTTAATTATGAGAGAAATAGAGAAAAGTAGAGACAATTCATTTTTAGTAATAAGAAAAACTTTGAACACATCAGCTCGTTTCATAAAACAATTAATGATATCTAATGCTATATACGGGAATGATGTTTTGCTTGACCAAGATGAGGATTGGTCATTGAGGATAGATAATGCAGTTAAAATTGACCATAGAATATATCAATTAGTATCAAAATACATCAAATCAATTGACTCTAATGTATTTATTTCATTCTTAAAACTACTTCATAATGAATTGGTGCTGAAGGATTGTTCTAACAAAAATATTTTTTTATCAGCTTATCAAGATATTACTTTTGGACAAACTCTATTGTTTTGTTTACAATTCTGTAATTTCAATATTTTAACTTCATTAAGATATGAAATGGAAACTCTGTTTAATTTCATAAACCGTATAGATACCCAAAATAACAGAGACATACAGATTGCTGCAAATTGTATTGGTATTATTTCCGTTGGAAATGTCACATCACCATTTATTAAGCAGCTTATCGATGGATTAGCGGAACTAGATACTAATAATAATTCAGCTGCAGTCATTATAGCTGTGTCTTACATAATACCAAGATTATTTTTAAGCAATCAATTAGAAATAGTAGTAAGGATAGATCATATAAACATAATTTTGGAAAAACTTTTAGAGACTATCATAAATGATGCTAGCGATAGAATGAGCTCTATAGAGTTACTTGGACAATTCATCAAATTTGGTGTATTGCTGAAGCTTGACATTCAGACTATGAATGACTTTATGAAAAAACTCATAACTGCTATTAGAGAAAAAAATCAAAAATCCGAGAGTTCGATGGAACTTCTCGGTTACCTTTCGCTATATACGGATAAATTTGAACTATCTGATAAAATTTTTGAACTCATTTATAATTACCATTCTTCAAACAAGATAGAATTACTATTTACATCCGGTGAATCACTGTCCATTCTCTCCGACGGATGGATGAGCACAGTATTGGAGGATAAGATAGATATTCCAAATTCTCAAACAAATTTAAAAGAACTATTTGCAGGAACCAAACAATTAAACGTCTTGGAAAAAATACTAGAATCATGTGACAATAGTAAGCCAAGCTTGCGAAAAGCATCATGTATTTGGTTATTATCATTGGTAAAGTATAATCAATCGAATCCATTAGTGAAAGAATCTTGTGAACTTATTCACATGAAGTTCATGCGCTTTTTAAGTGATCGTGACGAAGTAATTCAAGAGTCAGCTTCAAAAGGTCTTTCATTAATTTATAAGATGGGTAACATTGACTTGAAAGAAAATATGGTGAAAGATTTGCTAAAAGCATTTACGGACAATACGACGAGTGCAAAATTAAGTTCTGGTTCCGTTTCCAATGAGACTCAATTATTTGAAGCAGGTATTCTCAACACAGGTGAAGACTCTATTAAAACATACAAGGATATATTATCATTAGCTTCTGAAGTTGGTGATCCATCTTTAGTATATAAGTTTATGAATCTAGCCAAAAGTTCATCATTATGGTCATCTAGAAAAGGTATAGCATTTGGGCTGGGCGCAATTATGTCAAAGGCTTCTTTAGAAACTATGATTATCGAGAATAAAACTGTTGCAAATAAACTGATTCCTAAATTGTATAGATATAGATATGATCCATATGAGATTGTATCTAATTCTATGAACGATATATGGAACACTTTGATATCTAATTCTTCTGATATTATTAGCAGTTACTTTACTTTAATCCTTGATGAATTGTTGACTGGAATGTCTAACAAAGAATGGAGAGTGAGAGAAGGTAGTGTTAAAGCTCTTCTAAATCTAATCCAAACCGTACCAAAAGAAAGATTTTCTGACAAAATAATAGAATTATGGACAATGTCTTTTAGATGCATGGATGATATCAAAGAATCAGTACGTGAAGAAGGTGTTAAACTAACTAAGGTTTTGGCTAAATTATTAGCCAGATCAATTGATGTAAATAATGGTGTGAGCACTGGAACATCTGAAAATATTCTGAAGTTAATACTGCCCTTTTTATTAGGCACAAAGGGATTAAACAGTGATGCTGAGGACGTTAGGACCTTTGCCTTAAAAGTTGTAGTTGATCTCGTCAAGAATACAGGATTTACAATGAAACCTTTTGCACCTAATTTAGTTTACGAGTTTACATTACTTCTTTCTTCAATGGAACCACAGGTTATTAATTACCTCTCATTGAATGCAAAGAATTTCAAAGTTGATGCTAATGAAATAGATACACATCGTAGTAATGGTGTTGCAAGCTCTCCTATTTTTAATACGATTGAAAAGTTAATAACAATGTCAGATGATACTGTTATAGAAGAATATGTTACTAATTCTATTAAAGCTGTTAGAAAATCTGTCGGCTTACCATCAAAGATTGCAGCTTCCTCTGTTATAATATTATTAGTTCAAAAATATCAATTAGAATTAAGACCATACAGCGGTAAGCTCTTAAAATCATGTTACAACGCCTTATCAGATAGAAATGCAACTGTTAAGCAGTCGTTTGCGAATGCTTACGGTTACATAATGAAAATATCTAATCTGGAAAAAGTAATTAAATATTCAAACCTTTTAACTGATAAATACTTTTCAGAATATTCAAATGAGACAAAGGTTGTAGTTAGCAAAGCCATTTCCTCAATGATTAAATATGCACCTTCTCAATTTGAAAATGTAGCTGGGATATACATTCCGTTAATTTTTGTTGCATCAAATGACCCAGGAAGAGAAACAAGTTTGATCTATAATGAGCTCTGGACAGAAATTCCGTCCGTTGGGTCTGGAACAATTAAACTTTATTTGGACGAAATAATTAAGTTGTTATCAAATAATATTAGTTCCACAGATTTTGCAATTAGAAAAACTTGTGCTAAGAGTGTATCGGTTCTTTCAAATAAAATAGATAACACCATAACAGAACTGCAAATATCAGAACTGTTCGAAATTGTTTTACAGTCTTTAAATGGAAGATCATGGAATGGGAAAGAATCACTTGTGGAAGCACTTGTAGAACTAACATCAAAATTCAACGTTTTCTTTATTAAGAACAAAGAGTTAAAATTGAAAATTGAGAAAGCTTTCATCACGGAGATATCCAGGAAAAATTACGAATATGTTAGCAAGATTATCCTTTCGTTTACAAAATTCCTTGATATTTATACTAATAAAGACTTAATATCCAATCTAATCATGGTCTCAACTTCTTTAATCGAAAATTTAGATTCTATTATAGTTGTAGAAAGTGATAATGAAACCAACTCATCAATAAAAAGAATTAAAACCCAGTCTGATATTACAAAAAAATCTACAAGAGAAAATATCGAAAAAGAAGAATTTGTGATTGCATTATTATCGTCAAGTTCTAAACTGTGTAAACTTTCTGAGGAGGAGGATTATCCTTACTCATTATTATCTTTTGTATTTGGTACGGTTGACTTACTTTTTAATTCTGATAAAATTATATTCACTTGGAGAACTAATTTAGCTGCTACTAAAATCGGTTGTAACATTTTAGAAGTTTATCAAGAAAATAGTAGTTCTGATGTTAAAATGTTTGAAAACAAAATTGAAGCTTATTGGCACAAGGTTTTCCAAGAAAATTCAAATCAAGATACCATTGAAAATGTCAAGTTGGGCTTAATTCAATTTGCTAAGTTAATAATTAAAAAATTACCTTCATTAAGAACAATTATTGAAAAGGATATAATTGATTTACCAGAACAGTACATGACACCAAGAGTAGCTTCTGAAATAAAAGGATTAAATATTGCAACCTCATGAAAATGTATATAAATTTTTTACTTAGTTTAATCTATAAATTATATCTGATTTTATTTGTAAGAAAAATATTAATAGTTTCTACTAACGATAATGAATTTCTATGTATTAATATATTTAAATAGTTAAATATAACTTAAATGAAAAATCCACTAATGCCAACTATGAATATTATCATAATATTTATGTCAACAAAATTAAAAAAAAAAAAAAAAAAAGATCAGAATAAACCCCATAGAACCTTTGATACTTTTTGTGGTAGTGCTTAATTAGAATAAATGATCATATATACAGCTGAGGAAATGTGATCTGGTATCTAGAAAGTCAAATTATCTTCAACCAAAACTTTCTTAACAACCACCACGTAACCTCAAGACCAAGTGAAGTGTTGATTCCTTTTGGATGTTGTAATCGGATAACGTTCTCCCGTCTTCCAGCTGCTTACCTGCAAAGATCAGTCTTTGTTGGTCTGGTGGGATACCTTCTTTGTCCTGGATCTTGGACTTGACGTTGTCAATAGTGTCTGAGGACTCAACCTCCAGCGTGATGGTCTTACCTGTTAATGTCTTTACGAAGATCTGCATACCACCTCTTAATCTCAAGACCAAGTGAAGTGTTGATTCCTTTTGGATGTTGTAATCGGATAACGTTCTCCCGTCTTCCAGCTGCTTACCTGCAAAGATCAGTCTTTGTTGGTCTGGTGGGATACCTTCTTTGTCCTGGATCTTGGACTTGACGTTGTCAATAGTGTCTGAGGACTCAACCTCCAGCGTGATGGTCTTACCTGTTAATGTCTTTACGAAGATCTGCATACCACCTCTTAATCTCAAGACCAAGTGAAGTGTTGATTCCTTTTGGATGTTGTAATCGGATAACGTTCTCCCGTCTTCCAGCTGCTTACCTGCAAAGATCAGTCTTTGTTGGTCTGGTGGGATACCTTCTTTGTCCTGGATCTTGGACTTGACGTTGTCAATAGTGTCTGAGGACTCAACCTCCAGCGTGATGGTCTTACCTGTTAATGTCTTTACGAAAATCTGCATCTTTACGAAAATCTTTTTTGTCTTTTTTTAATCAACCACTGTGTGCAGCTTGCGGATCTTTTCTACCTGTACTATTTTTTCTATTCACCGAAAATAACACTTATAGATACGTATACACCTATTTATATACCAACGTATTTTAAATTTTCTATTCAGCAAAACACCGATAACTCACAATTACTAATACAACAGAAATCTATAAAATACCAACAACAAACACAAAAAGAAACGGTAAAGGACAAGACCACGGGGGAAAGGATGTTCCAAGATAGGGGGAAACAAAGTGATGCTTAAGATTCCACAACAGTTAAGAACTTTCGATAAATGTAAGACCTTATATACTCTGAGAAATAAACTAATATTAAATTCAAATTAAAAGATTGGCTTTGCCACTTTGAATGACCCCCTTAATCACGATAAAACAGTGGCAAACAAATTTATTGTTTTTGTGTAACAATTAGGATAAATGGAGATAAAATTCATTGAAACTTGTGCTGTGTTGTGCTGTGGTATCAGTGGTATTATGCAGGCAGGAAACGGATTCTGTAGTTTGAATGCCCCTTGATCCCACCCCTTATTTTTTGGTGCAGGCGTGTTGTTATCACCGAGCTGGTGCATCTCTGCGCGGTGCGACGGGGAGATGCGTTCCGCCGCACGTACGGGTTTCTGGCCAGGAGCACAAAAGGCAAATTAGGGGATAGGTGGCTGCTGGTTGTGTTCCTGCGAACGAAATGGAAAACGGAGAAGCGCATGGAAACAACTCGAGATAGATTGTGTTCACTGTGGTGCATGGGTGCAGAGTATCTGAGATTCTATTCACACATAATAAGTATACATACAAATACAAATACCCATATATCAACACACACATATATATATAAATACACATATATATATAAATACACATATATATATAAATACACGTATATATAATTTGCTCTGTTGAAACATGCATTTGTTGTTCTGAAACATGAAACTCAACTAAAAATGATCTGTCACATCGAGGCTCGATGACGAACATAGCATGGAATTGCACGACATATCGGCTTTCCTGCGCGCATTACTTGCCGAGCCAGATCTGGCTCGGCAACAATGGCAATGCACGCCATCAGACAATACCATCTTGAGTCGAAACCTGTTGGCTGCAACAGCACAGCTGCTGCGGGTTGTCGATGTGCCGGCAATGCCAACACTCGTCATAGTTAGTCCACGTTCCAGCTCGGAGAGGTGTTGTCTTGGCACGCAGGAGTTCGTGCAGACGGTTCTAACGCGGTTCGACTTCTGGGATAGCCAAGAGGGTCTCGAGAGAAATGTATCCTGGTAGATTGCTCTGACATATGGTCTGTTACTTGTTGGAACTGTTATCAGTAGTGAGCTATCGCAACGTAACGGTGCTCCTTACGTTTGCGATCGTTGCAAAAATATATAGGATGTTCATAAGCTCAATTTACAATTCTGAATTGCGAGGGACGCACTATAAAGCTTATTTCGATATAGAAACGATGAAGAAACTAGTCAGGGAACAGTATGCCTCGTCACACACTTCCATTCTGATAAATATATATCAGTATGTGTGTGTATAAATATATGGCATTGTAAGTCTGACAAAGTATTTCAAGTATATGCACTGCCATTATGTATTGGCATCGGTATCTTAGTTTATATATGTGTATATGTGTATGTGTTTGCATCTTTATGTGCGTGACTCAAGTAACGTCAAGACTGTGAAGAAATGCTAATTATATTGAATTTTGTGTTGCTTCAATGTTTCTTTCATTCCGTATACTCACTTGAGCAAGATTATTGTGCATCTCTCAACACGGGAGACTTAATTACCCAATATTACGATATTTATCAAAGCATAGGTGCTTGTTCAGATCGTTGTAAAGGCTTGGTCGACAATGGGAAGCAATACACATATGGTATTGTTCAAGGTTATTATTGTTGGTGTTCTGACTCGTTACCTAGTGACTCAGACCAAGTGCCGGTAGATGACTGTGACTCGGGGTGCCAGGGTTATAAGTTTGAGAACTGTGGTAATTCTGCCAATGGCTTATTTGGTTACATTAAACTGGACTATAGTTTCGGTTTTGGAGAAACTTCGAGTTCGAGTTCGAGTTCGAGTTCGAGTTCGAGTTCGAGTTCGAGTTCAAGTTCAAGTTCAAGTTCAAGCTCAGTTTTCTCTTCGTTCTCGTTGGAAATATCAGTACCATCTGCTATAAATACAGCAACTAGCATCCAACTCTCATCGGGTGTGAGTATCTCATCTTCTAGCTTATATACAGATGACAGTTCTTCCGCCAGTGCTTCCCCTTCTAGCACCTCCTCTACTAGCAGCTCTTTGAGAAGTTCTTTTTCAGAGCTTTCGTTATCATCATATACTAGTACATCTTCATTGTCAACTATTTCATCTAGTAATTCATTTTTGTCATCTAGCATTGTTTCTCCTACGAATAGCATCGTATCTTACAAGGTCAAATATTCTGACGTTGTCACAACCTCCATTGTCTATTCATATATCATAGAGTCAAATCAGACAATTTCGACGGCATATACTAGTACTTCGGTAACGACTGTATACACAATTTCCTCCACAGCACCTAGCTCCGCCATTGTTAATTCCAATAATAACATGACCAGTAATAATTCAAAAACCAAAAATAGTTATTGGGATTCTCCAGGGAAAGTTGCAGGCACATTTGTTCCTATTGGCGTCGTAGTATTAATTATTTTAGCTCTCATATTTTGGTTTATTTGGAGACCAAAGAAGAAGCAGAGGGATTTCGAAAATGGTTATATACAAGCAGTTTCTCCTATCGACCCTTATAATAGAGTTGACCTGTATGACGATGAAGATGTAGAAAAAGACCCAAACAATCACAGATCTAAAAGATCGACTAAATTTTTAGAACTGAGTGACACTTCTTCAGAAATATTCGATTCACGACTTGAACCCTCTAAAGTATTTGCTCATACCGAAACTAATCATTCTGGTATTTCCTTAGCTGATGATGTTGATTATTCAAGAAAAGTATTGAAAGTAATAAATAAACCATAGGCCAGTTTTATATATCAGCTTAGATCAAAAGCCTGCATAACAGTTTAACCAATGCACTAGAATAATCCTAATATTCCCAATTTTTTCATTAATAATTAAGCTGTCGGTCATTCATTAAAGGCATTAAAGTTAGAAACATACCACAAGAAATGTGTATATTTTTGGTACGCATGAATAAGTACATTTTTCTTATAATATAACCATTTAATAATAGCACATTACATATAATAATAATTAATAATTTACCCATTAATATAATTAATTTAAAGAATATTTATTTATATAACGTTTTTTGTTTTTAAACGGCATTCTTTCAAGAATGAAAAATTTCAATAAGCTCATCTCATCTCATCGAAATTATTAAAATATATGAATTTGTATATATATAGACCTTACTGGCTTTATAATTATTCTTTCTATGTCCAACAAGGATCCAACCAGATAAGTAAAGTGCTAAATAGATGGAAGATAGTATATTGGATGTATTTAAATATACAAATGTCAACTCAGATGATTCAAGTGATGAATTTATAGGCTCTTCAACAGAGATTTCAAGGGAACCAACTGAACTTGACAATGCAGACGATATTAATAATGAAGAACATTATGAGAAGGATGACGAAGAAGCCTTTACAAAGGATGCAGATGTTAGTGAACCTTTTTCAATAAATAATCCAAGGACCTTCACTCCCAAATTGAAGCATAATGTTTACTTATTACATGATAAATATAACAGCACCATTATCGGACTCAAAAAAAAACAATTACTCTATATTTCTGGTGTTTTCCGATTAGAAGTAATAAAAGGTGGTATAGTATATAATAATAATCATTATGATGCATCAAAAGCTGAATTTACTCTCTGGCACCCTAATATCTCTGCTATTCCTCCTATTCAAAGTTCATATTTTTCTGGATGGAATGAATTTGTACACATTAAAGAAGAATACAGAGATATAATTGAAGACAACTTGGAAGAATACACGTGCATTGTTAAAATATCTAATAGTAATAAGGATGTTGTATTACAAAGTTCTATAATATATCCTGAGGCTGAAAGTATTTGGAAAAATAAAAAAGTAGATAATAATAGTACTTTCAAAAATAGTACGTTTAGTATTCTTAATGAGCATACTGATGTTTTTAATAAGCTGGTGATAAATCCGGAATGGAATTCTGTAATGGAAGTTATAACTACAGAATTTATAGAGAGTACTAATCCTTTGAGACTTTTAGTATTAGGAGGAAAGAATACTGGTAAATCGAGTTTTCTAAGAATACTTTTGGAAAATTTTAAAAAAGTGTCTATTGAAAAGAATATCAGAAAAGGTGTCTATTATTTTGATACGGATCCTGGTCAATCTGAAATTTCCGATCCAGAATGCCTTTCATTGAGTAAAATCTCAATGAAAGATCGAACCTTTGGACACAACCTAGTGGGAAATAATTTTGAGATATTAGAACAATTATATTTTGGATCATCCTCTCCTCAAGATTTCCCTAATGAATATTTGAATAATATACGAAAACTATTTCAGCATTTTGAAAAAAATATTAATAAAGATATTTCCGTCATTAATATGCCAGGATGGATTAAAGGATTTGGGATAGTTGTTATAAACAATATTATAGAAAGTTACAAACCCACACACATTGTTATTTTGGAAACAAATTCATCTAAGGATAATATTGATGAAATTAAGATACCGAAGTCATACAAAGTAAACAACTATGAAGAAAATAATTATCCATTTGTTTTTAATATTAAAGCCCATTCCCAAAAATTCTCTGAAAAACCTCATAATAAATTAGCAGCATCCCATGTCAGGACATATAGGTTGCTTAATCATTTGCATACCATGTCATTCTCGGGATCAGAAGTAAGCATTGATTCTAAACCTTTAGTTTTCAAAGCACCTTTACAAATTTCATATGGGCATCACGGTATCAAAGGAATTCAATTTTTGGAAGAATTTTCAAACTTAAATAAAGAAGATATTAGAAATTCTTTAGTTGGGACAGTAGTAGCACTTAATAAATGTGATACAACTATTGAAAAATTTATGAGTTTCCAAGGCTCCTTTCCAATTATTAAAAAAAGATTACCCAATTTAAAATTTTTGACATTAGCTTTAATTCATTCGATTGATATCAAGAAAGGTTTATTTAACATATACATTCCAAATTATAAAAGAGAGATAGTTGCTGCTAATAGTAATAATCTAATAATTGAGAGGAAGAAAACGGAATTTCCAATTCAAGAATTAAATGTCACAATCAAGAAATTCGAGAATACAGATAGACCTTTCCTTTCGAGTGATATTAGGAAAAAATATGAGCATGTTTGGAAAATACGTAAAAATATCAAAAGACGTGGGCATCACATGAAATCATGAATTTCTAAGAATTTTATATTTAAATAGTAAAAGAGCGAATATATCGTGCTTCATTAATTTATTTATTAAAAATACTTTATAAACATGCTTTTAAGAAAAAATTGTATACTAATTTTATCATTTCTCGTTAGAGTTTTCTTCCTTAAGTCCTGGTTCCTCATTCCATCCCATTTTTTTATTCAATCTATCATATTTCAATCTGTCTTTGTCACTCACAGATGGTTTAATTTTACATAATGCATTGGTAAAATCAATTTTAGTGACAAGTACTTCTTCTGACGGAACACCAACACTGAGATCTTCGAATTCTTTATCCAAATTGTTACTTGCAACTGAGTCAATTTCATCTGTTTTGAAAAAGCTTCTCTTTAAAGCTAGAACAGAACTCTCTCTTACTAATGCAGCTAAATCAGCACCTGAAAAATTTTTACAACGTTCATCACTAATAATTTCACTTAAGTCAACGCTATCATCAAGAGGTGTTCTGTTAACCTTTGTAATAGTTTTAACAATATCTAACTTTTCCTGGAAATTTGGCAATTCAATAAACAAAGTTTTATCCAATCTACCAGGTCTTAACATGGCAGGATCTATCATATCTGGTCTATTTGTAGCACCTATTACAAATATACCATTTCTATCATTCAAACCATCCAACTCGGTTAATAAAGTGTTAACGACTCGAGATGATGATTCAGATAAAGATGTATCTCTCCTTGGCACTAGTGCATCTAATTCATCAAAAAATATTACACAAGGTACAGATGCTCTAGCTCTTGTGAATACTTGTCTAATTGCTCTCTCTGATTCACCGACATACTTATTTAATAGTTCGGGACCTTTAATAGATATAAAATTGGCACGCGATTCGTTCGCAACTGCCTTAGCAAGTAATGTTTTACCACAACCGGGTGGACCCCACAATAATACACCCGCTGGTGCACTGATACCAACTTTCTCATAAAGTTCTGGTCTTTTAATTGGCTGTACGATTGCCATATTTAATTCAATACGGATATTTCCCAGAGCACCAACATTAGCCCAAGTAACATCAGGAACAGTTGCAAAACCTTCTCTCTTTGCAGTAGGTTGAATAGTTGGCAATGCCCTTAGAAAATCGTCATATATTATAGTTAGGTCACTTAATTGTTCAGTTTCTAAAGGTTCTGGATATTTCTTTATAAATCTTTGAATTGTTGATAATGGTAAAGGATCTATAATATCAGCTGTATTTTTTAATTGTTGCTCCGATTCTGTTTCCTGTTCTTCGCTTTTGACATCAATTTCCATGCCATCATTTACAGCTGTGTTTTCTTTATTATCCATTTCTGCATATGATTGAAAGATACGCTTAATTGCACATGTACCCGCTGCTGTTACCAAAGCTTTTAAATCAGCTCCAACAAAACCTGGAGTTAATTTTGCCAATTTCAAGTAATCAATTTCACCATTGATTTTCAAGTTTTCAGCCATTTTCTTAAGAATATGGAGTCTTGATACTTCATTTGGAACATTTAGACAAATTTCTCTATCAAATCTTCCTGCTCTACGCAAAGCTGAATCCAATGAATCAGGTCTATTTGTAGCACCTATGACGATAACTGGTTTTCCCCCCGTTTTTTCCATGGACAGTTCATCCATTGCGGTTAACAACTGGGCAACAATTCTTCTTTCCATTTCTCTTTGAGCACCACCGTCACGTTTTGGTGTAATAGCATCAATTTCATCAAAGAACATTAAACATGGTGCCAAAGATTTTGCCTCATCAAATAATTCTCTTAATTTCTTTTCACTTTCACCAGACATTCCACTTACCACAGATGGGGCAGATACCGATATGAATGGGACCTGCAATTCGCCAGCTAACGCATTTGCAATAGAAGTCTTACCACAACCAGGTGGACCGTGCAATAGAACACCTCTAGGTGGCTCAACACCGGTAGATAGATAAATTTCAGGGTGAAGAATTGGAAGACCTATCAATTCCATTAGTTGAGCAATAACATCATCCATACCACCTAAACTACTCAAAGAAGAACTTGGTGGTTTCCTATCTTCTTTAGTTTTTTGTCTTTTAGATTTGTTAACCTGATCTTTTGATCTCTTTTTGGAATTAGACTCTGAGTTCGCATTAGTTGCTGTCTCTGGTGTTTGACTTTCGCCTTTAGAGACTGGAACTGAAGAAGTCGACCACTGACTAACAATACTATTATTCATATCATTTGTGTCTTCAACAACCATCATATTTTTTTCAGCTAATATTTGTTCGCTATCAATTGAATCTTTATCATCAGTCGCGTTATACTGTGGATATGACGAAAACTCTTCATCTTCTTCAAGAATTATTTGCTTCAATGCTTTCTCTATAGTTTTCTGCAAAATGATTTTTTTGACTCTTAACATAGATAAATCTTTTGACTGGCAAAAAATAAAAATTTCATTAACCCCTAAATCTTTAGCGAAAAACACATCATTAAAAGCTTCATTTGCATCCTCATTTCCATTACCTTGCCTTTTCTTCTCTAAACTTTTCTCTTCTAATAGCCTATAGATTAAATCTGACACTTTATTATCTAGTGAACCTGAAAGTGATCCTTTTTTATTAGCTCGTTTTGGCATCTTTTCCCAGAAAACCTCTGTTTCGTTCAGTTTCACGAAAATTCTGAGCTTATACTAGAACCTGAGTTTGGGTTTGAATCTAATGAAACAATGGATAATCTTAAATGCTACTTCTTAATATAGTGAGATGAGATGAGATGAGATGAGATGAGATGAGATGAGATGAGATGAAATATTTTTTTGGAAAAAAAATATTTCAAATCTTTATTTGTTCGGGTAATGAGATATAATATATATGGGCTTAACGATTTCGAATATATGGTATTACTATTACTAATGAGTGCTAATTATTATTATTATTATTATTATTATTATTATTATATTAAGGTATTTTTGATGTTAAATGGAATCTAAAATTAAATAAATTATTAAGATATACTTTGAATGAGTTTGATACGAACTTGGGTTTTCTTAATCCTTTTTTGGTAACACCCAAAATCGTTAGCTACCATGTTACCACTGCCGATTTATTGATCGGTGTTAAAAAAAAATGGTTTCTATAGTTTATGCAATCATTTAGCGTCCGTTTAAGCCTTCTATGTGTAAAATTATTTTTTTTATTCTTTTATTTTGGGTTTGATACTGTTTTCAAAACAGATTGTTTATGCAACTACAGGAACAGATGGTTCTTGTATATCCGTCATTTGAGCATCTTCTTCTTCTTCTTGTCCTTCTATTGGCTCTTCGGCTACAGTAGAGTTGTTGGATGACTCGTTTGAAGGTTCAGATACTGCTAAAAACTTTTCTAAATCTCTCTTTCTGTTCATTTCCTCATCTCCTAGATTCACGGTTGCGATGTAGGATTTGAAATCTGTAGCATTTTCGATATTGTCAATGTAAAAATGATTTCTTAGAATGATTACCATAGTGGACACTGGGGAAGTGACTAACCCGATAACAATACCGTAGATTAATTTGATAAGCTGTGGAGCAGGATAATTATTGACGTAGAAATCATATTTATAAACTCTATGGCCAATACCTGCAATGATACCCATAGTAACAGGCCAAACGATCATAAATAGAGCTACACCAAATATTAAACCTCTAATAGCTCTATTGACTACCCAAGCACAAAAATTTATGAAATTTCCTTTAGTTTTAATGTAAGGGGCAAAATTTTTTCTTATATACATTTTTAATGTTGGTTTTTCTTCATGATCTTTATAGATCAAACCCCTATTGACTTCAAAATATAAGAAAGCAAACCAATTTTTTGGTTTCTCTTTCAACAAGAACTCCGGCAGAGTGATGAGTTCATTATTAGTTCTATAACAATCCCAACCCACGATCAATTCTTGCGTCACCCAAGTGACACCCACTTGAATAAACAAAGACAAAGCACAATCACCAGATAAAGTGTTTGGAAAAGCCCATAGTGTAATTATATTTTTCGACTTCTGGTACATACCATAGGCAATTGCAAATTGCACACCACCAGCCACTATACCAGAAATCGCACCTTGCAGTAGCACAACATAGTAGAAAGTAAATAAATGATTTTTTAGACCCATACTGCTTAACCAAGTGCTCAGATTCTGCAAAGCGTCGACAGCCTACGGTTTGGTTTCCACTTGCCTGTGTGCGAAGCTCTCCACAAATACAATTCAATTATATACCCAATTACATATCCACTTATATATATATAATCCTAGCCACCTATTCACAGATGAATGAAAACCATCTATCTACCTCTTAGAACCCAACTAAGAATTATTCAATGAGCCAAAAGCAGAAATAAAATACTCTCTTTTGAACCAGAACCATTTTGCAGAAAAACTTTATATTAGGTATTAATATTGCAATACTCGGAGAAACTTTCCCAACTTTCCGAGACAACAACCTGCAGACGTCCCTAATCTCGAGATTTCGAAAGCCGAACGAAGACATTGCTTCTTTTATTCCCTGGCGTTGCAACGTTACTGTCAAGGGACCCTCCCGACAAACCGTCGAGGACCACTGTGCTGGAGGAAACACCGCGGGGTTTCACTGCGGAGATAGGTTAGGTAACTTGAGATGAGCTAAACATAAGATGTCGTGCATGTGTATATGTGTACTCCCTTGCCTGGATACTTTCGAAAACTTTTGTGGTCAGGACGTAAACAGTCCAAGCAATATTAATTTATTGACAGTTTTTCCATTTTAGGTGCCAAAATGCCCGGGATTTGGTTTTCATTTCTTATTCCGGAACCATCGCATCAGTGACAGTGCAGACGCGCAGAACGGCGGACGGTTTTCAACATTTTTCCCCAAGTGCGCGTAGAGTCGTAAAAATACCAAAAACGCAAAACGAAAACGAAAAAAGAAAAAACAATATTATAAAAGGTCGGGTAAAGAAAATGAATAAAGATAAGGTCGGGTAATGAGTTTATTTTCGTATAAAGGGACGTCACACGTGACGTGTTTTCCAAAGAATTCGGAAATGTCCGTCGTATTTCCGTTCATTGCTGTCTGCCAAAACAATATTTATGCCAGAAATGAGATGTTATAAAGGTATAAAAGTACATTGTCAGTCCATGAAGTGTTGTTGTTTGCTTGTTTTTTGTGTATCGTTGGGACTCATTTGTGATTGACGGTTGATATTGAAGCATTAGCGTGTGCGATTGTACGTTTTGCGTGGGGTGGTGTGTGCAAGTCTGTGCATGAAATAAGAGGTACCTAGGATGGCTATTATTAAGAAAAGACGTACTCAGCAGTCCAGGAGACAGCAACAACAGTTGCAAGAGGCTAAGCAAAAATATTTGAATCAACGGTTGAATGCCGAGCCGTCTGTGAACGTTAAGCATGATGTGAGTGACACTATATCGTATAGAGACTACCTGCTGAACAATTTCAAAAGTGCATCATCGACTTTGAACGTTTTGTTGTCATACAGACATAAAAACATCATTCCAGTGGATTTGAATTTTGATAAGAGGTTAGTTAATGAGTCGAACTTGGCACTCGTGCAAAAAGAGGTGCAGCTGCTGTCCAGGCAGTTGGGAGAACTTGAAGGGGAAATAGATGAGGAGGAACAAAAGGATCCCGCTGATAATGAGGTCAAAGCAGTGATAGAAGAGGAAATTGATGAAAAAATATTGGATAAAGATAGTACAACACGTACAGATGAAGGGGATGATGATAAATCGGAAACTGTGAACAGAGAGGTACCACAACAACCTTCTCAATCGATTGAAAACCAATCTGACTCAGTAGCAAGGGATGGTATGGAAGTAACCTCTCCTGATGAAGATAATGTAAAAATAGAAGAACAAAAAAAGGAAGAACAAAAAGAGGACGTAGCTGACGACATTTCTCTGGAAGTTGGATCAGAAGCAAATGAAGAAACGGAATCAAATCCTAATAATAAACTAAATATCCCACAAGATAGCACAGATGGAATGGATGTAGATATAGAAGGATCAGATCAAGTTAATAAGAATGCAGAATCGGAGGCAGATCAGGATGTGGAAGAATTTAAAAAAGATACTATAAACCAAAGTGATACAGATGAGAATAAGGAACACGAACAAATAACAGAAACGTCAGACAATTTAGATGTATCTAACAAAAAAAACAGATCAAGAATTCCAACTCCTGAAAGTACATCGCCTGACTTTGAAGATAATACTAAGCATACTGATAATTCTGAAATGGTTAAAGACGATGAAAAGATACTCGAACCTGTGCAAAACCAAGATATTGAAGATGTTACCACAAAAAATGGTGAATCGGTTGAAAATTCTTACGGTGAAGATGAGGAAATTGGAGATAGACCCAAGGATCATGAAGATGCAACTCTAGAAAACAATTCAATTTCTGAGATAGTAATTGAAGATTTTAATGTTTTCTTATCTAAAAGTATGAAAACATTGAATGAAATAAAAATATACAATACCAGAGAAAAGTACAATGAGAATAATAAAATTATAGATGATATATTGAACTCATATTCCAACTACAAAAATAGAATATACCAATTTGGAAAAGTCAAATACTATACAAAGGAAGAATGTAAATTACTAAACTCACCGGATAGTGCAGCTGCTCCTCCTGATTATTGGGAAAACTTGTTTAAAAGGAAAATAGAAGAGAAGCAGAAGAAGGCTTTAGAAATTGAGAAACAAAAGAAATTAGAATTACAGTTGAAGCGTGAAGAGGAAGAAAGACGAAAGAGAGAAGAAGAGGAACAATCATTATTAGCCTCCCAAGAATTTCCAAGAGAAGGCGGATCACTAGTTACTCCTGTAATAAGTAGATTTACGCCTGATAAAATATCTTTACCACAAACTGTTGGGAACGGTCAGCCACTTACTGCCTCATTGCCAATTAATACTGAATCCGGAACATCCTTACAGATACCATTGCAGCAGCATTCTCAAAGCAATCTACAAGCTTCTCACCAACTAGTTGAGGTACCATCTATTACTCAAAATAATTTTGAAACTAATCCAAGCTCTTCTATTATTCTAGATACCAACAAAAAAGACGGTTTACAAGATAATATTGCAGAAGTAGCACAACTAGATATTACAAACCATCAGCAATCACAACCTAATGACAATATTGAAGGTGCATTTGGAGGTTTTGATAGCGAACCATTTAATAATGGCTTTGATGATGACTTTGCAGATTTAGATCAAGCCTTTTTTTAATTGTTCCTCCATCTACATATTTGAGATATGTTAGTAGAGGATGTAAAAGTTTGTAAAGATACAGAAATATAATCTGAAACAAATAATGCATTAATATTTAAACTTAAATATATACTATCTTGAAGAAGGAAAATTGTGAATCAATAATATTATGTATTCGTTTTTCGAAATTCAGAATAAGTAGCTTTAGTTTTAACTGATTTCGGTCTTGCAATAAATGGTGTTACTTCCAAAAGATATTATTAATATGTCCAATCAGTTTACCACTTGCAAATCCTATTGTTGCAAATGTTACAATAAATTGAGTTATTAGCAATATGATGCTCGCATATATAAATCTAGGATAAAAAATGTTCCATACCATATTGTGTTTTAAAAAATATGTCAACCAAATAAACGAGCTTAAGCATAAAACGGCATTATATGTTATTAGTACACCACAGTTGGCTACTAATCTTCCTAATAAAGTTTGCGGTTTTAAAATATCTGGTGGTTGACTCCATAACGTTAGTAAAACGATAGATAATGCCACTAATATAAAAGGTCCAAATGTATTTACAATTATGGAAATTTCAGTAAATGGACGATTGACAGTATCAGATAATATGAAACCTGTATCCCATTGAATGGATGCTAATGTAAACTGATGACCCGTGCCAAAGAATTGTTGATAAGATAATAGACTTAGAACAATAGGACCAATTATATTTTCTTTTATGTTTAATAAATCGATAATTTCCATAATAGATAGTATCTGATTACACATCAATGCTAGAGATATTTGAGCTAATGGTTTATTAAAAAATAGAATACTCATGAAGGCATTGATAACTAATAAGAAATATGGAGCACCATAAATATTAGAGTAACCGATAATAGTAGTTTGTTGAGATCTGATATCAGCATTTTCAACATTTAGTTTGATACATAGCGGGCCTATCATCCATGCTATATTGCAAACAATGAAGGTAAAACACGTTATTATTCTTGCAATAGTTACATTTACTAATGTCAGATTGATAAAGGTAATATCATATTTTGATTCTATTACAGTAGCAAGCCAGTAAACAATATCAAAAAACAGAAACAATTTCAATAGATAATCAATCCAAATTGGTGCGGCAGCTTGGTAAGATGATAATAGATTATAGTAACCTTTAATGGACATCGGTAGAATGTATAATACTGTGATGAAAATACTTGCACACCACCAAGAATAATTGATTTCAGTTGTGAATGTTGGTATACAATAATCAAATTGACCCTCTCGGCATGTAGTTATCATGCTAACAAATTTAGTACATACTAAAAGTACAATGGAGTGATAAGAACCAAGCAATCTTGCAAATCTAGTCATTGGTAATGAAAATGAATTAGCAAGTGAATTACTTACCCCTGATAAAGTACCCTGTTGTTCACTGATCGCAGCAGTAGCTAATGCCGTCGTTAATTGTCTATTTGGAATGAATATGAATTCATATAAAGCTAAAAATCCAAATGTTACAATCAGATAATTTACTACTTTATCCTCCCAAATGGTAAATGAATTTGACATAAATAATCCAGAATGTATGAATAGAAATATTACTCCAATCATTGACCAATAGTCAGAAAAGTCACTAAAAAATTTAGCGAGAATCCATTTGATATTATAGCGGCTCAATATCGATCTAAAACAACCAATTATAATTCCGACTGCTGTTGCTAATGCTATGTGCCAAACTATTCTTTTATTAAAACCAAGATATCCAAATGATAATGAAAGTGAGCATATGCAAATGTTGGAAATAATTGTCGATTGTATTATACTTTTTACAAATTCAGAGACCATTTGATTGACCACAATTGAAGGAATTAACTTCGTAATTATAATAAGTAATGTAACAGATATAAGTAATAAAATGATACCAATTCCAATGCTCAAATAGTCAAAAGAGCCCCAATTATTTTTGAAGGCTAATAGAACAGCTTGATAGTAGTACTTAGTTTTATTAATATCGGCTACAGATTGCTCATATAAATAATTGAGCGTATCATTCATATGTTTGTCTTGAATAATACCTGAGTTTAACTGATAATTTCTAATTTGCTCTAATGCAAGTCTCATATGGGTCCTGTGTTCTTTTTCATTCAGAGATATTTCGTCAATAGGCCATCCTAGGTTATTATATGGTATAGGTAATCCAA
Source organism: Tetrapisispora fleetii (assembly GCA_003707605.2). Taxonomy (NCBI): domain Eukaryota; kingdom Fungi; phylum Ascomycota; class Saccharomycetes; order Saccharomycetales; family Saccharomycetaceae; genus Tetrapisispora; species Tetrapisispora fleetii. The sequence goes on along the minus strand of PPKB02000008.1, from coordinate 447,158 downwards.
ACAAAAGTGAAAAAGTTGGTACCATATCAATTTGGTTTATAGTTTTATCAAAATGATCAGTAAAGTTTAGCAAAGAATCATTCTCTCTCCAAGCATTAGGTTTCTTTGAATATAAAAATAATGCACTTTCTATCTCATCACTAGATTTTCCACCGTGATTACCTGAAATATCCATTCCATGATCACCTAAAACAATCAATAGAGTGTCATCATCTATTGATTTAATTATTTTTTTAATAAATGTGTTAACCTGGAGCTGTTTTTCTTTAATAGTAATGTGATTAGGTCCATATTTATTAGCAGCATGATCTATTCCAACAATATGACCTATTAGTATATCCCAGTCTTCTTTATAAGTATCATTTTCTATTAAATTTTCATCAAAAAACTTAAAGACTCCATTGTCGACTGTGTCAAGATCCCAAATATTGTATGATTCTAGTGGTACACTTTTTGGTGATAAATAAGGTTCGAACATTCTACTCCACGTATCATCTCCAGAGAATAATATCGTTTTGTTGCTTAAGTATAATTGTTTTACAATGCTATCTTCTTCTACAACCCTATCACTGAAACTCGTTATCCCATCTAAAAAGGAAGGTAATAAACCTGTCGTTATACCTTTTAATCTATGAAAAGTAGTAGTAGGTGGCTCTGCTAGAAATTTAAAAAGTAATGGGGAAGACGGTATTGCCTCATTGTTTGTCTTATTATAATTGTTTGACAAATTACTCTTATTTAATAATTCGTAAATAATATCAATATTATTATGATAATTCCCATTATACATAGCATTAGTTTCCTCAACTGGAATAACAAAATCATATCTCAAGGCATCTACTAATAATACTACAGCTTTATCAAATTTTTTAATATCATTATATTCCAGGGAAGGTTGAGCTGTATAATGAATTTGTGACTTACAAAAGGAAAATCCTTTAGCAAAAAATGCAATTGATATAACTTGTAATAGAGCAATTGAACTTAAGAGTATAATGTAAAGGACGTGAGATTCTCTAAACCTTTTTATACTAGTTTGATAAAATCTTTTTTCTTCGCTAGAGTATTTAAGAATCGATCTTTTCAGAATATGTTCTTCTATTCGGTTTCTCTGATTTGATTTATTCATATTTAGATTAATTCGATCTTGAACTTGGACACTTTCACCACAATCTATAACTGTATACCTTTCTAATAATTTCAAATGCCACTCTCATATAACTTCTCGATAATTGAAAAAGAGATGATATGCAATCTACCGGAATAAAAAGTCTCTAGACTGATATATGATTAAATGTGATTGCAGTTATCACGATATATTGCATTATAGTTGACCAAGCTATTCCTACTTTATATCGTTTTCTGTTGTTCATTTAACTCAATTAATTTCTTGATTTGTACTTGTTATATCTTAAAGGTTGAAAAACTAAGAGCATCGCAAAAATGATTCATAAAATAATGGGATATGTTAGTTACAGTTCCATTATCAATAATATGAAGTGTATGGAGGGCTCCATTGGTGTTATTCAATTAATATGGGATTATCTGAGAAAAAAATTGGATACAACTTGTTCGGAACTACATGTTTATAAAACTAAGGCTATGAACTTAATGAAAGAACAAAAAAGATAATATATGTACTTTTTAGATGAAATGTTCAATACCAACATCATCCTTCAGGAAAAGGATCTATTTAACTACATTGTCACTTCTTATGGGCTTGTAAGATTTCGTTAGGTTATTTCTGAACAAAATGGTACATATCTGTTGACTCAAGGTATAATTATGAACAAGTAAATGCACTAACATTCTTGTTCGAAATTTAAAAAAGATTGTGTATGAATATTTAGAAATATTAATTGTAGATAGATACACTATATGATTTTATTAATCTATAGTCACAATTTAGTACAATAATGGGATTTTTTGACAGAAATATAAGGCCTCTGAATCGTTCAGCATTTATGCTTCTCCGGCATTTGAATGAGTTAAATAAAAAAATATGCTAATGAATACTATAACTCGATATCTATATTATCTTATTCAAAAAAGAACAATCTAAAATATTTTAGTAAATATGAGATATACAAATTGAGTTTGTAGTTTTTCACAAGAGTACAATGAGCATATATTTTTCTCTAAAATCAGCATTAATACCTGTGTGACACTACTAGTTGAAAAATTGGAAGTTTTGAGCATCATATATAGAAAATATAAAATCCTTAACCAGAACTACTACTAAAAGTAAAAGACAATAAGACATAGGTGAAGTCTTCCTCCTTGTTCAAATATAAGTGTCACAATTTCACAAAGGACCCTGTCATCTATAATTTGACCTTTATATTTTTCACGCATAAAAATATAAAGGCTAAGGTGAAATATTTTGAGGCATCGCAACTTTAACGATATACCAGAGATGAATTGATCAGCCATTATATTCAATTGTGATGGTATTCTAATTTCAAGGATTGGTTAAATTTGATGAATGGTAAAATTGTAATTTCTTTTCGTTATTCGTCGATTTTTCGATAAAAGAACTTCAATATTTGTAAATAAATTATGTTCAGATAAATTGTGACAATTTTTATTTGAATGCAAAAGTATTCACTTGAAAATATGTATTTTATTGTTACTTTTGGCTTCCAATTTTGACTGAAGCATTATATGAGTTTATAATTAATATCTTAATATAATAACTTGTTGGTCTTATTATTATTTTATAAGTTCAACAGGTTGATTGGTTATGAATTTGGGAACTCAAGAACCACAAGAAGGTGAAAATGAAGGGCATGTTAATAACCAGAAGCCGACATTTCGTAAGTTTAAGTTTGATAATGCTGCTGAAAATGTAGAAGACCCGTTGAATAGCAATTATACTGAGAGTGAACGAGATAGCATTGCTCCTACTGAATCACCTGCTCAGTATATGGGCTACGACGACGACATTGAACGTAATGGTTCTTCTACACTCGCTGATAGTAACTATAATGGATTCAGTAAATTAGAAAAAACCAATACATTAACATCCATTGCAGGAACTGAGATAAGAAATAACAGACGTCTTTCACGCATACAAACCGGTACCCAAGATGTTATAGAAGATTTTAGTAAAGTACAGTATGAAAATATGTTACCAATGGGTGGTGGTAGACCATATCCTCCAGTTTTGCCAAATATTGATGATTTTGAAGTCACTTTTGATGGACCGTTAGATACGTTACACCCATTCAATTGGAGAATGAGGAAAAAGGTACTAATATGTTGCATATTGTGTTTAGATAGTTTGTGTGTGTCCATGGGCTCATCGATATTCTCTTCTTCTATTACTCAAATTAATGAATTATATAGAGTAATCAATGTAGTTTCGGTATTAGGTGTCACTTTATTTGTTCTTGGTTTTGCATTTTCACCGATTATCTTTGCTCCATTATCTGAACTTTTTGGTAGACAAAAAGTTATATTGGTATCATCGTTCGGAAACACTTTATTTCAATATGCAGTAGCAACTGCAGCAAACCTTCAAACAATTCTGATATGTAGATTTTTTGCTGGCCTTGTTGGTGCAGCGCCAATTGCAGTGGTACCAGCAGTTTTTGCAGATATTTTTGATACAGACATCCGAGGTAAAGCTATTGCATTATTTTCCCTAGGTGTTTTCGTTGGCCCAATTTTAGGTCCAATAATAGGATCATATATTGTTCAACACGCAAGTTGGAGATGGACTGAATATTTCATCTCATTTTTTTCAACAATTGTAACTCTGCTTATCCTACTGTTTTTAGATGAAACTCATCATCCAATTATTCTTGTCAACAAGGCTAAAAAAATGAGAAAAGAGACAAACAATTGGGGAATCCATGCATCTCATGAAAATGTTGAATTAACAATTGATGAAATTGTTACCAACATGATAACTCGTCCGCTTGTAATGTTGGTGAAAGAACCTGTTTTACTCGTGGTGTCTATCTACAACTCTTTCGTGTATGGAATACTGTATTTGCTATTAGAAGCCTATCCCATAATATTCATCCAAGGTTATGGCTTTGACAAAAACGGTGAACTACCATACATCGCCCTGATTGTTGGGATGATAATATGCACATCATTTATTTGGTATTGCGATATTGGCTATTTAAAACGCGTTGAACAAAATAACAACCATCTTGTTCCTGAAGCAAGACTGTACCCCATGATCGTTGCAGGTATAATCTTTCCAATCGGTCTGCTATGGTTCACATGGACAGGCAATTACTACTCCAGCATCCACTGGATAGTACCCACAATCGCAGGATCCTTCATAGGCTTTGGCCTGATGGGAATCTTCCTGCCATGTCTACAATACATCATCGAGAGTTACTTGTACTTAACTGCAAGCGCAGTGGCAGCAAACACATTCCTAAGATCAGCCTTTGGCGCATCCTTTCCCCTCTTCGCAGAGTACATGTTCAAAGGAATGGGAACAAACTTCGCAGGCTTGCTCTTGGGCCTCGTGGCCATTGCTCTCATCCCCATACCCCTCCTCCTAATAAAATACGGCAAGGGGATAAGAGAAAGATCAAAATTCGCATACGCAAGCTAGTTTCAACCCATCTACCTTCACAAACACCTTCCAGAATTAGCGTCGCCGTCACATCGCCAACAGAATTACTGTCGCCACCATGACCAACCACTTTTACCCGGCTACATGTGTCGCTCGCTTTTCACAATTTTTAATAAAACCGAAGAACGGACATTCAAAATAGTTTCTCACGCTTTTCGCTTACGATGACCAGTTCTTGCAACAATTCTATTGGCTCAAAGGGGAAAGGAAGTCATTTCTATATAATGTTACTAATAATAATTTCATTGTACACAAAAACGTCTAAGGATTTACCATTTATAAAATTAAATATATATATAAATATATATTTAATTTTATATATATTTGTTTTAATGGAGTTTATCTACGATTATTATTTCTGGAGGTTTTCTGGTGTGATGCATTGTTGGCCAGGCTATCAATGCATATAAGTGTGTTTGAATAGGGATAACTAAAAGAAAGTATATGTTGGATTGGAAGCCCGTTGAGTAGATTGGTACTGACAAGTTTTATTCTGTTGTTCTTTAAGGAGGATTTACAAACAAGTATACTATAACAACGAGAGATATCAGATCAGCTCTTTATTTTTTACTAGGAGGAAAACAAGGTGAAGACTCCAGACAGAAAGGTAAGCTGAGGAAGAGCGTCTAACATTTTAAAGGTACTCATTATTACTTTATTTATTTATTTATTCATTGCCCAATTATTTATTCATTGCCCAATTATTTATTCATTGCCCAATTATTTATTCATTGCCCAATTATTTATTTATTACCCAATTATTTATTTATTGCACAATTATTATTTATTCATTACCATTGGTTAATTTCAATTATATTTATTATTACTCTGAACTGGAATCAAACTTCAATTTTGCCCATTATGTTGCAAGCTTCACAAACTGTTATATGTGATGATTTGATTTTTCTATTACGTAGGAGTAAAATCGTTAATCAATTAGCTAACAAGAGATTTATTTCAGGTTCAACCACAACGGATCAAAACAAAAGTTTACTTTTAAACAATTTCAAGAATAGAACTTCTTCTATATCAACTGCATCAAGAACTGATAAAAAATTCGATTCAGTTTTATTATCTAAAGATTGGAATTTCAATTATTTAGACAGAAATACAACTCTTCAACATAACTTTAAAAATTCAAATGTTTTAAAAGATAAAAAAAAAAATCAACTTAAATGGTCAAACTATACTTTACCTTCTAAAGATGCAATTGAAGAACAAAAATTAAGTTATGAAAAGAGAATGAAAGAAGCACAAGATAAATTTAAAACTACAAATAATGATTCAAAGAAAGAACAATCGAATTCATTGTTAACAAATGGAGCTAAGAAAAAACGAACAAGAACATTAAAACCTCGTAAAGCATTAATTACATTAAGTCCAAAAGCTATAACCCATTTAAAAAAATTATTAGATCAACCTGAACCTAAATTAATAAGAATTGGTACAAGAAATAGAGGATGTTCTGGATTGACATATGATCTACAATATATATCTCAACCAGAAAAATTTGACGAGATTGTAGAACAAGATGGTGTTAAAGTGATTATAGATTCGAAAGCATTATTTAGTGTAATAGGAAGTGAAATGGATTGGATTGATGATACTTTATCATCGAGATTTGTATTCAGAAATCCAAATTCAAAAGGTACTTGTGGTTGTGGAGAAAGTTTCATGGTATGACTTTAAGTAATTTATATATATATATAGTAATTTAATAATTTTACTCAAGTGCTTATGGTTAAATGACATTAATACTTTTATCAATGTAAATAATATATATTTATTTAATATTATAGAATAAAATATAATACTACCAATGCTTTATTTCAACCAAGTACTTGTCCATAGCATGCATCACTTTTCTAATATCGTGTTTCGTTAATTTTTCTTTTAATATAACTACTTCCATTGGAACTTTACCATTGAAATACCTTAATAATCTGTTAAATAATATTTGAATATCCGCCGGTTGATCTTGAACACATTTAACAATCCATCTTCTTTCAATTGCACCTGATTTCTCTGGTTCTAATATAATTGTATAATCCTTCTCCAATTCAAGATAATCAAAAGACGATTGTAAATGTTCCTCATACATTGCAGCTTCAGATATAGCATTACCACGACTTTCATCAACTGTATTAGTATGTTCAGATGGACTATTATTATGTTGGATTTTCTTACTGGCAATTATATTATCAACCTGCAATTCATTTTTATTATCATTATCTCGAGGTTTTTTTGAATTCATTTTAAAACCTTCTCTCTCTAAATCTTCATCTACTGCCATTTTAATCTGACCATCTACGCGGATGCAGACATATGTTAAAAGTTGCGTGATATAACCAGTTTTCATTAACCATGCTAATGCACCTAAATAAATAGGTTTGTGTTCTTTGGAGGGTATTATCGATCCAAATGGTCTTGGTTTCCCATTTGATAATAAGCTTAAAAATGATACCAAAGATGGTAGTGATGGGAAAGTTTGACCAAACTCTGTTTGATGTTGATATATAAGTGGCTCATAATTATTCTCTTCACACCGGTTTAAATTTAAACGACTAGAATTTTCAACATTATAATCTTTGGAAGATTCTACTAATGGTGCCAAAGGACTGACTATATATGTGTTTTTGGAACTTAATGGAATTATAGCTCTAGCATGTCTCCAATATAATAAATGCAATGCACAATATTTTAAAATATTTACATGAAAAATAGTCCTATTTGGTTCATTTTCTTTTACACCCATTAGCTCATCAATCAACGGTTGATACGAACGTACTGGAACATTAGGCTGTATATGTTTAACTAATTGACGGATAATCAGTCCACCTATATTATCATTTTGAGAGAAAGATTTCAACTTCTCAATAATAACACTTTGCTTCTCTTGTAATAGCAATGCATAATTTAAAATATCATCATCAAAATCATCATCATCAGTGGAATTGTTCAAGCTAATGTCATTTTTTTTGCTTCTTGTGGATGTTGACTTTAAGAAACTAGATTTTAAAATGCTGGTCAGATGAGAGCCTCGAAGGACTGGCTCGATTTTATATTGAGGTAGTTTCCAAAATTCATCATGGATGGGGATTTGTAAAGTTATAAGTTTTTCATCTAAAGTCAAATTTACGATGTCATTTTTACGAATATTATCAAAACACGATACTAATGCTCTTGCTAATGAAGACTGAACTAAGAGTCTTTGGTATAAATAATGTCCTTTACTAGCTGCTCCCTTAAGTTTTTTGTATACTCTAGAAGATTTAAGAACATATTCCCTTTCTTTCAACAATATTTCAACTTCTTTCGATACATAATATGATTTTGCTTGCAAATTTCTTAATACATGAGCCAATCGTATAACAATATAGTGATACATATCATCGACTCTTTGATTATACTCTGATATTGGTGGATTCATGACAAAGCAAACGTGAAACATGTTCATATTTTTCTCATAATCTGGTGAATTTTGATCATGCATTGCTATAGGATCCATATAACTCTCATTTTCATTATCATTATCATTATCATTATTATAATTTTCTGAAGATTTATTATTCCCTTCTTGATCTGTAACTGGAATTGAGTCTTTAGAGTTGATTGAGTGCCTCTTGCTTCCTTTGGAATGAACATTTGCAGTTTTAAGGCTTCTGTTATTATTTTTCTTTTTTGATGATTTCCAATTACCATCTTTATCTGAGTGGATTGGTAAACCTAAAAAACATAGATTATCGACTGTAAATTCAAAACTTGTATTGCACATTTCCCTGTCTGGACTACAAACTTCAGCAATAAATTCAGAATCAAATCCAAATACTTTATTAATATCTTGAAAAACATCATAATTGAAGTATTCTTCATTATAGCATATAGGATTCTTTTCAAGCTCTTTTAACAATTCTATATCTTTATAATCATTTTCATCAACATCCATTTTAACAGAATCAGTTTGATCATCTATAGAAGTAATTGAAGATAATTTTGAGGCTAGAGATGATCTCCTGCCTACCATATTTGAAGAGGTGACATCATTATTGAACATCTCTAATAATTTATTTGCACTTATCTGCGAGGATTTATTTCTTTGATTATTATTTGGTGTGGAGCTACTATTTAATAGTTTATTCTCTAATTCTAGTGAGGAAGATGGTAAATCCGTTGGAGTCTCTGTAGCTGAAGCTTGAGATGCATAATTACTAAGTCTATTATTAAAAGTTTGATCATCATCATCTGATGAAGTTGAAGAAAAACTGCTTATGTCAGAATTATCCGTCGATATTTCACTATCACTTAATCCTGATGATATATCTGAATCTGAACTACTATCGGAGCTGTCAAAATATCTACCATTATCAGGAACCAAATCAGGCTGAGTATAATTTGTTGTCAAACTTGGAATACTCAAATGAGTGCTATTATCATCTATTGATCTTTGCTTACCCAACCGTAGATCAGTTGATTTATTCACTGAATCCACAGGGGTCAATAAACTATTACCAACCCTATTGGAGTAAACTTTTTTGTGACAGTTCTGGTTATTAGTTACATGGTTAGGAGAACATGGTGGATAATGAAATACTACTTGAGGACCAGAATGTGTAGAAACAGTCAACTGAATTCCAACAAGTCTGGAATTTGAAAGGTAGTGTTTCTGTTGCATGCCTTTGCAAATAACAATTTTTTTTTTTAACTTACTGCCCTAGGGTTCCAGAAATGCAATCTCAATTAAATTGCTTCTTGTTTCATCGATAGTCATATGTATACACTACAATATTATATATATATGTATGTGTGTAAAGCATACTAAAATAACTTCATCAGATTTAATGTTAACTTATAATATCAAAGTCACGTGATTTAGCGATGACTAAAATATCAATAATTATAAGGTATAGTTACTAGTGTCACTAATTCATTCTTATTACCAGTAGAATAATAAATTTTAATTTGCTGGTAAACAATGTAAAATGGAATAATAAATCTCTAACGAACTACAGTTCAATTAGGATTCATCGATTAATAAATGGATGAAAAATTCTACCGATAACCAAACGATATCGTATTCAATTGATATATTAGCACAATAGTTTGTGACATTAGATTAACGAAACAGAGTAATTGTATGTTATTTGTATATGTGTTTGTATTTATTCTGTGTTAGAATGATCTCCCATCACAAATAGGGTTTGTTTTTATCATAGGTAATTTTATTTATTGTTATTATTTTGTTCGTAAACTTGTGCTATTGTTTGGTTCTCATTTTTAATAGTGAAGTTTCTTATGGAGAGAAAAACATAAACTATTTAGATATTGGTACATATTGATCCTAACGAATTTTGCTATATATTATGAATATAAAAATCTGTATTCTTGGGTTTCTAGCAATCTTTTTATGTAATAAGATGATTGCAATGAATTTTTATCAATGAGGAAACAGTCAAGAATTGCTGCGAAGAATGCTTACTACTTAACAGCTTTTAGCACATAATATAATCTGTTTCTAGTTCAGCAAAAATATCGTTTCTACAATATTGTAAAACATAAGTTATAAGTATTATTTCTTGATAGAAACCATGTTTAAAACTTAATGTTATACCCAAAAAAATTGCCATCTCCTAGAATCGAACCAGGGTTTCATCGGCCACAACGATGTGTACTAACCACTATACTAAGATGGCACTATTTATGGAGATCTTAAAAGGATTTTGATTACATCATATTGATAATAAAAGATTAATCAGTATAATTAGTATTTCAAAATAACTCTATAAATATTATCAATATAACAAAATTGCTATTTATATATTAATCCTCAGATAATATTTTAAGATTTTATTGAATAACTATAGATTTAATTCAAAGTACTGAAGAATTGCATACCTTTCATGGAAGTGAACAGTAAAATGTAATTATTTACTATTTCTTTGAATATTATTTTAAACATATTTCTTGTTCTAATGTGAAACTAATTTAGTTTTATAAAAAATATATAAATCTATTCAATTACCCATCCTATTGAATAATAGTGCTGATATTGGTCTGGAAAACCCTATTTATATCGTAAACCTAATTAAAAATAATATTATATCCATACGATTACCTATATTTCTGACTATATTGTTGGTAATAAACATTCTATATTTCATATATATATATTAATAATTTTGTTAGGGATTATTTTTCAATTAAAACATTCTGAAACAAAAATAGATACTATATAATAAAACCTAATGAAATCCCATCATTTATTTTATCTTCTAGTTCTCGAAAAATAAGGGCGTGTGGTCTAGTGGTATGATTCTCGCTTTGGGAAGTTCTCTCTTAATTGAGCAGTTCATTTCAAATATGCGAGAGGCCCTGGGTTCAATTCCCAGCTCGCCCCGTTTTCTTTTTTTGCATAAGTTGCAATAAAACTATGTATTCATATTTTGAACATTAATTCTGTACATGTTATAGAACTGAGCACTTATGAACAAAGAGTTCTTTGAAAATATTTTTTACATATCATAATAATATTGAAAAGAATTATTTCATTTTATGTTTAAAATATTGAATGTATTATGCTTTATCCTTTAAATGACTATTTGCTATATTGATTTATATATATTACAGTTTTATCACTGCAAAATGATTTAATTTAAACCGTTTAATCAACTTCTTCAACAGTTGGACCTTCAGCTTCTGGAGCTGGTGGAGCACCACCTGGGAAACCACCTGGAGCAGCACCATCAGCACCTGGCATACCACCTTGTTGGTATAACTTGGTCATGATTGGGTTAGCAATTTCTTGCAATTCCTTTAATTGATCATCAAATTCTTCCTTGGTAGCAGTAACGTTGCTGTCTAACCAAGCGATGACTTCATCAGCCTTCTTAGTAACAGCTTCCTTGTCAGCTTCTTCTAATTTATCACCAGCTTCAGAAATAGAGTTCTTTAAGGAGTAGGCAATAGATTCTAATTGATTCTTAGAAGCGATTCTTTCAGTTTCCTTTTCATCTTCTTCCTTGAATTTTTCAGCTTCGGAGACCATTCTTTCGATATCTTCCTTAGATAATCTACCCTTGTCGTTAGTGATAGTAATCTTGTTAGATTTACCAGTACCCTTTTCAACGGCAGAGACGTTTAAGATACCATTGGAGTCAACATCGAAAGTAACTTCGATTTGTGGAACACCTCTTGGAGCTGGTGGGATACCAGTTAAGTCGAACTTACCTAATAAGTTGTTGTCCTTAGTCTTAGCTCTTTCACCTTCAAAAACTTGAATCAAGACACCTGGTTGGTTGTCAGCGTAAGTAGAGAAAGTTTCAGATTTCTTGGTTGGAATAGTAGAGTTTCTTGGAATTAACTTAGTCATGACACCACCGGCAGTTTCAATACCTAAAGATAATGGAGCAACATCTAATAATAATAAATCTTGAGTCTTAGAAGATTGGTCACCAGTTAAGATAGCGGCTTGGACAGCAGCACCGTAAGCAACAGCTTCATCTGGGTTGATGGATCTGTTTGGTTCCTTACCGTTAAAGTAATCGGTAACTAATTTTTGAACCTTTGGAATTCTAGTAGAACCACCAACTAAGACAATTTCGTGAACTTGAGATTTGTCTAATTTAGAGTCAATTAAAACCTTTTCAACTGGGTCTAAAGTAGATCTGAATAAATCAGCACATAATTCTTCAAATCTAGCTCTGGTGATGGAAGTATAGAAATCGATACCTTCGTATAAGGAGTCAATTTCAATAGAAGTTTGAGCAGAAGAAGATAAAGTTCTCTTAGCTCTTTCACAAGCAGTTCTCAATCTTCTTAAAGCTCTTTGGTTGGTGGTTAAGTCCTTCTTGTTCTTTCTCTTGAATTCTTGAACGAAGTGGTTAACTAATCTGTTATCGAAATCTTCACCACCTAAATGGGTGTCACCAGCAGTAGCCTTAACTTCGAAAATACCATCTTCAATAGATAATAAAGAGACATCGAAAGTACCACCACCTAAATCGAAAATTAAAACATTTTCTTCGTGACCTTTCTTATCTAAACCGTAAGCAATAGCAGCGGCAGTTGGTTCGTTAATGATTCTTAAAACGTTTAAACCAGCAATAGTACCAGCATCTTTGGTAGCTTGTCTTTGAGAATCGTTGAAATAAGCTGGGACGGTAACAACAGCATCGTTAACATCACAACCTAAGTAAGATTCAGCAGTTTCCTTCATCTTACCTAAAACCATAGAAGAAATTTGTTCTGGAGTGAAAGTTTTAGTTTCACCCTTGTATTCAACTTGAATCAATGGCTTACCTTCAATATCAACAATCTTGAATGGGAAGTGCTTCATATCAGTTTGAACTTCTGGGTCACTGAAATTTCTACCAATCAAACGCTTAGCATCAAAAACAGTGTTGGTTGGGTTCATAGCAGCTTGGTTCTTAGCAGCATCACCAATCAATCTTTCAGTGTCAGAGAAAGCAACGAAAGATGGAGTGGTTCTGTTACCTTGATCGTTAGCAATGATATCAACTCTATCGTTAGAGAAGTGAGCGACACATGAGTAGGTAGTACCTAAATCAATACCGACAGCCTTAGACATATTTTTTCCTGTGTGTATGTACGGGTTTGTATACAGATCGTTCTTTCAATTAAGCAAATATATATATTCACAAAACTAAAGATCTTTGTCCTTCTACGCAACAAGTAAGAATACAAAAAATAACCTAAATCACAAACTTACAAGTTACACCAACAACAGAAACACTTCCAACATCCAATTGACAAAACAAGACCACTTATATAACAATTGTTTTTCTCGAAACACAGGTCGCCCACTTCACTAATCGACAATTACCACTCAATGGTAGCAGATTCCTTGTAGAAGCAGTCCAAGAACACTCGTGCACCCTCTAGAACCTTCCAACTGTTCACAACTCACAACTCATCACCGGCCAGTGTTAATAGCCTGGCAGTTGGCAGAGTTCTTATTGCAAAGGTTGAGCAAGTTCTTCATCGGGAGCGGGCGTCGAGGGTTCTAGAAGATTCCATTTGCGTCATTACGAGATTTCGCTGTTGCGGGGCCGAGATCTGAGTGCAGGTGCGCAGGCGCTGGTCGGGGGCGTCGTACGAAGTGGGATGGGCGGTGGGCGGCAAACTTCTAGAAGGTTCGGCGGACCAGCGGCTTGGGAGAGGGCGGGGTTACGTGGGGTCACGTGGTGGTGAACGGGTAAGGCACGTGACGTGTATTGGTTGGCTGGTCACGTGGAGGTGTGTGTGCGGGTGACGGCTGGGTAAAGTGAACTGTGACTATATATATATATTCATTACATATGTACATTTACATATAAGGAATACTATACAGTGGTGAATAGGATGATGGAACAGGGCATAGGGATGTCTAGCGAGTTTTCTGGCTGTGTCTATTGGTTCTTGGCAGTGGTGTCGACTGGACGTGTTAGGTGGTACTCCGAGACTCTGAATAGAAGGTCTTTGAATTTCGAGTAGTATAGCTTGACCGATGGTGGGATTTGGGGATGGCTGAAGATGCCGTCTAGTCTGACTCTCCATTGTGCGAAGTTGGATCTCATGTACTTGCTGTTCTCGTATCTTAGCTTGATGAAACAGGCGTACACGATCAGGGCGATAAATGATCTCTTGTAGAAAAAAATCATTCTTACTATCAGTAAAGCTAGCAGGTTCAATTCGATGCTTCCGACGAGATTGATGCATCTTTCGTTGTACTGCTTGATGAATTGGTCGATGTAGATGACAGTGGTGTTGTTGTTTTCGATGGACATGTTGAAGACTTTTGGCAACAGGTTGTTCTTCAAGTAGTTTAGTGTATGGAATAACGCAAAAATCAAAAATGGCAACAACGTGAGTCTAATTGGAGGTGCAAAAAACCAGAACAACGACAAAGCAGTGTATAGCACATTCTCATTAGTCAATAAGTTCACCAAGTTTAATTCTGTGTCTTTGGATTTTGGTTTTAGGTGGAAATGTTGATAATTGATGATACCGAACGATTCAATGACACCGACATAGGCAAACCTATAGAAAACGGGATTACCACTAACGAGATACAAAAATGAACTGACCAAAGTCACAATATGACCAAAAAACCAAGCAAATTGTAATGTCTTCACAAGTTCAGCAAAATTTTCCCCAGCATTCTTAACTGGAGCAGAAGTGGGCGTAGGAGGTTTTGGAGGCATCTTATATTATTTCTCTGCTTTGTTGAATTGTCTGGCATGAATTGAATCAACTTATCAAAATTAGACCAACCGCAAAGTACATTACAGAATTTGCATTGGCATTCCCTTTATATAATAAAACAATATCAATATTACTTTTCCACACGGCAGAAAAAATGAAAAAAAAATTACATTAAAACGTCCGCAGTAGTGAATGGTCATAAGTGCTAATAAAGGTGTTTACTAATAGTGACAGGATACAAATGTAACGGCAATTTATCTACATAATAGTGTGCATGCATATATATTTATGTATAATTTAGAGAATAGTTAGAAGACTTAGTTATAATTTTGAATCATTTTTTTATTTTTTAGCCTTTTTTTTGATAACCATTGAAGATAGGTCATTGACATTTTTAGCAGATTCTTCTGATGATGCAAAATCGAATCCCATAGCTTTTTGTAAAATGATTTTTTTCAATGCCTCTGCATCTATTGATTCTTCCAGTTTTCTTTTTTTACTGTCAGCATTTTCATCATCCAAGTCATCTAGATCGTTATTTATTTGAGTTAATTGTTGTTCATCATCGTCTTTATCTATAGATAAATCGGCAGAAATTCTTTTCTTTAATAATACTTGTGTTGAAGTTAGAATTTCCCGACGTTGGTCTTTCGTAAATTCTGAAACATCTGTTATCCATCTCAAGGATTCGATTAATTTTAATGATATGTCTAAAATTTTCTTCTCACGAACGTTTTCTTCTCCCTTCGTCTCCTTTATGTAATTTATAGCTTGTTGGTAATCAGATACTGCTGAAACAAAATCTTCTAATTCCTGATCAATATCACCCAATAAGTTATATACCGCTGATAATTTTAATTTAGTCATCGAATCAATATCACCACTGTCCGAATTTTCCATGTATATGATACGTGCAATTTGTAATAATTCTAGTGAATTTTGGAAATAGTCGCCATTCAAGTAGTTAGCATAACTGACTGGCCCTTCATCTTCTTCATTATCTTCATTTGCACCCCCATGTTCATCAGTGCTTTCTTCTTCGCCAATCTCGTTTTCCTCATCTGACTGCTCATCAACAGCATCCCCGTCGCTGGCATCCTCATCTTCCTCTTCTTGATCAAACTGATACAGCTTTGAATTGAGCTCTATCTTCCCTGCCCCCTCATTCCCATCATCTTGCTCATCGTTTGCTTCTTCCTCACTCTCCCACTCATCACTCTGTTGCTCACCATCGTTCCCGTCCGCAAACATATCATTCTTCTCCACACCAACTTGATACAGACAACTTGCCAGCAACATTATATGGTCAGGATTAAGAGCATTCTCCCCAGCAGTGGACTCCAAATCCAGCAGCTCCGCATAGCATTTCGACGCTTTCTCTAAATCGTTGTTAGCCGTGTATTTAGCACCTTCAACAACCAAATTCTTGACTGCCTTATCCATTGCACTCGTACTTATCACACCTGCCCAATCCAGTACTCCAATGGCTCCATGTACCTGGCAGACACATGTATATCTGCATTTATATATGCATTTACTATTTATATATAATTGTGTGTCTGTTAAAGGAAACACGTGAAGAAATACGCGTAAGGAATGCGTTTTGGCGTCCGCCAGCGCACGGGCACTCGTGTTTACAGCAACAGTCTGAAGCTTGCTTGCAAGCTGCATTGCAACGCTGCCCATGCTAGTGTTGCATCTGCTGTATTTAAGGGACCATTGGCATTTCAGCCCCAGACCAGGGACCTCTTGCCGATGCCAACGCCCTCTCGCCTGATGCCATCGCCAGCTCCCAGTCTTGGGAAGCTGCCAGGCAACAACACAAATGCTGACAGACGACGCATGCAATGGCATGCGTTGCATGCCATTGCATGCTCTTGTACCATTGGCATTGTACCATTGGCACTGCACCATGTAACTAATTACATCAACTAGTCACATCACACGACAAATTTACCCTACCGGATCATTTTTGCACGCAAATTCCCGCCTGTGCACTCTGCAACGGGACCTGCCAGCCCGCCAGGTATGCACCCCATTGCCCGCTGACCAGGCCCCACCGCCAGCATAAAACGGCGCTGCTCTACCCATCAGGGCCATGTCTCTTGCCCATACCTGCCCACCGTTGCCACCTCTTGCCTAACGCAGGCCCATGGCCCTTTTCCTAAAACGGAAATTGCACAGAAACGGCCCTTGGCTTAAACTGCAAGCGTCAAAAACAAGATCTGGAAAGGAATCAAAACAAAAATTTAGCAACTTTTTGTACAGTGTGGCAGATATATATTGTGGTATAAGATGGAGATGGGAGTTCAATTGGGGGGTGTGATGTATGAGGGTGTTGCAGTTGGACAGAGGTTTGTTGTTTGGCTTTGAAGTTGAGGAAAAACGGGACAGAGAAGTTTTGTATTGCGATGTCTGTTAAACAAGAAGATATGGGTGGATCCGCTGGACATGAGAGTTCGTACATGCATGAGCAGGGCGAGATGGCTGGGATGGCTGGGATGGTTGGTGCTGGGAGTGTGAGCAGTGTGAATATTATTTCTGGTGGCCAGGCTGCTGAGAACAATGATTTGGACGATATTAGTATGATTAAAGAGCAGGACGAGAGTTATGCTGTTGGCGCCAGTGGTCACAATGGCAATGGTGTTAGTAAGAATGGCCAGAAATTGCCTGAACAGCCTGATTTGAAGATTATCCGTAGGAAAGTGAACAGTTATGTTGGTTTTGCTAATTTACCAAAACA
The DNA here is from genome assembly GCA_003707605.2 of Tetrapisispora fleetii. Lineage (NCBI taxonomy): Eukaryota > Fungi > Ascomycota > Saccharomycetes > Saccharomycetales > Saccharomycetaceae > Tetrapisispora > Tetrapisispora fleetii. The sequence goes on along the minus strand of PPKB02000008.1, from coordinate 429,615 downwards.
ATGGCATAGAAAATCGATTAAGAAAGGTTTTACTTTGAATCTTTTAGTTGTCTCTGAAAAGGGTCTAGGTAAGTCAACTTTGGTTAACACTTTGTTTAATAAGAACATTTATAAAGACGAAAATGCAGTGAAGTCAATTTTATCAACAAATAAAGTCAATGACAATATTGAAGTTAAATTAGAGGATAATGAAGAAAATGGTAATGGTGAATATCCAGATGCGGAAAATGAATCCAAGAAAAATGAAATTAGAATCGAAGCTATATCCACTATCATTGAAGAGAATGGTGTATCTTTGAAATTGACTGTTGTTGATACTCCAGGTTTTGGTGATGCAATTGATAACACAAACAGTTGGGAACCAATAGTTAAGGAAATTAACTCTAGATTCGATCAATATTTGGACCAAGAAAATAGAATTAATAGAGCTAACATTGAAGACAACAGAATCCATGCTTGTTTGTACTTAATTGAACCAACTGCTCATTTCTTAAAACCATTGGATTTAGAATTTTGTTTAAGTGTTCATGAAAAATGTAACTTGATTCCAATTATAGCTAAATCAGATATTTTAACTGATGAAGAAATTACTTCTTTCAAAGCAAGAATTTTAAATCAATTAACTGAAGCTGGTGTTGAATTATTTAGACCACCAACATATCAGTTTGATGATTCTGAAACTATAAACTTAACAAATGAATTATACAACAAATTGCCATATGCTGTTGTTGGTTCTACAAATTTAGTGACAAATTCTGAAGGTAAACGAGTTAGAGGTCGTGCTTATCCATGGGGGGTTGTTGAAGTTGATAGTGCTGAACATAATGATTTTGTTTATTTACGTGATTTATTAATTAGACAAAGTTTAGAAGAATTACGTGAAAAAACTGATAAAGTACTTTACGAAAGTTACAGATCAGAAAAATTAATTAAATTAGGAATTAAGCAAGATAATTCTGTCTTTAGAGAATTTGATCCTGAGATGAGACAAAAGGAAGATAAACAATTACATGAAGCTAAATTAGCTAAATTAGAAGCTGAAATGAAAGCTGTTTTCCAAAATAAAGTGACCGAAAAGGAAAAGAAATTACAAAAATCTGAAAATGAATTATTTACAAGACATAAAGAAATGAAAGAAAAATTGACAAAACAATTAAAAGCATTGGAAGAGAAAAAACACAGTCTTGAAATGTCCATTTCTCAAGCTTCTCAATCTCCTGCTCAAAAGAAAAAAGGGTTTCTACGTTAAGATCTAAACTGAAAAAGGAAATAATCGTTCCCCAATAACAAATACTAAAAAGAAGATGCAATTCAAATAATTCAGACACAAATTCTAGACTGAAGAATGAAGAACAGAAAAAAATAAAATAAAATAACAATGAAATAAATTAAAACTCTACTTTAATAATTTTTTTACGTTATAACTATAAATATATATTTTAAAATAATAAAGGTTTTCACATTAAATCCCAGCAAAGTCTAATTTCCATCATAACTAGCATTCTTAACCTCTTGCAACCTCATATTATCTAAGTAGTTCACCATTTCTCCTTTAACATCATCATCAAACCCAATGGGAACTGGAACTTCTTGTTTGGTTTCTTAATTATGGCGATTTTTCCAGTCGCGTAATTTTCTTGTTCTACGGAATTTTCTCTGGTTCAGAAAGTTCACCATTCAGAATTATATATTTATTTAGCAATGAAATAAAAAGTACCAACCCATTGTTTTAGCGAGACTTATTATAATATGGATCACTCTATCAGATAGCTCAGAGTATATTTGTAGTTATTGTTAGGTGACAGATACGTTGGTTTTTACTTGTCAGAAAGTTGGCTGATTATAAGCTGAAATAGAACGTTACAATACGAACAAGCAAAGAAAACCCATTGGACCTTTGATGAACCCTTAAGTTAAAATAAAAATACGATACTATACGATACGATGACCTCAATTGCTAAAGAAGACATGAAACCTGAAATGCGCAAGTACCATGATGAATTTGAGACGTTTATTACTGTTACAGGTACGAACACAGACCGTTCACAATCGTCTAGAGCGCATAAGGCAAGAGGGAAACTACTTAAACTTTCTGATTCACAATTTTTCGAATTGAGTACAGATGTGTATGATGAATTGCAAAGGAGATTAGATGAGGCTCATGGTCAGCCTGAACATTTATTACCAAAGGCCTCTTTTCATATGAAAAGAAACCAAGCAAGAGAGAAACTATCCAATTTAACGCAATTTAGGTTTTGTGATCTTGTTACAGATATCTTGAATGAAGTGAAGAGAAGAGGGTATGATAAGAGTAAAGAAAATGCTGAAGGTGACAATGGCATGAAAAAAACTGCTTTGTCTTCACCACCAACTGGAACCATTCAAAGTTCCCATGTAATTGCTAGGAAGGCATCTTTGACTTGGTCGTCTGATGGAGAAGAAGAAAACCTTAATGAATCAAATATTGAAAATGAAGTAGTTCAAAATGATGTAGCTGATACTATTGATGAAGCTCAAAAATATATTCTAACAGTACCTGAAGTGAACAGCCAAGAATTAACTACACCAAGTGTAAACAGTACTGTCTTTGATGGTACAGATATGGTGAAACCACCTAATAACATTGGAAATGCTGATGTAGTTACTAGCTCACCTGCGTACACTTTATTTAGTCCTGTTGATAAATATTACGCTTTTGACGACCCTGAGGAGTCCATTCAAACTCCTGATTTATCTGAAAATGTAGAACAAAATACATCGGTAATAGTCAATAAGGTGCCAATTGATACTAAAGAATACCAAGAGCCATCTATTAAAATCAACAAGGAACCATTAGAAACAGAGGGGGATACTGCTTTTGAGGGACCAAAATTAGAAGATTCAGTTGTAATGGAGAAAAATGATACCAATTCCAGCGCTGATACTTCTAAGGATCCAAATATTAAACAGTTTTCTGATCTTAATATTCAACTAAGCGAATTGACAATTGAGAATGAGAAATTAAGACAACGTATCTCAGAATTAGAATTATATGAAAAGCATGCTCGAATTCCACCAAAAAAATCTACTAATATTACCTTACTTGAAGCTCAACCTAAAGAGTTTGAATATTTAAATGAAGATTCAATTGCCAAATTTGTTAATAGAGATGGTAAAATTCCTCAAAATCTAGTTATTCAGTTACATGAATACATTTGTGTTTTTTACAAGACCTTAAATAACAATGATGAGGAAAATGGTAATAAATTATTCGAGTTATTATTAAGAATTTCTAATTGTTCAAAGGATATAATGGATATGGTTTCGATTTCAGAATCCAGAGATGAAATAACAATTCTAAAAGCATGTATATCACATTTAATAAGTACTGTTCGTTACTATTTGATTTATGGCAGCTTATTACCTAAAGTTACTATTCAAGCTTCCATATCTGAATTGGCTATTGCATTGTGTAGACTGGTTTCATCAGCAAAAATCAAAAAGTCAAACACTGCAAACACACCAACTGATATCGTATTTGATGCTGATGAATCTATATTAAGTTCTCATGACGACTCAACAAATGGCGCTAATAAATCAATTTTAAGCGCCATTCCATCACATTTAAATATGGATACAGAAGAATTATCTCCAGTTAAACCTCTGAAAATTACTCAAAAAGTCAATCGTAGTACTGTAAGCACACCTCAAACTGTTAGAAAACCAAATTCAACTAGCCTTTTTTCGTCTATGATGGATACAAAGTCTCCTAAATCACCACGTTCTCCATTACCACCTAATCCTGAGGTTGAACAAAAAGATGTAGCTAGTGATTCATTTAATATTGGCCTTGGTATTTTGAAAGGAAAAGAATTATCAAAATCTGATAAAAATTTAAGGGAAACTCAAAATGTAGTGGAAATCGAGGCTAATGAAAACATAAAAGAAACTGAAGCATATGAGTTAAGTAAAGGGACAGATCAGACTGTTCCAGAAATTTCTATAATTTCGTCCAGTTCAAAAGAAGCTTCTGGCCTAGGTGAATCATCCAAATTAGTAAGTACTTTGGCGACCGATGTTAATAATGATAAGAAACTAGATGATGAACAAGTTACTGAAGTCGCAACTGCTACTAATAATGAAAGTACAGAACCTTCTGAAATAACTTTTGAAGCTGATGCTTTCGAGGTTGACAATCCTGACAACACATTGTCCGATCTTTTATTTTATGTCGAGCATCAAACCGTGAGTGTTATTTCATTTATCCAGTCTTTATTACAATCTATCAAGGAACCAAATGTAACTAAAGGAAGTTTGACGAAAGATGCAGTATCTATAAATGATGTTATTGGATTAATTGTGAGTGCTACTGATGCTGCAATGAAACAAAAGAAAAACTTCAATTTGAAAGAACATTGCAGTTGGATCGTTCAAAGCTTACAGGATTGTATCACCCGAATAACTACCCTTTGCGAATTGAACTTAGAAGTGCCAACAGATCCATCAATTAATAATGAAGAGTTAGCAGACAAACAATATAAACAGCGTTTAGCAGGTATTGCATTTGACATAGCAAAATGTACCAAAGAATTAGTAAAAAGTATTGAACAAGCTAATAATGATGAGGCTTAGAAGGTTTCATAGAATTACTTATTTTCCGAATATGCATTAACTAACTAATTTGTATTATACTTTTTCCTTTACTTATGGAAACTTGGACAGTAATTATTGCCTATCAAATATTAGATTTTTATTTAAATAGTCAATTTAATTTAAAATGTACATTATAACCTTAATTTATACAGAAGTCATTATATTATTTACAGATATATATAATTCATAATTTTTTAACAGAAAAACGTTACTTTATTTACAGTATATGGTTTGTTTCATGGTCTTCAAAATTAATCTTAATTTAAAATTTGATAAATGTAAGGTGTTCTATATCAATACCCTTCCTTTGGTTTGAAGCTAAAGAATATTGAAAAAATGTGATATTGCTCTAAAGATTGCTTTAATATTCTCAATAGCAATTAGATCATAAGTTTAGTCCTTCAGAATGAGCATTTGCAAATTTGATTAATGATGTTTTATTTTCTCTATTTAGTAATTCATTTTGAATAAATTTTTGAGTTTTCTGTATTCCGTTGGTTGTCAACATACCACCTATCAATGCATTCAACACTGTACTACAAATCAAAGGCTCACCACTTCCTTTTAAATCCTGTTTTAGAGTATCTCTCATTTTCCAAAATATTAAAGAATCCAATTTTTTTTCTTTAATAAAACTAGATAAAACTGGAGTAGAAATTAGTAATTTTGAGAAAGGAGTACCTAAATTTGTGAAATCTAACCCATTAACTTCATTAACTATATTATTTGTTTCATTATCCTTAGTTTGATGGTTTTGATTAATAGAATATATCGAGGCTTGATATTTTAAAAATTGTGAACCTAATAGTGACAATTTTTCATTATATGGTTTAGAACCATGTGCAAACGATTTATGAGTCAAACATTGTAATAATAAACTGTCATTCATTTCAATATCATATTTTTCCAAATTTAATGCTTTCCTTATAGTTTGTTGATATTCATTTGTATTAATTTTATTATAAGATAAACCCATTGGATTCTTTAAAAATGATTCCGGATCTCTTTTTATACCCCTAATACGAGATCCAGAGTGCATATACGTGATAGAACGTGTCGATCTCCAAACCTGTTTATTCATAATTGGTTTATAGACATTCATCATGATAACAAAATGACGTTAATAACTGTCTTACAGTTTTCGGAGTATCCAGTGAAATATACCTTAAATCTCTATCGTATCCTTAAAAGTATAATAATATAAGCTAATTCATACACAGAGAGAGATTTATCATACACAATTGTACTTATTCAACAGTAAACAAATTTTTATTTTAGCTAATTAGTAAAGTTTCTTTCAATTATGATTGCAATAATTATTTGAATTTTGATGAAATTTGTCAAAAGGAAATCTTCGTATATAGTCACAAATATTTATCAATATAATGAACTTTGAGTCATACACATATAAGAAGACACTTGGAATGGTACAAGGAATAAAAATAGTATATAAGTTTTAAATCCAAGCTAACATATTTTTTCCTATCAGGATGTCAGATTAAAAATTTAAATACAACATTCTTATTTTTTAAGAAAGCATTATTTTACCATTAAATGTCAGATGGAGAGATATGTTTAGTTACACTTTTTATAATTCATAATTCATAAAAATATGATCATAACTAATTCCATTCATTTAAATTCCTTATATTATAATATATATATTTAAAAGTTATTATTCAATGTGCATTATATTTCCCTATTACTGATATTAAGATAAATAATCATTGAAACTAGTGATACCATCATCCAGTATACCTAAATTAAACCACTCATGTTCCAATGCATCTTTTGCTGTTATTCTCTTTGTTGGGTCGAACTCAAACATTTTATTAATTAAATCCATAAAACAGTACCAGAATAAAAATGTTTCTTTGGTCAATATATTTTTTTCATTTGATAGTGTTGGGTTTATTCCACCTGTACTTAAATAGCTAGAATGAAGAACATCATTATTTGAAGACATATTATCTATAGCATGTTCACTTTTGTAAAGATAGTTCAAATTTAAATTATCGGCTGTATTGGAATTATCAAAATGATAATAATTATTATAATTGAAATGTGTATTTTTATAATCATCAATCCTTGATAGTTTTGATTTGAGCAATTTCCAATTTTGTTCTGGAGATAAATTTAAATTAATCATTAGAGGATTATTCCCGGATAAGTCTTGGTTAATTCTCTTCGATAAATACTTATCAATTCTATCACATCCATCTCTTACTCTTTTTATTGATTTTGTTGTTGAAACAATTTCACCTCTTTTATTAACTTCTGGCCATTTTAATTGATAACTATTTTTATCAAAATGTTTAGCAACAGTTGTGTTAATATCAGCAGGAAGATTCCCTAATTTAGAAGATATTTTATAAAACATTTTTTCCACTAATTTCGAAGGTACCTGTGTTCCATTGATTTTTTCCATCATTGCTAAATGTTCTAAATTTTCATGAATAGGATATAACGATTCACCAGTAACCAATTCTACCAAAACACATCCAATTGACCAAATATCACAAGGGAAGGACCAACCTAAACCCAATATAATTTCTGGTGCTCGATAGTGTCTTGTTGAAATTACAGGTGGATGATATTCGTTATAAAAAATAGCCGATCCAAAATCTATTATTTTTATTTCTGGATTCTTTAATATTTTTTGTATACCACCATTACTGGCATTTTTTCTTCTTAAACTTAATTGATTAACTTTCTCCTTTGGCAATTGCCTTGTTAAATATTTCTGGTCGTCTACAAGTAGAATATTTTCTGGTTTCAAATCAGTGTGTATTATCCCTAAATCATGCAGAAAGCAAACTGATCTGATAAGTTGTCTTGCAATGGCTTGTACCTGTGATCCGGGAAATCTTGCTACTGCATTTGAACACATAAAATCGTATACTGATTTCCCATATAATTCGGTAACTATGCAAATATGATTTTTATAATCAAACACCTCATTAAGAAGTATACATTGAAACTCACCTGCTGGATCATTTACTTGTATTGTTTTCAAAATTCTTAATTCAGTTTTAGCTGCTTCTCTGTATCTGTCAACTGCTTTTATGACTTTTATTGCTAACAAGTGATTGTTATGTAATGTGTCGGTACATTTCAAAACTTTTCCAAAAGTACCTTGACCTAGAAGTTCTTTAACCACAAACCTCTTATCACAAAAAATGTCATTCTCTTTATATTGATAATGTCCATCTTTTTCAGTTTTGAAATTATTTGAACTTACAGTTGATCCAGATAATCTACTTGTAGCCGACTTATATTTAGAACTACTCTGAGAAGCAGCCCCATTCGAATCAGTCCCAAATTCGCTATCGTTATCAATGAGATTGTTTCCATTGAAGCTTGCATCGATTGTGTTATTATTACTGCTTTTGAAGAACTTCGAATGTGTACTTCTGCTTGTTATCGAAGAGAGCCTGCGCTTAAATTGATTAACATTAAGGTGCCCATGTCTGCCACTTCCACTAGTTATGCTATCATTACTGTTGTTGCTTTCTGCAGCGGCGGTGCCGCCATTATTGCTTCTATTGCTATTGAGCCTGGATGAAGGAGACAGCGATCTGATCACTGCTATATCCACCAGTCTATTTGATTCTATTGTAATATTCGAGTCTCCAGTCAAGTTAAGTAGCTCGTCCTCAGTTTCAACCGTATTGAACTTCGAATTCTGCAGCGTGCTGATCCGGGGAAGAAAACTTGAGTCATTGGGGAAATTGTACTGGTAGACAAGTTTGGAATAGGGCAGTTGCGGTAAAGAAATCGTTCTTTGCTTCCTCACAGCCGCTGCCATGGGCCTTTCTCCATCTGAGATACTATCGTCTGCTCCCCGGCGAGAACCCATTGTAAGATCCACAAACTCATTATTAAACGGGTCATCCAGAACGATAGGGTAGTTCCCACTAGCGTACAGCGAGTTTCTGTTAGCCTCTTCCATTGTGGGTATCGGTATTTGTGTATATTATTGCAATGTTATCAGATGCTTTAATTGTTGCTGCGGTTGGAATGAAATGCAAGGGAAATACCTGTATGTATTCCAGAACACATACAAAACGGGAAATACTTGAAGGACGTTGTATGAAGGTATGTATATATAACCCAAAGACTTCCGACAAAAATACGATCTAGCTTGCACAACAGTTCGACCAGTGTGTGTTGTCGCCGATGTTGCTGGAGTTACTAATGTTGTGACTGCAGGTGGCTGGACGTTGTCAGGAACAGAGAGGAGGGTCGACTACACAAGGAAACACATCTAGAACCCAGTAAGACCAGTAATCCTTAGAACCCAGGTATCCCGTCCGACACACAGAGTTATGGTATATATATTCCGATTACCACCTGGTGGGCACGAATATTTTCGAAAGTCTGATAGCGTAAATACAGCTGTTGTGACGATAATCCCTTTGTGATTAATTAATTATCTTATTTTTGGTGATGAGTCGGCACCGTGGCGATTGACGGAGAGTGACATGATGTAATTAATTATGGGCACATGTGGAGTGTGTGCAGGAAGGAGGAACGGGTCCTGGCGGCGCAGAGAGGCGGGCGGAGGAGCGGGGAGTTTCTGTGCCAGGGGGCGGTGTGGAGGTGTATGGGAAAATCCTTTTGGGCTGCGCGGGGACTGCGAGAACGCACGGACTGATAAGACGGAAAGATTAAAGTTTGAATGAATCACACATGGTGGGCGCGCCGCACATGTGTACGCACACACGCGCACTAGCGCGTGTGTGGGATTTTCGTTGGAGTGATGGAGGGGAGAACCGACCACAGAAATGCGTATTAGTTACACGTCACAGATACTTCATTATGTGTGAGAATTGCGGTTGGCGGCTATGTTTTAGTTACGGGTTGCCGATACGCAGAAACTGCTGTTACCCGTCCGGACAAGGCTGTTTGTGGCGAGTGCCCCCCTAATCTAGGAAAGTGGAGAGGTGTATGGGACAATGGGGGAGCGAAGAATGTGAGTGCATGCTGTGTATATGGCGTGAGTTGGGGGAGAACTGTCTTGTATGGCATTTTATTAGGATACGTCTATTTACAATTGGGGATACCCGGTTACGCTACAACTATATATGTGAATGGGCAGTACGGCCGCAAGTGGGAGTCGGCACAGCCTAAGATGAGTTTTTTATCGAGGTGTCGTCTTTGTTTCTCCGAAGTTCTTTCCTGTTGCACCGACTACCTGGTTGGCTTGCGGCGGTAACCCCAAATTTTTGAAGTCATCGTTTTCCATTAGTCCATTGTCCATTCTACACTGGAGATAATCGCGCGCCTTTATCCGGCAGTTAATAGCCCCATTCTCGCCCTTGACTAACTTGATACACTTCATGTACTCCAACATCTGTTGTGTACAGTCACCATCGTGGTCTAATGGGAATGAACCCCTCTCCGGTGGAGTTGGGGTAAGCCTGAAATTAGAGCCACCCGGATTACCACTCATGTCTCTTTATCTACTTGCTAGTGATCCTGTGTGTGTGTATGTGGTGCAGTGTGTAATACCTGTGCAACTGTAGCGCCGCTACCTGGAACAAGAGAGCATAAACATAGGACAGAAGTGTGGGACGTTCTGGCCTTCTGATGTTTATATACTGTTTAGTTTCCGATCATTGCCTATTGTTCGGCAAGCGATGAGTGGCACTGCGCGGTGACCTGATGCGTCGTGAGAAAGTGAATTCGTCTGGGATGATATGGGTGTGTATGATGGTGTATGGGTGTGTATGTATATATTGTAAATATATTTTATAATGTCGTAGCTAAGGATACACAGGGGTACGTACTGATCTATGGTCTTAGTCTCTTTGGATCTCTTGGGAACAAAGAGGCTCTTCTGATGTTTTTCAAGTCCAAGAAGAACATGACGACTCTTTCTAGACCGATACCACCACCGGCGTGAGGGGCACAACCGTAGGAGAAGGCGTCACAGTAGTCTTTCAAACCTGGGTCTTCTGGGGACAAGCCGTGGGCTTTCAATCTGGTTATTAATAGGTCGTGGTCGTGGATTCTTTGTGCACCAGACATAATTTCTTCACCTCTCATGAAGAAATCGTAAGAGTTGGAGTACTCTGGGTTTTCTGGGTCAGGCATGGTGTAGAATGGTCTTAAGGCAAGAGGGAACTTGTCTAAGATGTAGAAATCGGTGTCGTATTTTTCACGTACAAGCTTACCTAAACGTTTTTCATTTTCAGTAGATAAATCATCGAAATCACCAATTTCAGTGTTACCGTCAGCTCTTAGTAATTCGATACCTTCTTTGTAAGTCAATCTGACCATCTTACCGTCTTTTGGTAATTTGAATTCTTCGACTGGGTATTGTCTTCTAACGACATCAATTTCCTTTCTATATCTCTTGTTCAATTCGGCGAAGATAAAAACGAATAATTCACTTAGAGTATCTAAAACTTCATGGTAGTTTTCTTCAAAAGTCATTTCCAGATCTAAACCGGTGAATTCAGTCATGTGACGATGAGTGTTAGAGTTTTCAGCTCTGAAGACTGGAGCGATTTCGAAAACTTTTTCGAAATCAGCAACCATCAATTGTTGCTTATGGAATTGTGGAGATTGAGCTAGATAAGCCTTAGTGTCCTTGAAGTAAGAGACTTCGAAAACAGAGGCACCACCTTCACTTGGGGCACCTAATAATTTTGGAGTATGGACTTCAACGAATTTCTTTTGGTATAAGAATTCTCTGAACAATTGACTGACACCAGATTGGATCTTGAAGATAGCTTGGTTAGTGACAGTTCTTAAGTCGATAACACGAGCGTCTAATCTAGTGTCCAAGTTCACAACAGGTAAACCAGCTCTTTCAGCTTCTTCTTCGGACCTAGAAGCATCTTCCAATAGGATTGGTAAGTTTTCTGGTGTTTCAGAAATAATATGGATTTGAGTGACGTGAATTTCCAAGTTTTGGACAGTGGCAGACTTAATTGGTTCAGCAACCTTCTTAACAATACCACGCACCAAAACAATGGATTCCAAGTTCAAAGAACCGGCCCACTTAGCCATCTTCTTACTAATAGTACCTTCTTTGTTAACTCTAACTAATGCTTGAATCAATTCACTTTGTTGTCTCAAAGTCAAGAAAGCTAAAGTGGCACCTTGTTGTCTAGTGTTGTGAACTCTGGCCCTGAATAAGACTTCCTTTTCGTCCATATCTTCGGTCAATTCGTTGAATTTAACTCTTGGTTCGTTAGTTCTAGCACTTGGTAAAGATTGGATCAATGGTAATTTACCATAGTTATCAGCAGCGCTGTCCGGAGCATCCGCCTCGGCTTTCTCACGTTGTTCCTTCTCCAATTGCAATCTACGGGCAGTCTCTTCTTTCTTCTTCTGCTTCTCTTGTTCTTTTTGTAACTTCTTCAAAGCCTTCTTGGACAATGGTTGACCATCTTCACCAAGAATAACTGGTTGTTCCTCCTTTGTAGTTTCTTGAGCTTTAGCTTCGTGTTCAGACATCCTGGGCTCCCTAGATCTCTTCAATTGACACCTGTGTGCTTGCGACTGTCCACTTCACAAACAACCAATTGTCCCTTCCACACAACCTGCAAGTACACTAACTTATATATACACAACATATATAACTTGAGTATTCATTTCCATACAACCGCAGTTCCATTATGTGACTCTGCAGTTCATGCACTCACAAAAAAATTTTTCTTTTACTCATCTTTACCCGGATCCCAAGTTTCACCCGGACTTATAAATATCACCCGGACTCTTAGTGTTTCACCCGGACTTGGTCATGGCCAAATTTCAATTTCCATTGACCGCATGCGGTGCAGTGTCCCATTTGTTAGAATATTTCTCCATTTTGTCCCCATCCAAACGCTACCGCTGTGAGGCTTTTTAGCCCGATTGCGAGAAATATGTCACCATTCCCAACCCTCACACAATTCCAAGAAGACACCACACACAACCCACACACAAATAAACATATACCTGATTCGTTGCTACATGTCACCGCTCACCGATTGTTTTCCATTATGTCACTCGACTAAAATGCAGCGCTTTCACAAAATTGATAGATGCCACACCTCTAACACCCGCCATCGCCTTGCCAAGCAGCCAAGTCCCTTCTTACGGCCGGCTCGCAGCGTTTCGCGACTCGGTGAAGTCACCGTGACAATTAGTGCGATCATCATGCACCGAAATTCCTCAAACCCGGCGCCCACGGCCGCCAGCACAAAGAACTCCGCACACCACCAACCCAGACCAAAATTAGGGGAGCGCCACCATCATGTAATACAACATCACTTGCGCGGTCTTCTCTCGGCCGGCGCCTTCTTCCTGCCAGGTCCGCACCCAGCACGAAACACTCACAGACAAACACACGCACGCACTCACACACCCATATTGCTTCCCTGACGAACGCCGACCTTCTTTTCCTTATTCCCTGCAGTATTCGTCCATTGCTGCCCTGAAAACCCTTGCCATTTCAGGATTTGCCCATGCCCAAGACGTCCATGTCCAGAACAAAAAATACAGAAACGTCTTGCATCCATACTTGTGACGGTTCCTTCACTAACAACGCTGCCGTCAGAATAACTTTATCGCTAGACTGGACCCCCATGCTATTCTGTATGGGAAAGTGGTTGTTTACAGCCGCTAGGATTGTTGTCCTGTCGCAACTGCAACAGGACAATCCATATCTTGTATATATACCGATGCATGCTTGCTTGTCTTGTGGATGGACATGCGTTCCGTTCCAGTGTGATGTGTAACCTGAATTCCAGCAAGTGTCCACACAAACTTACACAAGGCACACAGACACGCACTTATATATTATATATATATAAATACATATATATGATATATACAGCTTGGATTTCGGCGGTTATGGTGAAACTTGACTCTACTCTCTTCCAACAACACACTCTAGATACAGGCGCAGATCCTCGCACACGTAGACACTTCGACGCCCAGAGAACGATCAGGCCAGGTACAACGGAATAAGGTGTGCAGACAGCTCGTTCCTCGCCTTCGAAGATGCAAACAGAACCTGTCCATTCTGGCAATGGATGCGCTGCCGCAAGCAATGAGTTGACGACAGTGAAGGTGGTCGACACAGTGGTGGCGCTTTACGACAGCCCCGAGTATAGTGTGGAGAACGCACAGGATGCCAAGACGCCGAGGTATTTGCAATTCAAAGAAAGGGACATGATACATATAATAAGCAAGCTGGACCACGGTTGGTGGGATGGGATCATCATTAAGTCGCCCGTTCCTGGGACAGTACAAAAAAACCACCACGCAGGTCAGCATATAGGGGTCCGCAGAGGGTGGGTCCCTTCCAATTTTGTGACGTCGGTGAAGAACAACAAGAAACACTCATCGCTGGGTTGGAGTGGGAGATCGCATAGTTTATCGTCAGGGACAAGTAGTTCACATCATAATAATCCCACTCTACTTGATCTGAAAAAAGGCGTCTCCAACAATGAAACACATGAAATGAAAAATAAAACTAGAAAAAATTATAAAGAACGGAACAGTATTTCTAGTATGAGGGATCATCATAGTTCACAATCGGCAAATTCCACAGATGCAGACAGTAATAAGAACAACGATGATTCAATAGATATCGATAATGTTGAATCATTAAAACAAAGCGAAGGCGGTATTTTCACTTCTCCATTCAATACAAATTCAGCGGATAAGGGCCTGTCATCTTCAGATCCTAATCTGCCGTTACAGAAAGAACTAACTAGCCTGTCATGCATGTTGAATAGTCATAGAACCAAGAGCTTCTTGTCTGGTGGAAATTCAAAACAACTGAATGGATTTGATGGAACAAAACCACACCAAACAGTTCACAACAACATAAAAGTAAATGCATCATCATTATTTATTAGAAACGATTATGATATAGCAAGTTGGAGAGACCTTTATGATTCTATAGCAGAGGATATCTTAAGCCTGCATAACTACTTTTCACAGGATCAAACTATCGAGAAAGACAATAACACAATAAAAAAAGCAAAAGCATTATCAGTAAATGTTGATCAATTGCATTCCAAATATATTCATATAATGATTTCATTCAACATGTTAAATTCAACAGATTTGAATATTTCTGAAACTGAATACAAAATCTTTAAGAAACATCTCAGGTCGACTTTGAGAAAAACTATATTTTCAATTGGAAAAATATCATTAAATGTATCCCTATATATGAATACTATAATCTATAATTGTGAAGGTGCAGATAATGCTGAATCAAGGGATCAAGAATCACATGAAATATGCAATCGAATTATGATTGAATTAGATAATTTAGATCTACTTCTACGTTTTCTCTTCAGAGCAATAGCGTTAAATAGGTTTAATATCGATTCAAGTACTCCTGGTGCAATTGACAATACCGAAAGCTTTGAATTAACCTTGGATAAATTAGATAATCTAATACAATTTCCACAAATTGTTCCAAGATTTTTAAAGGACTCTTTTCACGGTGGCTCTTGGATTAACCCATTTTCTATTAAATCGAATGAAAATTTTTTTATAGCTACAAATACAGGATCTAATGATAATCAAAGACAATCGAAACTTATGAAATTCTCCACAATGACCAGAGGTTCACTTATCTCGTCTATTAATTCAACCAAAGCTTCATCTGTTGCAACTCCAAAGAAGGTGTATTCATTAAATAATGAAACCTTAGGTGAAGCTAAAAGAAGAGCTAAACAGATAAATGATAAAGTTTTTGCAAATAATAGTGAACATATCAATATTCTTGATGAACCACCATCAATTAAGAGAGATTTAGAAATAAATCTTAAGGCTTATGATGAGTTTAATTCGAACCTTTCTTTAATCGGTCTATTAGAAGTATTAGATTTATCTTTTTTCCATAATCTATTGGTTATTGTAGATGGATTCATTAATAACGATGAAAATATTAGTAATTCCATTAGGTCAAGATCTAGCAATTCCGACTTATTAGCTGACACAGATAGTGAATATGATTTCAAACTTAATTTAGATACAGAAACAAAAGATTTTTTATTACAGTCTGTTGAAGTAATATCAGATATACTAATTGATTTTTTTGATATCAAGCAGTCGTTACATAACGTTGTTACGAAGATTATAATGTCTGCACAACAAATTACATTGAATGATCCATATACGTTTAATTCTATGAAGCCTGACCATGATCCTGATTTTTATGAGCCTAAGTTATCAGGTAAAAATTGGAGCAAGTCTTTAGAAGGTAACGACCTGTATCATAATTTAGTTGAAAAAGATGTCGAAAACAATAATCTTGAGTTTATTGATTTCACAAAAGTTTCGAAACATACATGCCAGCAATATGCTAAATTAGCGTCACATTGTTGTATATACATAGGCAAATTAATACAAGAAAGGGAATTACTCTTAAATTATGCTGCCAGAACAATGAAAAATGATTTGTTAAAGGAGTTAACCAAGGATGAAGTTGTTGAGGCTAATTGGTTTTCATTTGTTGATACAAACATACTTCAAGATGACTCTAAAAACATTAACAATGTGATGGAGGAACAAAAAAAATATAGTTGGTTTTTACAATTAGATTATGAAAGAGAATTAATTTTAGAT
Organism: Tetrapisispora fleetii; assembly: GCA_003707605.2. Classification (NCBI taxonomy): domain Eukaryota; kingdom Fungi; phylum Ascomycota; class Saccharomycetes; order Saccharomycetales; family Saccharomycetaceae; genus Tetrapisispora; species Tetrapisispora fleetii. The sequence goes on along the minus strand of PPKB02000008.1, from coordinate 413,394 downwards.
AAAAGGAATAGAATTAGAGGTGGCCCAATTGGTGCATTGGTAGAACATCTTGCGAATCACCAATTTACGGATAAAAGATTCGTATTGATATTTTTGTTGACTGTCAAAACAATGTTCAAAAAGAAAAGTGCCACTAAACTCCCTGATAGAATTAGAGAATTCTTATTATCCTTAATCTATAGATATAATCAGGAAGCACCAGAAGGTTTAAGTTATGATGATTATAATAAGTGGTTACAAGAAAAATCATTTGAGATAAAGTCACAAGTAGTAAATATATTAACACTATTTTTTTCTAAGTTTTGGTCTTTATCATACTTTGATGCCAAAATTATGAATGAGGAAAGTAATAATCTGTTTTTTAAGTTTGTTAATTTTACTGTTTATGAAAATATACCAGGTTCACAGGATTTAAGAGATTTATATCTTGATATCTGCAAAAATAAGGGTGAGATTTCAACTAAAACAATAAGTTCGATAGAAAAGTTTTATGAAGATGAAGATAGTAGATTCTTTATTGAAAATATTCACACATCTAAACCTAAAAAGATGGGATTTGGAGCAAATAAAGGTAATGATACTGACAATACTGTCCACTATTCTCCAATGGCAACTATTTCAAGATTAAAGTTAGGGAAAAAATTAAAATTATATGATATAGACCCATATACATTTAGTACTCAACTTACAAATATGGAGGAAGAACTATATTCTACAATATCTGCATCTGATTGTATTGAGAGAGTTTGGTCTGATAATAAAGTTAAAAATTCTACAAATATTAGTCATTTCATATGTTTTGCGAATACTTTGACAAATTTTGTATCATATTCTATTGTTGAAAAATCTGATATAAAGAAAAGAACAAAGATAATTGAATTTTTCATTGATGTTGCTGACAATTGTCATACTATGAAAGACTTTTCATCAGTAACTGCGATAATATCAGCTCTTTATTCATCATCAGTATATCGTTTATCTAAGACATGGAAATTAGTACAATCAAACTCTACTGATAAATTAAAAAAACTGAATGAACTAATGAATAGCAGTAAAAATTTTTCAAATTACAGACAGGCTCTTAAATCTATTGATAAATCAACACCTTGTATTCCATTTTTCGGTATATTTTTATCTGACTTAACGTTTGTGGTGACTGGTAATCCTGACTATTTAGATCATGAACATCTAATTTTAAATTTTCAAAAAAGAGCCAAGGTTTTTGATATTACAAATGAGGTACTCAGTTTTAAAAAAAACCATTATAAATTGCCAAAGATCCCAGAAATCTATACCTATATCCAAGAAAAGATGTCCAATGTTCCTCATATTGAACGCCAATATGAACTATCACTACTTATCGAGCCTAGAGCAGATAATTCGCTGGTCTCCAAAAATGTTAGAAAGTCAGTAATCTAATGTAATAATTAAAAATAATGTTCAAGAAAACTGACATACATTAAAAATCTCCAAAGTCAAACAAAAGCAAATCTAGTTTTCATATTAGAATACAAAGTTCTAATATATGCATAAAAAAATATTAAAAATTCTAGAGAAACCCAAAAAATAAGAATACATAAAAATTCAGCTACAGGCAAGAAAAGCCTGAACTAATCAAGTTATAATTTGAAACATAGAGTTACAAACGTTGATCGAATGTAATAATCTATATAGGTTGTATATAATAATATTAATAGTAATAATAGAAAACCTACAATATTCTACCGGTATACAACAAAGCGTCAAACTTAATATGCCAATCTAACTGCAAATTAGCTTGACATTATATATAAATAAGTAACCTGTTTGTCCTTCGTCAAACGTTGCTTAAATAGTTGTAACCATTGTAAACCATCACTTTGCATTAAGCCTTACAAGGGTAAAAACATAACGGTCGGGTAACAATTATTTATTGACCTTTTTTCAATTGACATCTGAGCCATGAAAAATTCGAAACACATAATAAGTAATTTAATATATAAATATATAATATATATTTTGATATAAATTATTATTGAAAAGATCTAGCAGGTATATCTTCTATTCAAGTAGTCTAAGTAAACTAAGAGCATTGAACTGCATTGAGCTATTTCAGTTATATAAAATTACGAGAGTAGACCTTTTTTAAATTTTAAATCTAGTGTATGAGTCGATGTTAGATTATTGATACTGGGAACCTTAAATTAATATGTTCAAACAACTATCTCAAATTGGTAAGAATATTTCAGACGAAATCTCTAAAGGGCTGTCTGATGATTTGAATTCATCAACAGAACAATTTGTTGACGACAATAGTGGATTACCAAGGGATATTCAGACAAAATTGCGTAAATTTGAAAAATATGAACAAAAATATCCATTATTGCTTCAAGCTTATAAGAATGAAAAAATTAGAGCTGAAAAATTTCAAAATGTGGAGAAAGTCTTGAGGGAAAATACTCCTATCTCAAATTTTGATGAACTTGATTCTCTTCCTTCGTATTTCAAAAATTTGAATGATAAAACAAATATGTTAAATGATGAGATCAAGCGATTAACAGCATTACAATCTAAAAATAACTCAGATAATACTAACTTATCTGACGATCAAAAATCAAATCTAGATGATAAAGCAACTGATGAAGCTTCTAAGGAAAAGCTTGAGCAATTGCAATTGGAAATTACTGAATTGAAGAATAAATGTGAGCAATATAAAACAACAATAAGCGAAAAAAATGATGAAGTTAGTAAGTTAACAAATGATATTAAGGGAAAAGATATGACAATTGAAGATCAAAAATCTGAACTAAATGAAAAATCTGAAATAGAGCATAAACTAAATAAAGATTTGCAAGAAATGAATTCTATAATACTTATGTATGAAGAAAGCACTAAAACCAAGGATACAGAAATCAATAACCTTAAGAGAAAATTGGAAGATCTAGAATCGGTTGGAAATAACAAGAAGGACACTTCTTTAATAGCTTCAGAACAAGTTGTGAATACAAACACTAATGATTCCAGTTCATCCAACGGTAAAAAGAAGAAGAATAAAAAAAAGAAAAAAAATTCTACTGATCAAAAAGAAGAAGCTACTTCAACTCTAATTGAGACACCTTCAGTCTCAGATGGGAATAATGTTACAGAAGATAAATACGAGAAGCTTTTGGAAGAATTCACAACTTTTAAAGAAGAACATAAGGATTGTAAAGATATAAAACTTGAATATGACAACTTGAGTGTAAAAACTGAGAAGCAAAATTCAGATGCTCTTTCAAATTTAGAAAAGGAACATGAGAGTTTAAAAATTGAGTTGTCATCTACAAAACAGTCTTTACAAGAGAAAACTAATGAAGTTGAAGAAGTTAGAGAAATGCTTCGTGATGTGGGTAACGAATTAGTCGAAGCAAAAGATAAATTAAAAGGCATTAATGAAAGCCAAAGTGGAGAAACCACTAGTCTGAAAGAGGAGTTAGTTGAGGCAAACAAGGCAAAAGAAGATTTGATCCAAGATTATAAAAAAAAAGAGGATCAATTGAATTTATCAATCAAGAAATTACAAGAAGAAGTTGATGAGTTAAAAAAAAACATAGTCAAGTTGAATGAGCAAAGGAGTGTTTATGAACAAAAAGTCAGCCAATGTAATGTTACCGTAACAAAACTTAAGAATGATAATAACAGTTTGACTTCTCAACTGAGGGAAGTTGCTACTTTGAAAAAATCTGAAAACTTATTGAATACTAATTTAGTTCAAAAGGAAAAAACAATCACATATTTAGAAAACCAAATTAAAAAATATAATGAAGAGGAGAAATCTTCTAAGGCTTTATATGAAACATTGAAAAAGGAAAACGATCAATTAAAGGTATCTTCAGATAATTTGATGAAACAAAATACAGAATTAAAAAATTCTCTCAACAAAAACTCAACTTCTTTTGAAAATTATATCAAAGAAAATGGTAAATTATCCGAAAGGTTATCTGTTTTACAAGAAAAGTATGATACTCTTCAAAACCTTAAATCTAATTCTAATGATCAAGTTGAATTAATTCAAAGGCAATGTGAAGAATTGACGTTTAAATTGAAAGAATCTCAAAAAAGAATAATATCATTAGAGGATGAGATAAATGAGTACGCAAATGTAATCCAAGATAAAACAAGGGAAGCTACTACTATGCGTAGATTATTATCGGATAATCAAAATGATGAGGAGTCCAAATTCGTTGAAATTAAACATAAACTTGAAATGCTTCAAGAGGAGAAAAATAAACTACAAGCAGAGATGGAGTTACATGATAATAGAGCAAGTAGAGAAATTCAAAATTGGAAAAAAACAAATAATGAATTAAATTCAGAAATTTATTCATTGCAATTACGTGAAAAACAATTACTGTCAGAAATTGAAACTATGAATACACTAAACAAAGATATAAAAACTCAGTATGCTCATCAAAATAATGACTCAGGAGAATTGGAAAAGGTAACGGCAAATTTAAAAGAATCGTTACTAAAATCTGATAAAAAGGTTAATACTCTACAAGAATCCAATAATGAACTAATGTCTTTAAATAATGAACTAAACAAAAAACTTGATCGTATTACAAAGAATTATAGAGTAATTTCAAATCAATTAAGTTCATTAAAGGGAGAAAAGACTAGTCAATCTATTAGATCTAGTAGATCGAATTCAGCTGCTTCTATTTCTGGATTAAATACCAACCCTTCAAAATCAAATCTAAACATATTAAATTCAGTTTCTGCCTCTGTAGAAAAGGAGTCTGAAGTTAATGAAAAGATTGCGTATTTGAAAAATGTATTACTAGGATTTTTAGAACACAAAGAACAAAGAAATCAATTATTACCTGTCATTTCAATGTTATTAAAATTAGATAGTAGTGATGAAAAGCGACTATTAACATCTTTGAAGTATTAAATATAATACTAGCCTTCGGGTTAATTTATATATTATACATGTTTTAAAGCACACATTTTAACACTTTTAATTAATAATGTATATGTATGGGATTTAAAAATTTATATAGTATTCTATTAATTTTCAAATTGTTTTTCATTTTGGATACTAGTAAATGAGAAAGCTACATTTTAGAGAAGAAAAGTTGAATTTATTAAAAGTTAATATAATATGTCAGGTCTTATAGTTATTTTTTTTGAATATGTTTAGAAGGGAAAAGTTTTCAGATAAGGAGTTCCACCTACGCATTCGGCTACTGTCAATTGATCTGGTCCAATTAAATTATTAATATTTTTTGCAATATCAACTGTCTTAAAAGTTCCATCATGTTCCAATATTATTCCTGTTTTTCTTTTAACCCAATTTATCACGCTTTTATAAATATCACTTTCTGTATGTTTTGAATACTTATTTTCAACTAGTCTCCAATCAAAAGTATCGTGATCCCATAATACAGCTTGTAAACCGAATTGTCTTGTTATGGCTCTTACTCTATTATCAATTCCACCATATGGAGGTCTAAAATATCTTGGTAAATGATGGCCTGTTGCATTCATTGCCCAGATAGACCATTGAATTTGAGCAATTATTTCTTCGTTGGTTAAACTTGGCAAATATGGATGTGACCATGTATGTGTTCCAATTAAATGTCCTTTATCCATCATTTTTTTATATATATCAGGGAAATTAATGATGTTAATTCCTAAATTGAAAAAAGTTGATTTATGTTGCAAATGATTAATCAATGATTCTGTAGCAAATGATGGACCATCATCAAACGTTTGTGATAATTTTGAACAAGTGAAAATATCATCTGATTCAACACAAGCGTCACAATCGAATGAACAAACTTCTTTGTTATTTAAAATATTCTTTTCCCTAGAATTGCACTCAGATTGTCCATGCCTTGCATTGTTTGGAATTTTTTTAAAATCAATGAAATCCAAAGGAATATACGGTGGATACAAACCTGGCCATTCATTCAAACCTGTAAAATCTGCTAACCACTTGGGGAAAGGAGTCTGTTTTGATTTATCTCCCATAAACCCTCTTGTAGTGCTATTAAATATGTTTAAATATCGCGACTTATCATAGAATGGAGTTGAATCGACTGATTCAGAAGCCGTGCTAAATTCATCAACTGTAATTAAACTAGAAACTAAAAGAACTAAGAGAAACCTCATGTCTTTTATTTATTTATATGTGTCGATGATGTTTGTCAATGAACGAACGTCCTCAATAACTAATAATTACGAACGTACATACACATACACATACATATACACACACACATATATATATATATATGTATACATACATATATTAAACAGTGTGTGTGTGTATTAATTATTGTTTGTGGATACATTTAGATGTCTGTAATTTTTATTTTGTGACACTTGACGAAATACTGTCACCTATTACCAACAGTCCACGTGACAATAAAACAACGTCGAAATCGACAGTCACGTGCTCGCCAATGCACAGTCACCTGGCCCACATTAACTGCATGCCCGACTCTCGGACATTGACTCTCGCACACATTCATTCTATTCTATTTTTTCCCGTCTCTCTTTCATACGTCAGGCAACTCAATGAGACGAGAGGCACTAAAAAATAAATGACCAATTAAAAAACGTGATGAGCATGTCCGCGCGCTCCTCTCCCCACGCAAAAACAAGCAAATCACATAACCGCCATCAGATCTCACAGTCCCCACAACCTCTTCTTACCCGTACACACAGACCAATAAAAAAACGCATTTCTCACCACAATAAAACTCCACACAACCCATTCTTGCCACGAATCACAATTCATCCGCACTGTAAACAAATAGCATTGTCTATATTTCATATCAACTGCCAATAGGAAGCGAGTCCCGTCCTGTCCTGTACTGTCCCCTCCACACAACGCCGCGCACAACTGCCAGATCTGACCAGCTGATCCAAAAAAAGGAAGACAACCTGCTCCCTTAGGCACTACGCAAGCCCAAGAGTTGCCGTTCAGGGGATCCTGCTCCAACCCTCACCCCTGCACAGGTTTCTCAAGTGACTCTCTTCCGCATCATCGTCGTCTGCTCCTCGCATACCTTTAGTCCATTGGTGACTTTTAATAGAAAGGATCTCTGTCTTGTTTTCATTGGTGGTGCTGCGTTGGGTACTTGTTTCCTGAACAAGTGCAGTACAGAGATTTTCCAGTGCGAACGGCTCCGGTTCGGATTTCTTAATTTTCTTTCAATTTCAAATTTGTGTAAATTATATGCATTTCATTACACAAAAATGAATTGCATATTATTATTATGTATAATACTACAGCGTAAAATAATTGTAACTGTCAACTTCAAATATATATATATATAGAGAAAGACACAAATGTACATTGGGTTTTTTCATGTTTTATCTTACTATTTAATGTTTATTATCATAGTCAGTTGTTAAGTTAGAGGTTTTGGCTGTGTTTATTTGTATGTTATAGGAATTATAGATTACAATTATTTGGAAATTTCTCTTAAGGGGACGGGAAAGTAACCTACAATTGTAGTTTGAACGACAAGGGGAAAAAAGGTAAAGTGTTGTTTTTTATTAGGGAGATATATATATAAAGATATATATATATAAGATTGGTCTAATAATATCAATTACTTTTTTTTATTTATTGAATTGAGGACTATTAGTTTTTCAATTTAATTTATATTTGATATATTCATTGAAATTGTGTGATTTGTGTGTGATTTTTTTTAAATTTAGAACTGATTTAGAGGAATTATTTACAGGTATTTAAACATACAAAAACTATATTTATTTATTTTGGACATTTAAAAGGAAAATACTATACCATATTAGTGCAATACACCGCCAGAAAATAGTATTATTATATTTATATATATATTAAAAGGCAAAAAAATCCAAAAATTACTACAATGTTATCTGCACGTACTGTTCTTAATAAGCATGTTAGTAAAAATGCAACTAGAGGGTTTTCATCTACTGCAATTAAATCAAATTTAACTAGAGATTCAAAAGTTAATCAAAATTTATTAGAAGATCATTCTTTTATTAATTATAAACAAAATTTAGAATATGTTGATATTGTTAGAAAAAGATTAAATAGGCCATTAACTTATGCTGAAAAGATTTTATATGGTCATTTAGATAATCCACATGAACAAGAAATTATTAGAGGTACCTCATATTTGAAATTAAGACCAGATAGAGTTGCATGTCAAGATGCTACTGCTCAAATGGCAATTTTACAATTTATGTCAGCTGGATTACCAGAAGTTGCTAAACCAGTTACTGTTCATTGTGATCATTTAATTCAAGCACAAATTGGTGGTGAAAAAGATTTAAAAAGAGCTATTGATTTAAATAAGGAAGTTTATGATTTCTTAGCTACAGCTACAGCTAAATATAATATGGGTTTCTGGAAACCAGGTTCTGGTATTATTCATCAAATAGTTTTAGAAAATTATGCATTCCCAGGTGCTTTAATTATTGGTACTGATTCACATACACCAAATGCTGGTGGTTTAGGTCAATTAGCCATTGGTGTTGGTGGTGCTGATGCAGTTGATGTGATGAGTAATTTAGCATGGGAATTAAAAGCTCCAAAAATTTTAGGTGTTAAATTGACAGGTAAAATGAATGGTTGGACTTCTCCAAAGGATATTATTTTGAAATTAGCAGGTATCACAACTGTTAAAGGTGGTACTGGTAAAATTGTTGAATATTTCGGTGAAGGTGTTGATACTTTCAGTGCTACTGGTATGGGTACTATTTGTAATATGGGTGCCGAAATTGGTGCCACTACATCTGTTTTCCCATTTAATAAATCAATGGTTGATTATTTAGATGCTACTAAACGTGATAAAATTGCTGAATTTGCACAATTATATAAGACTGATTTATTATCAGCTGATAAAGGTGCAGAATATGATGAAGTCATTGAAATTGATTTAAATACCTTAGAACCATATGTTAATGGTCCATTTACTCCAGATTTGGCTACTCCAATTTCCAAGATGAAAGATGTTGCTGTTAGGAACAATTGGCCATTAGAAGTTAAAGTTGGTTTAATTGGTTCTTGTACTAATTCATCTTATGAAGATATGTCTCGTGCTGCTTCTATTGTTAAGAATGCAGCTGAACATGGTTTAAAATCTAAATCTATATTTACAGTTACACCTGGTTCTGAACAAATTAGAGCTACTATTCAAAGAGATGGTCAATTAGCTATTTTTGAAGAGTTTGGTGGTACTGTTTTAGCTAATGCTTGTGGTCCATGTATTGGTCAATGGGATCGTAAAGATATTAAGAAGGGTGATAAAAATACTATTGTTTCTTCATTCAACAGAAATTTCACTTCAAGAAATGATGGTAATCCAGATACTCATTCTTTTGTTGCCTCTCCAGAAATTGTTACAGCATTTGCAATTGCAGGTGATTTAAGATTCAATCCATTAACTGATAAATTAAAGGATAAAGATGGTAATGAGTTTATGTTAAAACCTCCAACGGGTGTAGGTTTACCAGTTAATGGTTATGATCCAGGTGAGAATACTTATCAAGCTCCACCACAAGAACGTGCCGCTGTTACTGTTCAAGTTTCTCCAACATCTGATCGTTTACAATTATTAAAACCTTTTGCTCCTTGGGATGGTAAAGATGCTTTAAATATGCCAATTTTAATTAAAGCTTTAGGTAAGACTACTACTGACCATATTTCTATGGCCGGTCCATGGTTAAAATATAGAGGTCATTTAGAAAATATTTCTAACAACTATATGATTGGTGCTATCAATGCTGAAAATAAGAAGGCAAATTCAGTTAAGAATGTTTACACTGGTGAATATAAAGGTGTTCCAGATACTGCTAAGGATTACAGAGATACTGGTCACAAGTGGGTTGTTATTGGTGACGAAAACTTCGGTGAAGGTTCTTCTCGTGAACATGCTGCTTTAGAACCAAGATTCTTAGGTGCTTTTGCTATTGTTACTAAATCATTTGCTAGAATTCATGAAACTAACTTAAAGAAACAAGGTCTATTACCATTGAATTTCAAGAACCCAGCTGATTATGATAAGATTAATCCAGATGATAAAATTGATATCTTAGGTTTAGCTGAATTAGCTCCAGGTAAGAATGTCACAATGAGAGTTCATCCAAAGAATGGTTCAGCTTGGGATTGTACATTAACTCATACCTTCAACGCAGAACAAATTGAATGGTTTAAGGCTGGTTCTGCTTTAAATAAAATTAAGAATGATAAGCCATAATTTAATGAGTACTTTTAATTATAATGTTAACCAAGAAGGTTTTTATTTTTCTCATAAATTGTACACATTACAATAATTGTAAAGCATCATTTTTTTTTGTTTCTTGATATTTATTTCCAAATTATTTATTTATATTTATTTACCTTAACTTATTTATCAATTTAATTATATAAAATATACATTATTAAATTTATTATATATCAGGTCATTCAATTAAACATTCAAGTACCTATCTTTTAATTTTTTTTTTACTTTTAATAACTGGACAGATGATATAAATATTAATTGTTTTAGAAGGTTAAAAAGAAAGACCAAATAGTAAAAAATAATGTTAGAAATGATGAACGAAACACTCTTACTCAAATTTTTTAAAGCTTTACACAACTCCAAATTTCATTAAAATACACAGTTCTAAATTATATATTAATATATATAATTACGTCCAAAACTGTTACAATACCTAATATCCTACTTTTTAAAAATTCCCAAGAAATTAAGCTCGCGTGGCGTAATGGCAACGCGTCTGACTTCTAATCAGAAGATTGTGGGTTCGACCCCCACCGTGAGTGCTTACTTTCTTTTTTAATATTTTATAGATATGATTTGGGTGACTTATTTGATACATTAAACATTTAGAATAATTTCACTAAATATGGATCTTAAGGTTTATTTATTTTTTATTTGCCATAATAGATATACACTATGTAGTATATATAAGTCCTAATATTGCCGTGAATATTACTGTCAAATTTCTTGTGTGCTAATATGAGTATATGTTTTGATTGATTTTTATAGTCTCCATAAATAGGTTAGTTAAAAAAATTCGTTCAAGCAATTTTAGAATCAGTCCAAACTTCTTCAAGTGATTTTTTGTAATTATCTACATTATAATCTGTTACCGTTAAACAACTTTCCATGTCCATTCCATCGGGCCTTATAATTGCAACTAGAGCTAACCCACGAATCATTTGTCTTAAATATAATATTGGTCCATTTTCTAATAGAGAAACATTCTTTAAATCTCTAGGATGTACTATTTTACCTTCTTTGTCATTATTACTTGCCGTTACTTTATATAGATCATGTAAGTCTATTGATATATCGACAAATTCAGCACATATTTCATATACTTGCACATCAACTGGATTTGAGTCTGTTGATACATATATCTTTGAATTAATGTCAAATAAAAATGCTTTCTCAATTTTAGAATGTTGAGTTAAATTATCTAACATATTCTCTAAAAATGATAATTCAGGAATTAGTTTCTGGACAATTCTAGAGAATGCTTCATAAATAGAGTGATCAAATATAGATGTCAAATAAAAAGAAACCTGTGCACCATCTAATCCTAATTCCAAAAGTTCTTCACCAGTACGTCTCATTATATCACGTTGTGCATCAACTTTAAACTCTTCACTTAAACCATCAACCTTATGAATCAATACTTCAATGTTAATCGATGGGTTAACTTTATAAGCGTATTCCATAATCATAGCGAGATTCGTAATTGCGCTCATATATTCATCTTGAGAATCAATAACATACACTAGAGCACCCACACTTTTGAATAACCTTTCTGAATCGTAATTAGGTTCAAAATAGTTTAACTGACCAGGAAGTTCCATTACAGCTAAATCAATAAGGGTTGAAAAATGTTCCACAGTTGGGTTAGACGTCGATTCCAAATACAACGTATCTAATGGTTGCATATTATGGAACACAACTTTACATATTGATGATTTACCACCTCTACAATATTCAAATAAATCGATTCAGTTAGTAAAAATGCAATCAAATCAATAATATAATGTGCTGAAACTAAAAGTCAATACATACTTTCTTAAACCCATTAAAAGGATCATAGCCTTTGTTCCTAAATCAGAATTGTTTTCCATGGTAACAAATTATTATCTTGCTTGTTGTCGTCTTAATAACCTTAGTTATATGATAATTTCCATAAACTTATCTCTGAATTACTGTTGTATAATTGTTTAGTATTCATTTCTTATATTTATAACCTTATATTTTTATGTTACAAATTTCATATTTTGAAATAGTTGAAAAAATTGAGCACTAGATATTTCAGCAATCGATGCTCATCGAAACAAATATTTATGAATAATTGAATATTGTAAGTTGAATAGATGTGATGAAGGAACATAAGAGTTATCCGTTCTGATCTTATTGCAAATAAGAACCAAGATAGACGTAAAAAAAGGTAGCTAGTATGAGCAGTCAGAACGCTTTCGATCAAAAGAAGCAGTCAATTTTAAATGAAATAAGTTCTTTAGAACCAGATTTATCGCCTAAGGGTTCTATTGATGAAGCATGCTGGCCAATAATGCATCTGATCAATTCACATAAAGATATGGTGACTACTTCTTCATGTTCAGGGAGATTGAGTGTTTTTGCAGAAGGTTCTAAGATGATCAAAGGTGTCACTAAAGTTGGCGGTAAAGGTGAAGGTGGTAAATGGTTATATGTCAGTCATGATAATGGAAAAATTAACAATTGGTTCACTGATACTAATAAGGAATGGCAATTTCAAATAAAGAAGACTAGTGATTGCTCGAAAACTGTAGATGGTAACAACAGGTATATCCTTTATAAATATGAGCCCTTCATTCTGCATGTTAAATGTAGAGATTTCTCAATGGCTTCTAAGTTATATAATGTCGCCATGTCATGTGGGTTTAGAGAAAGTGGGATTGGTTCAAACAATTTAGTTGGTATCAGAATAAATATTAAATTAGATGTACCAATTGGGTATGTTGACGATGATAATGAAAACATATTATTTGTTGATACTACATATATTGAATTGTTAAATATTTTAACTTTAACTAAATTCGATGAAAATACTAGGAAAATGCAAGATTTATACAATGCAATTGAGAATGAAATTATTAAAGAGAGCACCATCAAAGAAGAGCCCAAAGAAACAAAAGAGGAAAAAAGAGCAAGGAAACAAAGGGAAGGTTTAGAAAGACAAAGAAAGATTCAAGAAGAGAAATTGAGTTCATTAACTATTAATAATGAAGAATACAATAAAAAATAAGTAATTTATAACATAAATAATCCACAAAAAAAATAATTTAAAAATTTTTAGTAGAACAATATAATAACTAACAAACATACTATTCACTTATCTCAATATATAGAGGCCAGAAGATAATTTTCAATGTAAACGTATAGCAGTGAATTTTTTATGTTATTTAATTAGTATACAAATTATTTAATGATCTATCTTTATATTTAATTTGACATCATCATAAAAGATTAGTCGATTCAACAGGTCTTTAATCACAAAAATAATTTAGAAAAATATTAAAAATTAGAAATTAAGCTTTACAATGTGGAAAAAGTTAATTAATGCATCATAATTGAATTGAAGAACAACCTCTTATCCGATTTAGTCGTCATCTTCCTCATCAGCACCCATTAATGCGCTGAACATATTAGAAGCAGACATTTGTGGTTGTTTTGGTTCTTCCTTCACTGGAGTTCTTTGTGAATGTCTGTTTGAAGAAGATCTAGTTGTAATGAAATTGTCTTTGGAAACAGATGGAATATCTCTTTTAGAAGGAGTTCTATTACCCATCATGTTCATATTACGTCTTGAACCAGCTCTAGAACTATTTTTTAATTCCTTCAATTGACGATTTCTCTCTTCTTCTTCATGAATTTGTGCAATAGTTTTTGGACCTTCATCCTTTTTGGCACCAGACCAATTTTTCTCTCTTGATTCTTTCAATTCAATTAACTTGAACTTAATTCTACTTAAAATGTTACCACCATCAATAATATTTTGTAATATTTCAAATAAACTATCTAATAAAACAGAACCCTCTAAAACAGCTTGACCAGCATTAAATTTATCAGTTTCAAATTGTTCACCAACTGTAGTTAATAATTCAATAACTGACTCTAAAGTCTCTTCAGAAGGATTATCAGTTAAGTCCTTCATCAATCTACGGAAACATTCAAACATCATTTTACCTGTTAATAAGTTTAGACGGTATAAGAAACCAATGAAACGGACTAAACCTAAACCTCTTCTCTTTGCAGCTGCGGCTTGATAATATTCTTCAGACATCATTTCAACTTCTAATGGAGTACCATCTGGGTTAGTTGGAAGTTTATCAGACCAACCCTTTTCAAATTCTGTGTGACATCTGACAACAAGGTAATGTAAGACTAATTTAGGACCAGTCTTACCTTCATTATCTTCATCTTTAATATCTTCATTTAATTCTTTCACTATTTTACCACATAATTGTGCGTACATAGACGACCAATGTGGTTCATCACAAGCTTTACGGAATAATTCTTCAATGACAACCTTTAGAGTTTCACCTTGAGTTTCCCATTTAGATAAGTCTGCAATAGCTAAAATTTCAGCAGAGATAGTATCGAATTTTTCCAATGTTAATTTATTTAATAATGATTTCATCTTTCTTTGAACATCTTCTTTAGATAATAATTCAGTAACACCATCTGGAGCAAACTTCTTTTCAGTTTCTTTTTGTTTAGACTTTGGTACCCATCTATTAGCACTTGGGACTAATGGAGCAACTTCAACCTTTGGAGTATCCCTTGCAGCAGCTTCAGCTTGTAGCTCACGATCTTTTCTTGAAGTGTAAGCTCTGTTGGATTTGTCACCATTTCTTCTTGACTTTCTCTTAGAACCACTTCTTGATCCTGATCTACCTTCCATGTTTCTCAATGAACCCGCTTTACCAAAATCACGAGAACTACCCATACGGCTACCCATACCAAACTTACCATCTCTAGATTTATTAGATCTAGACATACCTGATGGGATAACGATCTTTGATGCGGTACTTTGTACCCATTCAGTGTCTGGTTTCACATTAACTTTATCTTTAAATTGTAATAAGAAACCTGGACCATATGTATATTTGATGTGTTCCTTTTTGTATTTAGCATCTGGCTTTTCAATCTCCTCAGAGTACTCAAATGAATAGATATCATCAACATCAGAGGCAGCTGTCAGCAGATTTAAGAAATCAGTCATTTTAATTCTGGTGTCTGATTCATCCTCAACAAAAGCAAGTGTTGAATTTTCCACTTCTTCTTTCTTCTCTACAGGTGGTTTTGTTGTTTCAATGGCAGCTTCTTCGGTATTTTCTTCAGTTTTTTCTTCAACTGGAGATTGTTGAGCCTCTGAATTGATTTCTGGTTTAGATTCAGAATCAGCAACAGGTTCAGCGGATGGTTCCTTGGAAATATCTTCACCTTGTTCTTGAGCTTTTTGTAATTTTTTCAACTTCAGTTTTTCAGCAAAAGTTAGTTCCTTCTTTGGTTCAGAGCTTGAAACTTCTTCAGTTGGTGCTGGAGTAGAAGAAGATTCAGCAAGAGGCTTATCGGTATCTTTCTTCTTCTTTTCCAAAGCTTCTTTTCTTAATCTGATTTGTTCCAAAAACATTCTCTTATTCTTCTCAGCTTCTGAAAGTTGTTCCTCAGCTTCACTTTCCTTTGGTTGAGAAGTTTCAGCCTCAACAACCTCAGCAACCTCTTTCTTAGCATTTGGTATCTTGGTTGCAGCTTGAGCATGCTTATTATGAATAGCTGATAAATCCAAATGTTCCCCAGTCTTTGTAGTGATTTCTATTTTCTTAGTTGGAGAGGTTGGAATTTTTGGCTCATCCGACACAGGATGGTGAACAGCATTTGCACCATAATACATCGGCTGGTTAGCACCGTAGTAGCCTTGCCATTGCATATTTGGAACCATATTCGGATTCATACCGTTTCTAACACTGTAGTTCTTATTGTAGCCATTTTGGTAACCTCTCATACCTGGACCACCCACAGCCGAATTAGCAGGCCCGTTCGAATGGTAATGGTTACTATGTCTCCTATGTCCAGATTTTCTATTCAGATTCGACTGGTCAGAACCCGCAACCTGTTCAACGCCCTGTTGATGTTGTTCTTCAGCCATGATAGATATCTCTCGCTCTATTCTAACCCCTCTTGTCTCTTATACAAGTGCTACACCTATCTAAAGTCTCACTGTCAATTATTATCCTTACAATAATAACGAAACAATCACACTTGCCCACACAAAACCAATAGAAATCGAAAACTTTCGCTAATACAATAAATATTACACCAAAGTACCACGTTTCTATCCTTTACGTTGTCCTATGTCCTCCTAACTAATTGCCTCCCAACAACAACAAAACAACAACAAAAACAAGTCTACAAAAACTACAAACACTTTAAAAACACCATATATAAATCAAATCCACCACACAATCAACATCTCACACACTAACCACCACTCAAGAACTCTTTCCAGTACAAAGAAAACTTTTACTATTTATTGCATAACGAACATAAACCTATCGACAGTGAAAAATTCAATCCTGGAAAACTTTTAAAGTTCCCAAACACACACACACACACACACAACACATCTCTTCGTCAGCTCAGCTGGAATACGAGCACAGCAACGAACGCAAACTCATCTCAGAGACACCAGCGCTGCACAGATGTGCTTACTCGAGACCAATCGACGATTGAACGTCAATTGCAAGACGGTCTTCAGATGCTGTACTCTGTTGACATTGTAGCAATGAGGACGGTCAGTTGTTTGATGCGGATTCCAGTGGTTAATGCTGGTGTTCTGGCTCTTGTTCCGGTGCTTGCTGTCGAGATGTCGTTGATTTGACGGTTGTTGCTCGACATTCTGAGCAGCAACGGTGAAAAATTATAGTGTCAAGCTCATCTCGAGGCCAAATCTGCTGGAAATGAAAAAATTTTCACGCGTTTTTTGTGTGTGCGTTATGTTCGGAGAACCGCGGCGGCGTGAGTTACTGTACGGGCGGCCCGGGTAAACGTGGGAATTCTATATCACGTGACGGGAATTGAAAAAGTTTCAGGTCAAGGCTTTCAAGTATAGCGTACTGGACCAGTACTGTGCGGTTTTAAGCTGTCGAGAGATGGGTTAAGTAGAGTGGGATTGGGGTTTATGGGCAATTGGGCGGGTGTGGGAGGTGGGCAGCTGTGTGCAAGCTAAGGTGCCAAAAACAACCGAAAAACAATGAGTAGAACGTTGTTTGTCAGTTGCGGTGCGACTATCCCGTTCCCGGCACTTATTGAGATAGTAGTCAGCGAACTGTTTCTAGTGGAATTGGCGAAGTTGCAGTACACTAGAATCATCTTGCAGTACGGCAAGGGCTATACTACGGCGTTCCAAGAACTGCTGGAGAAAAGTCCCTTGAAAGCTGTCGATGCGCAGAGACAGCCACCAGTATCCATCGACGACGCTGCATTCACTACAGATTCTCCAGTTTTACACCGTTTTATCGAGGTCAATGGCGCAGTGGTGGAGCTCGTTGGTGTGGAGTTCCTGAGTAATATACAAGAGGTAATCACTCGCTACAGTGATCTAATCGTGTCTCACGCGGGCACGGGCTCTATCTTGGACTCCTTAAGACTTCGCAAACCACTGATCGTGGTGGTGAATGATGCATTGATGGACAACCATCAGTTGCAAATAGCACAGAAGTTTGAATCGCTGAACTATCTGTGGTCCTGCAACTCGCCGGACGTGCAAGCTCTAGTAGCTCAATTACAGAAAACTGACAAAGAGATCAAAGATGAGTTCCCAAGCACCTACAATACACAATTCCAAAACCTACTATCAAGTCTAGCATACAACGAAACGTGCACCCCCCTGTGATCCCTAGATGCTCCATACATACATACATACATACTCTATAAAACAAAGTCACTAATACATACACATTGCGTGTAACTGTAATCGTAATGGCCTTTGAACTCTTGTGACCACCCAGCCACCATGCTATATTCTAACACGACTAAATGGAAATTGCAAGATAGTTAAACGTTCAATCAGCCGGATAGCAGAGAGGGGGAGAGGAAGCAATTCAGGATAGAAAGGCCACTAATCTCAAGTATGCGATTACCTTTTTTTCTCTTGCAGGTATCCAACAGAATTACACAGAAGGCCCGCATCTAATCTGAGATTTGAGAGGAATTAGCAATAAAATATTTGAAGTTTTCCTGGAACGATTAGAAAATATTGTATTTTGAAATAGGTAGTTGGGATCATTGCTATTAGGGGAATGGGTAGTCTATCAAAAAGTTCGTTTGCTGAGAACGAGAGTAGGGAAGGGGGCTTTCTGATGAGGAAAAAGGTTAAACACCAATACTTGTTAACTTTGCATGCAAGAAAAGCCTGGTTCCTCATCCTCAGTGTAAATTTATCCGGAAATTTGTTCATGTATACGAGATGGTCATTGTTAAAATGATCGAACGCCCACATTAATGATGATAATAATTTATATATATAGAAAGTTTCTTGTTCACGTTTGATACTTTAGTCTATTTTATCTGTATATGGCTGGCGATAAGGTATAGAGCGGAGCTAAATAAATTGTTCATACGGATAAGCATTTCTATCGTTGAAGATACTTGAGACTAACTTATTGATAGTCATACTACATATATATATATATAAAGTTAATTGAATTCCTTGGAAATGAATGACAAGAATAGTTGTAAAGACACCAGACTGGTAAAGGAAGAAATAATCAATCGAATAGAGATCGAGCAAGATGCAATTGTAGTTAAATATTTTAAGGAACTCGATAAAGTGGAAGACGATAATTTATATTTGAAGGAGAAACTAAAAGAAGCATCTGAACATTTACAGAGAACAAGTATATGCTCCCAGAACTCAGATTTGACCTTCAGCACAAATTTAGACACAGCAAGTATAAGTTATTTAAGCACACCATATATCACCAGTACCGCAATAGACAGACGAGATTCTATTTTAAATTATAATGTTGCTTTATCTTCAAACTCAAATGATTATTCGTTATACAGATCCAAAGTTGATGAATCCTCAAATTACCAAAGAAGACCTTCGGTACTCCATACAGATTACAAAGTGAACGAGATTGAAAATCCAACATTACAAAAAAATCCAACATCTGTACCGAAAATTGAATTTAATCAAAATATGTTCAAGTAATTATCGTTCCCTACATTTGTTTTTTAAATATTCAATCTCACTCTCTGGGTTTTTATCTCAGAGTTTCTCATATATCTTATAGAATACATAGACGTTTTCCATGTTCAGCAAGTTAAAAATAACAATCATCATAATATCTTCAAATTGAAAACTAAAGATCTGTTTCATATAGTATTATGTGGTACACTTGTATCACCTTGATACAATAGTCCTTATTCATATTTATAACCATAGGTTTTTCAACTATCTCACTTACCTTAAATTTGAAACATGTAAATTTCCGGATTGGGATATTTACATCGAGCACTGTTACATTGTTAAACCATACCGATGAGGAAAAAAGGACTTTGATACAACAGGAACCATAGCTACAAGTTCTATATCATTATGATCCATTCAATACATATCATAGCCTTTTTTAGAAATTGGTTATTATATAAACATAATAGATATTTATTATCCCAATCCTGAACATATCAAATATCATTTATCTCTTGAGTATTATTTCTAATAATTAGTATATGTAAACAACAAAACTAAATATATTAAACCTAAATCTGTGCAAAACCGACAATGCAATTGATTTTTCTGTTACTCTTTTATTTATTAGCTAATGTTTTTGCATTAGATACTACCACCATTACATCTTACGTTGAATCGACATCAACAATTTGTCCGTCATGTTATACTTCAACAGTGGGAACAACAACCGAAACAGAATTAGTTTGTACCAAAGAAATTACTAGCACCAAATTCATCACATCCACTGCTACTGTGACAGCAGTGCAAACCCAAGTTGAGACCCAAACTGAGACCCAAACTGAGACCCAAACTGAGACCCAAACTGAGACCCAAACTGAGACCCAAACTGAGACCCAAACTGAGACCCAAACTGAGACCCAAATTGAAATCCAAACTGCAACTCAAACTGATAACAAAATTGAAACCGAAACTGATACTCTAACCGAAATACGATTTGAAACTCAAGATATATTCTCGACTGTATTAACAACTGTAACAATTACCGATGTGGGAACTGCAACCAGTACACAAAATCTAACGGTGACCAGTACTCAGTTGGTTACGAATACATCAACTGTTATTTCAACGTTAACTAGTACCATAGCTGAAACAAAGAGTTATAATGAAACGGCTACAATCTACGAAACAGAAAGACAATATGAAACAGAGAATATTGAAATAGATTCGTTCAATATTAATACAGAAATAATTTTAATATCGTCAGCTTTAATAGAAACTTCTACAGAGACTATATTAGAGACAATGACTAAGACTAAAACTGATACTGCTACAGAAACTATAACTGAAACGATTACCACTCCTATAGTTGGAGCCTGTATTAAGAAGTTGACTGAAACAGAAACTATGACTAATACACAGTATTGGAACGTCACAAATAGTTTTGATGTCACCAACACCGTTAACGTATCGAATCCAATGTACCCTTCTTCAACTGTTGCTTTAGTTCAAACTATCACTGTTCCAACAATTACTAGCTATGTCACTGATACTATTACATTTACTTTAAACTTAACAGTTCCAGAGCCGACTTACCTAACAGAATTTATAACAATCAATGGTAATGGCACATGTAAAACAACTGAAACAATTCAAGAGAAGGTAATTTCCTCAGCATATGTTTATACAACTGAAACAGTTAAAGAAGAAGATTCAACAACAATTACCTTGCAAACTACCAGTGCCAAGACAATAGAGCATCCAAGTGTTACTGTACATACAGAAAATTCAACTTCTATCTTCTATTCAACAGAATTAACAACCGAGAAAACCATTTCTACGTCCGATCTCACTAAGGGAGTTACATCGAGTACCACCACTGTTAATAGCATAAATTTAATGCTTTCAACAAAGCAATCCACTTCACCAAGTGCCGAACACATCACATCCATCATTACACCTACTACTACCTCCACAATTAGAATTACTCAAACGACTTCAAATAATGAACAAATAGAAACACCAACCATACTGGAGCAAACCACAACACCAACACAAAGTACACACACAACCCCAGTCGTCTCTGAATACAAAGGTTCAGGTTCAAAAACCACAACCCTACCATACAGTATACTCTTCATACTCCCTCTATTCTTAATTTAAGAGAAAATAAATTAACCACCTAAATAAAAAGTATTTTTATAATAATACCCTGGTAATAAAACCAATCAAAAATTCAGAGACTCTACTAGACAAAGTTCTTTCCAATATTTATTGGCCCAAAGCAATCTTCTACATAATTTATTATGAAATGAATAACCAATAGTCTATATAATAATCATCAAATTAATAACTCTTCATATACAAAATATATAACAAAAAAATCATTTAGTGACACCTATCTGACGCTAATAGGAATATTTTCGTGTCAGTAATCCCGGATAACAGACACTCGTCAACAATGACACCGCAATATCCGTCATTACGTTTTTCACATTTGTTACCTTTTTTTTGTCATTTTTTTAAAATTTTCGATGCCTTGAAGAATCGTTTCTTTTTATTGCAAAAGTTAAAAGTGAAAAATTTTCAGCTCATCGCAAAAATTTGCATATTGAATTATGTTAATTGCTATAATATTCAGTTAGTATATTGGGAGATGAATTGATATAAAAGAAGCCTATCTCTTGCTTGAATTTTTGTTAGGTACCATATCAATTAATATTTACTCTTGTTTTGCAGTTTTACTGTCTCTTCTTCATCAAGAGGATATCCTTAATCCAACACAGATCACACATACGCAATGGGTAAAGTTACTTCCAAGAAAGAAAGTAAGAAAGATTTGAAATCCAAGAAGGAAGAAAAGGCTGCTGCCACTTCTTCATCTTCCTCTTCCTCTGAGTCTTCCTCTTCTGAGGATGAATCTTCATCATCATCTTCTTCTTCCTCTGACTCTGACTCTGATTCTGATTCTGATTCTGATTCTGAGGAAGAAAAGGAAGAAAAATCTAAGAAGGAAGAATCTTCCTCTTCTGATTCCAACTCTTCATCTGACAGTGAAGAAGAAAAGGAAGAAAAGGAAGAAAAGGAAGAAAAGGAAGATGAATCTAAGAAGGAATCCTCTGATTCTTCTTCTGATTCTGATTCCTCATCTGATTCTGATTCCTCATCTGACTCTGATTCTTCTTCTGATGAATCTGAAGACAAAGAAAAGGACTCCAAGAAGCGTAAGCATGAAGAAACCGAATCTTCTGAATCATCAGAAGCTTCAGAAGCTTCTGAAGAATCTGATTCTAAGAAGGCTAAGACTGAGGGTGGTGAACCAGCTACTATCTTCGTCGGTAGATTATCTTGGTCTATTGATGACGAATGGTTAAAGAACGAGTTCGAACACATTGGTGGTCTTGTTGGTGCTAGAGTTATGTACGAAAGAGGTACTGACAGATCCAGAGGTTACGGTTACGTCGACTTCTCCGACATTTCCTTTGCTGAAAAGGCCGTTAAAGAAATGCATGGTAAAGAAATTGATGGTAGAGAAATCAACTGTGACATGTCTACTTCCAAGCCAGCCGGTGGTAACGGTGCTGACCGCGCTAAGAAGTTTGGTGACATCCCAAGTGAACCAAGTGAAACTTTATTCTTAGGTAACTTATCTTTCAACGCTGACAGAGATAACATTTGGGAAATGTTCAGCAAGTTTGGTGAAATTGTTTCCGTCAGATTACCAACTCATCCAGAAACTGAGCAACCAAAGGGTTTCGGTTATGTCCAATTTGGTAATATCGATGATGCCAAGAAGGCCTTAGAAGCTTTACAAGGTGAATACATTGACAACAGACCAGTCAGATTAGACTTCTCCACTCCAAAACCTGACAGAGGTGGTTCCAGAGGTGGCTTCGGTGGTAGAGGTGGTTCCAGAGGTGGTTCCAGAGGTGGTTCCAGAGGTGGTTCCAGAGGTGGTTTCGGTGGTAGAGGCGGTGCCAGAGGTGGTTTCAGATCCACTGGCTCCAACAACTCTCCATTAGGTAAGCCAAGAAACACTGCTGCTTTCTCAGGCCAAAAGAAAACTTTCGATTAGATACTATCAGTTTAGTAACTTCAGCGCATTTTCTTATGTTATTGAATACTGTTTATTGCCCATCTAAAAGAAAAACTATAAATTTAAACATACATCATAGAGAAATTTACTTTACAAAAAGTCTTTTCTTATTGACTGCCATTGCAATGTGTGATTTTCAAAAACTTCACGTTTGTGCAGATGTAAAATCTACATACCTTAAATTTTAAAGATTTAATGTTAATTGTGCCTTTGCTATTGAACAATTGACATGCACACTTGTATATTAGAATATAACTTTTCATATTTAATAATCTAACATTTTACTTTAGTTAATTCCCATTATCTTCTCTCTCAAGCCGTCGATTCTTGCTGACCACCCAACAAATTTTATTACTGGTGAGTATTACTTAAACAATATTTTACAATCTTATTTACTTTGTCTTCTGTACTCACCCCATTAGATGATCGAGCGTCTTTTTTAGCCATCAGTCATCCCAACGGCAACAAACTAATACCCGATGGTGTTTTTCTCATTTTTGTAACACGGGTATGTTTGATATTCTCATGGATATAGCATATACGCTCGTTCAACTACAAATGCATGATTACAATAATCTATTTTTTTGCGAAGCCGTTCTAACATATATGGCTGCAATTCGGAAGTAAGATACCTCGTTGCATCCCAAGCCTCAAACGATATGCCTCCTGCAGAACAAGCAATAGGCGAAAGCACACATCAAGCTTCGTGATCTCTCTGGTTATCTTTCTCCCACACAATACCCGCTATGGCATGATTTCGCCAAGCAATTGCACATTCCGTTTGGAACCATATGCATGCTAATCTTACGAATACCAAGAAATTAATAATGCAATCGAGATATTAAATGAGGTCATAACAGGAGTGCATTGTCCAAGCCACTTCCGAAATTAGAAACTGCAGGCGCAAACCCAGAAACAACACCGCAGCAATAACACAGATCGGACGTAATTGTGTTTTTTCAAGATTAAATTTCTTCACCAACAATCCAAGTACAGAAATTCGAAATGTATACCGTGGACCCGCGTGATAACGCCGCATAAAGGTTTGTTGTGTTTTTTATACCTGATTGGGAAATATATACTGTTTCATGCCTACCGACAGTTGTAAGTCTCTGAATCCCCTTAGGAGTTTTCCCTGCCATGTATGTTGATCGGCTGCTTGCTCGAGAGTTTCTCACCCTCCGTCTCTGCCAAGGTTTTTTCTGCGAGATTTCCGTTTTTCTTTAATTGTAATACAAATTTCTGCTGTTAATTCTCTGATTCGCTACTTCAGTGTCTCGAATAATTAATTTCGATCTTAAGAGTTCGATCTTCCTGCGTGAATGTAGTGAAGCCATATGACAATTTTGGAATGGCTCTGCCATAATTGTCTTGGTATTTCGAAAACTGTCCATTCCCATAATTTAATTTGTTTCCACGGTAGTTATTTAGTAAAAGTAACGAAATTTTTTATAAAAATGAAATATTGAGATTTTTATTAGCATATAACATATTAGTACATACTAAATTAACAAACACCGCTAGTAAGTTGTCAATTGAATTGTTTAGGTAATACACTCGAAAGCATTTTATTGGAATATTGTATAAGTATCTCTTTGTATGAGACTTGGTGGATTTGGGTATATTTAATTTATAATTACATCCATCGGGTCAGTGTCAAGTTGATTGAGAAGTTTCCCTTCTGTGATTTTCGCCAAGCCTTTTTTTGGTTATGAAAAATTGCTTGTAAAACTTTTGCCATATTTTGTATAAAACTACTCGATTTCATTTTTGTGTATCATTATTAATATACTTGAGTGAAGAGTTTTGCTTTGTTCCAGCAGGATAAAGACAAAGAGCGGGAGCTGACGAGAGTGAGAAAGTGAGTAAGGTGCCAAGTTCATCATCACGCTTTTTAAAGAGGTTTACCATTAAAGAATACCATTAAAGAATACCCTTTAGGAGGATTTCTGATTCTCAAGACTGTTGGAGGTAGATAAAAGTATATACATACAAGTAGGTACTCGGGCCGACACATTACCTCTGACTGACTATGTTTTTGCTAAGTTCACTAAAGAATGAAGTGAGCATATCCAGAAAGAAGAAAAAAGCCTCAACTTCGAACGAATACTCTAGTGCAAATGCTAATAATTCTTCTAATACAAGTTTAAGTACTAAAATATCAAGTAGTGCAATCTCTGCTTTTGAAATTAAGTTAGATGAACCACATAAAATCTGGAAACCAAAGGAATTCATAACAGGTAATATTACAATCAAATTATCTCAGGACACTTATAATGTAGCAATTAAGTTTTCCTTGATCAATGAAATCACTTTAAAGTTATCAAAGACGACAAGAATTACAAGTAAAAATAAAGAGATAATAACAGAGAATTCTGCATATTTGTATGGTGATAAAGAATGTTTATTAAATCTTACAAAAGGAGAGCATGTATTTCCATTTAAATTTAAATTTCCAAAGCATAAAAAATCTTTTAGTTCAATTGATTTCGAAAGGGGTTCTAATGAATATTTTATAAGAGGCTATTTGAAAGGAACGAATGATTCAACGATACAAACTTGCCAAAACAAATTATTTGCATTAATACCATTAGACGTAGAAAAATATTCAAATGAGAGAAAGAAAACAATAATTTTACAGTCAACATATTCAAATACGTCTAGTAAAGATTCTCAGACATCAAACACGCATGGAAATGAAAATTCTTCCTCTTTTATGACGAAACTAAGAAGGACTTCTTCAAATTCCAGCTCTTCCAAGAATGATAACATTTCAAATACAACAGATTCACATATGGATAAAACTGTTAAAATTTCAGTACAGGTACCGCGTACTGGTTTTATGATTGGAGAGATGATACCAGTAAGAGTAAATATTAAACACTATAAAGAATTCAACCATTCAGCTGGCGTAATTGCAACATTAACAAGAATTTGTAGAGTGAACGGTAATTCCAAAGACAGTCAAGTTGAAACTTTTAGAAAAGATATATGTCAAACTACTGCTCCACTATTTATTGACGCTGATTCAAAAGAGGTTTCAGTCCTCATGTACCTTAAGGTGCCGTTGGACGCAATTAACACATGTATGTCAATACCAAAATTTTTCACATTTCAATACTATGTTGAGATAGTAGTCAATCTATCAAACAAATTAACTGTATATACATCATCAGGTGAGATTGTAGGAAAATATTTGGAGAGCAGTTCCCTGTCTCACCAACAATCCGTATTGAAAGAAAATTTTAATGCACTACAAAGAAACTTATCCAGAATAATGAACGATAAAAATAGTTATGTGCATAGAAATGAACATGACTTTGATATTTCGTTTAATGACTTGATAAATGTAGAGAGACTGAAAAGATCAAAAAATGTTACAGGAATGTCTTTAGAAATAATGGTAGGTTCTCAAAGAACCATTAAACCACTATCTCCAGTTTCCAGCATATCGGAGGAAAGCTATGTAGAACCACCTACCATTGAAATCACCGAGGAAACGAATAATATCCATCATGATAATAGTTCCCTCAATGAATGGTTGACTTCATCCGAACAAGCCGGTGATGCTTTACCTACGCCAGTTTATACCCCAAATCATGAGGTAAAAGTTCTACCAGATAAGTCAGAATTAGAACAAGATAGATTAAAGGCATTAGAAAGTGATCCACCTCTCTTTTAAGTTGACGCACAACAATTTGCAACCATAATCAAAATTTGTTAAACGTCACCAAATATTTTTGAAGCATGTGCTCTTATATTTATATTCTGCATACTCAATGAAATATAAATAATCGCACACACATACATAGACATGCACATGGACATAGACGCACATATATATTTATATACAGATATACATATATAAATATATAACATCATTACTCATATAATAATATCATTGCATTTAAATTTTTCATTCCATCTTGTTAAATGCTATCATCCTATACGAAGTGTTTAATATTGAAAATTCTGGAGACCTCATCGATATTCGACTACAATAATCATCATTATGCAAGCCCAGATGTTTAATAGAGTTGTATAGAATATAAAACATATATAGACTATAATATTTTATTGGGCCTTTTAACACAAGCTATGTGTACTTTTATAATCCCTGAAGAAAAAAACAACAACAATAAATAACAGACTATAAAGTAAAATGAATGTACAAGATAGAAGACGTTTATTAGGACCTGCGAATGCAAAGCCAATTGTGTTCAGTGCTGTTACCGATATACAACCATCTGAAAAGAAAATTACAGAAGCACCAAGCTATGTATTAAATTCTGGTTTGATTGAAAACTGTAACGGATCTTCTTTAGTGGAGATTAGAGATCCAAGTATAGCTAAGCATCAGACATCTTTAATAACTTCAGTATATGGTCCTAGAGCTACAAAAGGTTCATTCAATTCTCAAGCCATTCTTTCGATTCAATTGAAAAATGGGTCTTCCGAGAAATATAACACTTCAGAATTAAAAGAATGTTCAAGTTTTTTGGTGAGTGTCTTCAACTCTATTGTTAATCTATCAAGGTATCCCAAATCAGGTATTGATATTTTCGTTTATATAATGTATGATAAGGAACTTGGGGATGACATTAAGAAGTCTAATAATATTTCAACTATTTTGCCATACTGCATATCAGCTATTACTTTGGCATTAATAGATGCTGGTATAGAAGTTGATGACATTGCTACTGCAGGTTATTATAATGGTGATGTTATTTCTTTTACTAAAAATGGTGAAGAAGTTATAGGATATTGGAAAGATGAAGGAATTCCAGAAGATTTTGCAATTTCTTTGGAACATTGTAAAAAGGAAGCTCAGAAATTCAAACAACTGATAATAAACCATTTAATGGAGAAATAATTTATAATAATTTTATTCAACTGTAATAAAATTGAGTTTCCCAACATCAAATATTATATAACTTGCATTAACTTTTTTTCGAACAATTTAATATATAATTGTATACAAAACAATTTATTAAAATTATATATTTAAGATGCATATGACAAAAATATTATTACATAATTTTTACTATGTTTTGAAATTAGATTGGTATACTTTATAAGTTTTCTAAAATTGATTTAATTTCATAAATTTTTGTTGATATCACATCAAGATCACCATCTACTCTTCTAATGTAATCAACTGATAATTCAACGTCTAGGGAATCCTTGATTAATTTTCTACAAGCAATGATTGGGAAGTTTTTGTTGGCAGATTCAACATATTTTCCTTCTTTATATGATCCAATTTTAGTTAAAACCTCAATTAGTGTCTTTTTTATATCTTCTCTGCTATCTACTGAAAATTTAGGATATCCTAATTGGAATGGATTTGAAATCATTAAAACCTTATGAGAATTCTTACTATGGTATCTTAATTCATAAATACCAGGTTTGAAATGTAATAGAGAAACATCAAATACAACCTGACCACTTACAGAAGAACCGATCTTTTGAAATTCAGAAACAGATAGAGTATTTATTTCATCATGTGGATATGCAGATTTTGAGGTGGCTGACCAATGTCCCATAGAAGCTGCTCTTGTTCTTAATCTATCATTACCAACATCTAGAACATTATATAAACCGATCCAATCATTTGCATTGTAGATAGATGCTGGTAATTTCCATGAAACTACAAGTGGAGTTGGTAATAAATTGATATCATTTTCTAAATTGTCAATTTTAAATTCTGAATTTGGTCCAATCTTACCAGTTATATTGTGGTCCAGTTTATATTTAGAAAATTTTAAGATATCCTTATTTTCACTAGATATACTTGCAGTATCAGATTCATTTGATTCTGAATCTGAATCAATCTCTGAATGGGAAAGAGAGTTCATCATTTTTGCACTAACCATATCAACAAAACTTGTAACAGATTTTACTGGTTTTAATGAGAACAAAGTTTTACTAACACCACTAACACGGACAGTATTACCGTAAACTTTGGCAACGTGTGGTTGCTCAATGAATTTAACAAATATAAAGTTGGTCAATGTCCAAACAGTGGCTAAAACAATATTTGCATAACAGAAGTTTGTCATTAAAACAGTACCCCAGATACCAGCCACACCTAAGATTGCCTCCGGATTATTCAAATATCTGTAGATACCTTGTGATGCTAATTTTCTTGAAGTAATGTAGTTTGTTAAAAAAAAATCACCATAAAACCAACCAAAATCTGAAATTGCATCACGAATTTCACAATTACACCAAATTTGTAAGGAACATAACAAAAGACCAAAAATCATTTTTGAATATAATTCAGTGAATGGATATAAAGTGATGATTACCCCCAAAGTTTGACATAATAATAATGTATTGTTAACAACTAATGTAAAGTTATAAATAAATTGCCAATTTTGGTAAGAATAAATTTGTGTATAACCATTCTTCAAAAATAATTTTGTAAACCATTTGTAATGAGATTGTTGGTATAAAATCATTGAGATTCCAGACCAAGTAACTAATTTGACAAATAAAGTAAAATGGAATAAGAGAGCATTAGATGGTTTTGAGATCAAAAACCAAGAGACTAAAACGATGACTGTCGATACAGTGAAATAATCTGTGAATCTCAAATATTGAAAGTTTTGGAAATAAATACCTGTTGATATCAAAGGTCTTGAATAATCATAATGTTCTTTAGCAATTAAATCATCAATATTTGAGTTAATAGTTTTATCATTAGCAACACCATAAATTTTTTCAATATGTGGATTTTCAACATATTTTAAAAACAAAAATTGTAAGAAATGACCCCAAATTGACACAAGTAAAACTCTATAATCATTACAGATTAATGAGAAACCATAATAACCTAAATAACCAATAGAGTACATTGGATGTGGAGAAAGATTGAAAACACCATCAAATGTCAATTCTGCTTCTTGCAGAAAAAAGAAATCACCCCAATACCAAGCATAATCTTTAACCACACGATGAGCATCTAATTTAACCCAAACATTAAATAAAATCATCATCACACCCAGCAAAGAATTAAAATTAAAATAATCATGCAGTTGGTTTGGGAACGATAAGTATACATATATCATATAAGTAGAGAAATCTTGCATCAAAATCAAATCCACAAATTGTCTGAAGAGTAACCATGCATTCAATTCATCAGGATAAGAGTATAAACTATCATTGCCTTCCAATTTAGAACTAATCTCAAATTGAGCAAATTTCGAAAGTAAACTAGTCTCTTTCTGCTTTTTATCAAATAGTTTATGCTCCTTAGCAAAATTAGTCAAAAACTCGTACTTCGACTGGTTATGAAGAATGTAACCAATACCAAAATTATAACCTAACCTCCAAATAACATACTGAAACAAATAGAACAATTTGGTGTACGACAAACCAAAGAACCTAACCATATAATAAGCCAAAATAAAATTCAAAACAATAGTAAAAGTGATACAGGCCTCTAAGAAACTCTTCTTCAAAGTAGGATCAAACAAAGAACGCACCATATCATGAGTTACAGGCGGACTAAAAGTAACACCAGAACTACGAGTCCTGGCAACAACCTTTGATGTCTTCTCAATCTCGATAGTATCAGACATGTTGAAATGCGTGCGTGCGTGCGCCTACCTCTATAAATACAACTACTGTATAGGAATCCAGTGTTTCTCTATTACAGACAATAATTAACTAGGTTGAGCTAGATATGAGAGAAAACACAATTGTCGGTATAACCACAATTTTTCGATACAGCGGACGATACTCTCTTCTTCCCTTACAGGACCAAGACCATAAAATCATCCTTACACATACATATTTACATTCACATACACAAATATTCACTCTTATATATATATACATGCACTTGCAAGAACAATGGAGCTTGCAACAAGAAATGGGATCTCAATTAGTAATCCAACCGCCGCTGATTCAGCATCGCAATCCTAACAGGTCCACGAACGGGCACCATTGCACCATTGCAACATGCACAAACGATCGTGTACCAACCAGCAACCCAACCTACGAGCAGCACATTCGACGCCGTTTGCAGAATCTGTCAATAATTAAAGGCCAAAGGCACTCGAAGTTCCAGAAATGAAGCTTTATTTTTGTTTCACCAGAGGCTATTTGGATATTTTGGAGATTTGTGGGTCATTGGGCGAGCGGTGCGCGGCAAAATACGTTTGGTGTGTGCGCGTATGCTGTGGGGTCAGCAGGGCCTGCGGTGGAAGTGTGGGAGTGGGGGAGGTGTGGAGTCTGCCGCCGTACGGTGGTTGCAGCGGCGGTGGTGGCGGTCGCACGGCAACTGCGCAACTGCGCAGTTGCCCAGTTGCCCAACAGGTACCGAACGCAGGGCGCCGGCGCACGGGGCAGGGCTACGGCACGCTCGCAGCTGGGTGCACGCAGTTGTGCATTGTCGGTGGCTCGTTTGTGTCATTGCCGCGTCTCATGCGTATCGCGCGGAATTCGTTGCAGTGCGGTCGTGACGCCACACCGTGTTGCGTGATGTTGGGGCAAGAAATTCGGCGGTCACGTGGCACGTGATGTGCAAAGCACGTGACACGCTGTCTCGTCTCCTGGATAAGCTTTGAGTCTGTAATGCTTAAACTACTTAAGGTACAACACTATTCATTTATATACGTTGCAGTGTGCGTGCAGGTGTGATGCTATATGCTGCCGTACTCTCCCTTGAGCACTTTTTGCTTGATGTCCCAGATGCCCATCTTTTCGTCGTCAGGCAAGATTGCAATTTCGCTGTCGCTCAATTGCAATACCTGCCTCAACAAAGCCTTTTGTTTCTCTTGTAGTTCCTTGTCGGCCGTCTTGTGGCTAGCTGCGCTGTCGCTAGCCGTCTGGTTCCCACTCGCAGGCGTGCTGCTGGTGAGAGGAATCAAGTCGTCCGTCTTGCAAATACCGTTCGTTAGTAACAACTCTGCTATGCTATATATTAATTGTGGGAAATTGTTCAACAACTCCGTGGCTTCTTCTTCGTGCTCACTGCAATACTTCTGGAAGTTGCGCAGGATAACCAGCTGCTCATTCTTGTCGATCTTGGCAAGCTCACTGGAAATCATCATTGCTGGTGTGGTCATGTTGATGTTCACGTCCACTCCGTTCGGTAGGTTCATAAACCTGCTGTCGATGTAATCAACGTTGCCTCCCTTTGTCATGCCATTGAAAACTCCGCCCGTCATTTCACCGTTGTTATCACCACTGTCATTCCCAGAGTTGCCTGAAATGTCACTATTAGATGAATATCCACATTTTAAATACCGAGAGCCAACTTGGTAACCATTCAAATTACGTACAGCAGATGCGCTGGTATCCAAATCTTTGTACTCGACAAATGCATACCCTTTCGATTTCCCAGTCTGCGGGTCAAACATCATTTTCAAATTCACCACTGGACCAACATTGCTACACAAGTCCAGGATCTGTTCTTCAGTCTGATCATATGGAATAGAGCCAATATATACCACACGCGAAGGTGGGTTGTTTTGCACTGTAGTATTACCAAATTTATTCATTCTTCTCAGAGATAACGACTAATATCGATAAAGGCACTTGCAATAGTCTCAATATCCTCGATAGTCTCAATATCCTCGATGTATATGCTCTTATATAGTCCTTCCAACAAATCAATCACTACTTAGCTACGCATATGTAAATATTGAACGTCAAGAAATTTTTCAGTAAATTTATTTTCAATTATTATATAACAACGAAATCAAATGAAAAAAAACAATAAATAAAATGTTTAAACATTGCATTTTAAGATGGAAATGTTTTTTTTTTAAGAGGCAATTGTATTGGTCAGTGTAACTCTATATAGGCAATCAAGATCAGTGAGAAAACAGGACGGTCAATTATGGATTCGAAGCAGGTCATTGAGCTAGTCAAAGACTTGGAGGCATCCAAGAATGACAATGAAGCAGTTATAAAGATTCTGAATACTTTAGATGCTGAGGTTGTTGCTACAGAGAAGTTGCTTAGGGAGACCAAAGTTGGTATAGAGGTTAATAAATTCAAGAAGTCCAGCAATGCAGAGATAGTGAAGTTGGTTAGAAAGATTATCACCAAATGGAAGGATTCGATCAATAAACATAAAAAATTGAAAGTGCAAGGTTCTCAAACAGAGTCCTCCAAGGAGAGTCAACAAGCAAACATGATCAGCTCGAAGAATGACATCGGGGCCTCTAACGAAGCTAGCAAACAAGACAAATATATCACCAAGAAGGTAAGAAATACCATCAATGATTCAGTGGATCCTGTAATATATAATGATGACTTGCGTGACAGGGTCATAAAGGCTTTGTATGATGCATTGGCTAAGGATAGTGAGCATCCACCTCAAGCTATTCTAAATACAGTCAAAGATATTGAATTACAAATGCATAAATTAAACAATAGTGAAACTGATGAAAAAGCATATAGAGAAAGATATAGAATAATTTATTCTAATGTGATATCAAAGAATAATCCTGACTTAAAACATAAAATTAATAATGGTGAAGTTACACCAGAATTTCTTTCAACCTGTGATTCAAAAGATTTAGCCCCAGAATACTTAAAACAAAAAATGGAAGAAATCTCAAAACAGAATTTATTTAATGCTCAAGGTGCCACTATAGAAAGATCTGTAACTGACAGATTCACCTGTGGTAAATGTAAAGAAAAGAAAGTATCATACTACCAATTACAAACTAGATCTGCGGATGAACCTCTAACAACCTTCTGTACTTGCGAAGCCTGTGGTAATAGATGGAAATTTTCCTAATGTACTATTATACTTCTATCTTTTATTCTAGTTAAAATTAATATATATATATTAAAGAATACATATCACACACTTTATAACTGATTATTCTTTAATACATTTCTTCAAGGTCCTTAAACATAGTATCATATCGATATAGAAGGACCAATAAGCTTTTAACCTTTTATAATAATGTTTTTAAAAACTTGTAACACATTTTTCGAGAATAAAAGAACAATAAAATAAATAGTAATTCTTGATAGACATAAAGAACAACTATATTAACTAAATTCATATAAATGCATCCACCAATTATTGAATAGGTTGCTTATACTAGAGTCAGTAAAGAAATGTTATCTAGAACAATTTTACGTGGTAGTTTAAGGACAGGGCTGTTTAAAGTAGCTAACCAAAGAGCTATTATATCGTTGAAATCGAATGTCGAATTCAATGGGTTAACTTTTAAGAGAACATATGCTAAATCATGGGATGATAAATATGATAATAAAGATGTTTCTGCACATAAAAAGGTTCAACTCTTATTAGATAAAATTGAAAGTTCTAAAGAGGTTAGTGAAAAATTGAATATAGTACAAAATATGTTAATAGAAAAAGGTTTAGTATCGAAAGATGGTGTTTCTGATGTTCAATCTAATCCATTACAAATAATGAAAATATTTATGAATAAAGAACTTAGGGAAGCCATGGTAGATTTGAGAAAAGAGCTGGATAAGGCTGGTATTCAATTAAATCAAGAACATATTGGTCCAATAATGACAGTTCTAGGAATGCGAAAAAAATAGTCATATAAAAGCATAACTAATTATATAAACATATATATACGATTCACATCGATGATATGAGAAAGAAACGTTCATTTAAAAAAATTTATTGACTATATATTTAGCATATAAAACTGTATTTAGGTTAGGCTTATAAAGTTTGAGTTAAGTAACCTAGAAGGTCCATCTTGGTAACAATGTGGACTGGAGTTAAACCATCAGTGATGATAGCGGATGAGTTCTTTTCGAAAAATTGGTTTAATTCAGATAAGTTAGTTTCAGTTGAAAATTTAACGAACTTCTTCTTACCAGATTTGTTTTCGTTATAAGAGGAAACTTCATCAAAGTTGTTTAATTTATTGAAGTTTAAGAAGGAGTTCTTGATGGAGTCAGTCTTTGAGACGGAGCCGTTAGATAACTTCTTTAATAAACTGGATAAAGTAACTAAACCAGCTAATTTACCATCTTCAGTTAATACTGGAACTTGATCGAATGCATTATCCTTTAAGACAGTGATGACTTCAGAGACGGATGTAGTTTCTTTGACAGCAACAACTGGTTTCAAGTGTAAATCCTTGACGGTGGCACCGTTAAAGACGTCGTTCTTTGGTTGATCTCTATCGACACGTAATAAAACGGCATCATCCCATAGACCATTCTTCTTTAACCATTCATCATCAACAAACTTAGTTAAGTAAGATCTGATGGAATCTGGGAAAATAACAACTAAAGTATCGTCTTCAGTTAATTCTGGGTGGTCTTCACAGTATTTAACTAAAGCAGTGAAAGCAGAACCGGAAGAACCACCAATTAAAACACCTTCGTTGGAGATTAATTGTCTTGCGTAAATGAAAGCTGGCTTATCATCAGTCTTGTACCAAGTATCAATCAACGATCTGTCCAAAACATTTGGAATGAAATCGTAACCGATACCTTCAACTTTGTATGAAGTAATATCAGTTTTGTTTAAAGCTTCTGGTAAAGCTAAGATAGAACCAATAGGATCGGCACCTACAATTTGAATATCTTCGTTTTGTTCTTTGATATATTTAGCAATACCGGAAATGGTACCACCAGTACCAGCACCAGCAACGACAGCCTTTAAAGATTGAAATCTGTTGATATCTCTCAATTGGTGGTGAATTTCTCTACCGGTACCGAAGTAATGAGCTTCTGGGTTTCTCAAGTTGTTGTATTGATCCAAAATGATAGCACCTGGAATTTCTTTTTCTAACTTCTTAGCAACACCAATATGAGATTCTGGAGAATCCCAAGCGGCTTCAGTTGGTGTTCTAATAATTTCAGCACCTAAAGCTTTCAAAACAGAAACTTTTTCATTAGACATCTTTTCTGGTAAAGTGATAATAGTTCTGTAACCTTTGATGGCACCGATTAAAGCTAAACCAATACCAGTGTTACCAGACGTAGGTTCGATCAAAGTGGATCTGGAAGGATGAATCAAACCTGTAGACTCAGCATATTCAATCATGGACTTGGCAATTCTATCCTTGATAGAACCACCTGGGTTGTAAAGCTCTAACTTGGCGAAAACCTTTGGTCTAATACCATAATGCTTTGGCAATTTTTTCAATTCAATCAATGGGGTATTGCCCACTAAATCAATAACGTTATGTCTGGAATCCATCTTGTTGTGTATGTCACTGTTTCGACTCAGACAATATAAAACTACTTCGTATAAGACCAAGACAAGATGCAAAAGCTGTATTCGATCAAATACGCTCTTATATATAGAGAGAGATATACATGGATATATATGTACGTCTAGTAGAACGAGTATATCAATTTCAAACAAGTATAGATGAGTAAGGGCATCTGAGTATGATGATGATTGATAATTACTAACAATAAAAAGAAAAAAAACTCAGCTATTATGAACTAACAATATAATGATGGTTTTTCAATTTTTCACACAGTTTTCGATGCCCTGCATACCATAATAAACAATCCCAGCTAGCAATGGCATTTTTTTTTCAAGTATCTGTAAACCACAAATGGAATCTTGTAGCCCACACAAACAATATAGAAACATAAACTCACACATTACAGATGAACGGAAAAATTTTCCAACCATTAAGAACAACAAGTACACAAGAATAATAAGAACAATAAAAAGAATGGAGTCTCTCTCTGTATGGTAAACTCAAACGGCAACAATGACTTCTATTGCACGACAGTGAACAACCGCTTGCCGTTCTTGACATCAACAATCCAGCTGAGTAATCTCACCGGATTTTATGTGCCATCATCAGGTATACATTGAAGCTATCAATAATAATAGTTTCTTAAGTACGTAATAGTAAAACAGCATGAAATATTTTTCATCTCGAAAACTTTTAATGGCAAAGAAAAGAAACGTCACCCGGCCTGCGCACGTGAGTTTCCCACAGTTCATGGCGCCGTGAAAAAGAAAGAAAAGCATGTGGTGTACTTATTTTTCTGGAAATACGGTTTTTTTACCCTGAGGATAGGAACTGTGTCTGATCCTGTAGAATTTCTTTGGCAAGTTTACCGAGACTGAGATAGCTATTATTTGCAATTACCGTTTTAGGACCAGCCTCGAGGTAGTTTGTACGTTTTACGGGGTGTTCTCGGGACTTCGGATGTCGTAATTTTTATTGAAAAATAAAAATTTCGAAATTTTAAAAATTTTAGTAATAAATTAAATTCTTGTGTCCAGATATGGTAATTGATTGAAATTTCAAAGTTTCGTGCTGTAAGCACGAATATAATGCCGTAGCACACCCAGATTGTTGCCATACTATGCTCCAAGTTCGAGATACAACTAAATATAGACATAGACATAGACATACAACTATCATATATATTTATATATATATATATAGTTGTTAGGTTTGAGTTGTTACATGTTGGTTGCGTTGCCTGTAGATAGTGGGGTTCTATTGATGCAATTGGACGAATTTCATTGACAGCAGGTAACAGGAGGCTGGTTTGCTCACTGTGTGTATATTTGATTTATTTTATAGACTTGTTCTCGTTGGTTGAAGCGTTTTTCACATAGACACACACACGTATATATATATATATATATATTTATAAAAGTTCACTTGTTTTGAAGTTAGCGATAAAAGTGAAGATTTAAAAGAACAAGGGAAGTAATTGCGATGAGAGATTATAAACTAGTTGTGCTAGGTGCAGGTGGTGTAGGGAAGTCATGTTTGACTGTCCAGTTTGTACAAGGTGTATATTTGGACACGTATGATCCCACCATTGAAGATTCTTATAGGAAGACCATTGAGATTGATAACAAGCTTTTTGATTTGGAGATTTTGGATACTGCAGGTGTTGCACAGTTCACGGCTATGAGAGAGTTGTACATCAAGTCAGGAATGGGCTTTTTATTGGTGTATTCTGTCACGGACAAGAATTCGTTGAACGAATTGTTGGAATTGAGAGAGCAAGTTTTGAAGATTAAAGATACAAATAAAGTTCCTATGGTATTAGTGGGTAACAAAGCTGATTTGAAGTACGAAAGGGTTATTAGCGTAGAGGATGGTATTGAAGTGAGTAGTAGATGGGGGAAAGTACCATTTTATGAAACTAGTGCCCTGTTAAGGAGCAATGTTGATGAAGTTTTTGTTGATCTGGTAAGACAAATCATAAGAGACGAATTGGAAAACGTAAATAATAATGTGAATCAAAATAATGGCATCGGTGCTGCAAGAAGAAACCCAAGTTTGGCTCCAATGAAAATGGGCAGAACTATCAGCTCTTCATCAAGAAATTCAAACTCAAATTTTAATAGCACTCCATCAAGAATGGCATCTCGTTCAAATATGGATGCAAAACCAATTACAAACAATATTTCAAATACTGTAGATACTGCCAATACAGGGACACTCGCATTAAAAGAACAGAATACTAATACAAAAATTTCACCAAATAAAGTTGATCAAACTATTAATAGTGCACAACAAGTGAATCAAAATTTGAATTCTACAACTAATAATAAAAAAAATAACAGCATGAATAATAACAATAGCATGAATAATAAAAACAATACTACTGGTAATATTAAAAATTCTTCTAAGAAGTCAGGGGATAAAAAAAGTAAGAAAAAGAAATCATTATGTAATATATTATAATTTACTCTTAGTTTATATATGTATATATTTGGACAATGGAATCAATATAATTTAAACTAATTAATGTACAATGAAATTTATAGCATTTTTGTAAGTTGATTATGTTTGCTCTATCATGAACGTTTACAACAATGAATAATATCTATCTATATATGCGAATGTATATGTGTACATAATTGCAATGGAAGTTGCATACACTGGATTACTCAAGCTTTAAATAATATCTAATGGCCAGCATTTTTATCAGCCGAATCTTTCCAAGAACCACTAAACATATGTTTAACAAATGCCAGTGGGTGAGTGCTTGTTTTTGCTTCCATTTGACCAACGTCTGGTGAAAAACTTGTAATTGGTAAAACCATTACATCATCAACCAAAACTGGAACTTGAATTAATGAAAAAAATGACCACGGTATATGGTTATCATTTAATAAATTTTCTGTTATTAATTTGTAAAATTTTCTTGTTGTTTTTTGAGTGTCTTCATTAGTCCCTCCAAGTATGTTTGAGTAATCATTGTCGATTAAATTGGCATTCAAAATTGAAATGTCATTGTTGGTACTAATAATGTTGTTCACATACTCAAATATAATATCTGAAAATATCCCTGGCCCAGTCCAATTCATAATATCAGTACCATCGACATTTTTATCGTTCTTCAATTTAGAATGTTGATAGGATTCGTCAAATCTTCTTTTATCTCTATAATTCACATTATAATCAAGCTCTTGTTTCTTATCAATCAATTTTTTGATTTTTTTACTATCTACTTTCGAAAATAGATTCAAATTTGTTGATGATGATATTTCTTCAAAATCGACACTATTTAATGTAGTCGCTGTAATATTTAAAATTAATTCCCTTAAAATCGGATGACCTGGTTTTGATTGAATTGTCCACTGACAAAATTGAATTCTTCTTGCATACCATTCACTCCAGTCTTCTCTATCAGGGTCAGCTTCGATTCCTACAACAAACCCTGGTTCTACTACTTTCTCTTTTAATGATGAGTTTTTATTTTTATATTTAACTGGAGAGGATAAGGCTTCCAAATTGGAAATAAATGTATGGTTTACACTTGGCCATGAGTTCAGAGGTTTTAAAGGTACAGTGTCCATATCTGAATAGATACCCCCTCTTGCATATAGTATCAAATATCTTAAAAAATCAGCCTTTAAAATATTAACTGGCAACATGTTGAATGCATCAATAATTATTGGGACTTCTCCATAATGATAATTTAAAAAGGTATCAAGACGATCATCCGGAACTAAATTATAATTATATTGGGAATCTTGCGTTGCACCTATCCATGCATCTGATAATTTCTTAAAATTCGACGGGAATTTTTTAGAATCTTTACTACATTTCCATGTTTGCCAAACATTTTTAGGAATGGGTTTTTCAGGTTCATACGGGAATGTAAATGCTAATTGTTTCCTTAAATCATCAATATTCTTACTCGATTGAATATTCAAGTTTCTCAAATTCACTAATTTATCCTTATCATTTGAAAAAGACGTGGTAGGTAATTTTATATTCAAATTCCTTGATTTTTGTAAATAGTTCAATGAAATCGAAGAATTATTAAACACCACAACGGTCACAACATATAATAGCACAATCAAACATAGAATCAATCTCAATTTGCTCTTCCTAGCAACTAATTTCTTCAAAAAACTGTTGGACGCCTTCATAATACAAGTTACTTATCCATAAACCCTTCCACATCGGTCATCTCCACTCCTGACACCCACAAGAAAAAACATCCACACTACAAATAACTTCCCATAACAAAACAGTCTAATACTTACATATACCTTTATATATATATATATATATATAACTAATATTTTCACAATATGTTCATCAAGATTTTTCCGGTCTCTTCTTACTGAAATTTCCACACAATATTTCAAAACTTTATTTCCATACATCAAATTGCTGCAATAATTTTTCACTACTTATGGATAAACTATTGCATTGCAATATGAATTGGATTCTGTCCCAGAGCTATTGCATGCAATTGGACCCACATACACATGGACAAGCAAGGCATAACTAACACAATCTCTATGGGGACAACCATAAATAAACACAAGAGCACTCTTGACAACAACGAGTTCAGGTCAGTAAAACGCTATTCAGAAGCCAGTGGTGTACAGTGGTTTGTTTCCATTACGAAAAAATACTAGCGTACCGTGATGGATCAATTGGACACAAACAGTCGCCATCTGATGTGCGAACAGAGACACTGGTTTCTATATATCTGTATGTAACTGTAAGCGTATATGTATGTGTATGTGTATGGAGTTAGAAGTAAACTTCTGTTCGTCCAGCCAGAACAGCAATTGTCAGTCCAGCAGGACAGTCTGGTTCCAGCCAGATACAGAGGCTTCTATATATAGACACAAGCGTACCTGTCGTGGTTTTGTCCATTTCGGGGATCTAGCCGTGGTGGTTTTCGATTTACCCGGTGTGCGCACTTGTTGTCCGGGTCACGCTGTGTAGGTGGGCTGATGCTCACGTGACGGTTCCGGGCGAATGGTTACAAGTGCGTTACAGAAGATCGCACTGGGCTGCGCAGTTTGGGTTCCTGCGGCGGATCACCTGCTACGGCGCGATGGAAGGGCACGGCACGCAAATCCAAGAGTGCTGTGAGCGGACTTAGTTTACAGGCAATGGCTGCAGCAAGTTTTGAGGTTCACGTAACTTTTCTGAAACACGCACAACTGCGGCAGAGATGGGGAACGTAAGTATGGCCCAGATCCCGATTGTCTACGTCTGTTTCTTCCCTGCTGCCCACACAAGATTTGTCCAGAGACCTAATGGTAGAGCCCCATTTAATATGTATGATACGCCAGTACTGCTATTGCATATCTGTGTGTAGATGCATATCTCGTGGAGCCGCTGCTTAAGAAATTTTGCCGCCAACGTGTTTTTGTGTCTACGATGATTTTTTCCCATTTTATAAAACCAAAGTTTAAAAAACTAAAAATCATTTATTTATTCTTATATAAATGCATACAAAATTTAAAGGTTTTCTTTATAATGTAGACTTAATATTTATTCTGTTCGTTCGTGATCTTCTTTAATTGCATACAAAGAAGATTTATCACGTATGTATCTCTGAGTAGATTAGATGTTTGTGTGTTTTTTATGTATATAGTTGGAGGAAAAACATATATATATATATATATATAATAGTAGCGAAAGAGGAGAATAACGATTTTGTTGTGTGTCTCTTGTTTCCATTGAAAAAAGAGTGTGGT
This sequence comes from Tetrapisispora fleetii, assembly GCA_003707605.2. Classification (NCBI taxonomy): domain Eukaryota; kingdom Fungi; phylum Ascomycota; class Saccharomycetes; order Saccharomycetales; family Saccharomycetaceae; genus Tetrapisispora; species Tetrapisispora fleetii. Next base: position 371,143 of record PPKB02000008.1, on the reverse strand, counting down.
GAGGCAAAAATATAGACATATAAGTATATATAGATAATTTGGGGGCTTGGGAAAAGGGAAAATAAGGTATATTGGTAGTTATGGTATCGTCTGTTCATGACGAGTTAAATGTTGATCTAATTTCATTATTACAAAAAATTAGTTCAATTTCAACTAAAAAAATTTCAAACCCCAAGAAAATTAAAGTACAATTAGAGAAAATATGTTATAATTTAATTAATTTTTTCGGTAAATTAAATTATAATGATATTAATGAGTTATTTTCAGATATCAAATTAAAATTGAATTCCAAAAATATTGTATTATTAACGTTATTATTTAAATATGATGTTGATTTAAATTTAATATCAATGCTTTGTTATTTTTTCACAGTGATTAAAAATTTAAATTTTTTAATTATTGATACAATTAATAATTGGAAAGACATTATAAACTATGAAAATCCTTTTAAAATTGATAATGGTAATGATAATGATAATCGAAATAATGGAAAAAATAATTTAGGTTTGATTAATGGTATCTCAATAATTATTGGATTAGATAAAATTGATCAAGAGAGTATTGATTATTATCAACTTGATTTTAAAGATGATTTTGTAAATTATTTATTACCAAATTGGCTGATGTATTTATCAAATCCAAAGGATGGAACAAAAGATAATATATGGAATAATTTGTTAAAAAATTCAAATTTAGAAACACAAAATAAATTTTTATTTTATTCAAATATGATTAATTTAGATTTTTTCATATTAAATTATTTAACCCTTGATAATTTAAATGAAATCATTGAATTTAAATTATCATTACCTGGTAATAATTTTTATTTATTTGATATAATATTACAACACATTTTCATTAATTCAAAATATTTATCAAATGATATTAAATTAATGATTAATGATTATTTTATAAATTATGAAAATGATAAAGAAAATGATTTAGAATTTAATTTAAAAGTTTTAATGGAAGTAATTGATCATCCAGAATTAAACTTAGTGGAAGAAACGAAATTAATTGTTCTATTAAATTATTCAATTAAAAATATTAATAATAATTTTAATTGTAAAGATATACATGATATATTAAACAAAACTGGTACTACTAAGACTTTTTTCGCAATCTTAAATTTATTACAATTTCAAATCTCAAAATATTTAATTCAGTTTACTAATTTATCAAGTTATCAAGTATCAGAAAATAAATTACAAAATTCAAATTTAAAAATCTATCAAATTCCAAAATGGTATGAAAAGGAAATTTTGACAGCAATACCTCCAATTTCAAAATCATTATTCATATTTGATAAGAAAAGAGAATATATTGAAAATGATAAAAATGATAAAAATAATAGTAATAACAATAACAACAACACCAACAACAACAATAATAATAATAATAATAATAATAATAATAATAATAATAATAAGAATAAAAATCAATCATCCAATAAACTAAATTTGAATTTAAGAAAAAATCACAATTATCTTCAAAATATCATTTTATTATTAGATTCTTTAAGTTTAATCATATCAACAAATATAAAATTATTAAAACAATATGAAAAATTAAAAATAAATATTCTAGGTACAACTCCATCAATGAATGATCAAATTAATAGAACATTAAAATCGACTAAAAATGGTTCAGATGGTACTCCAGAAGAAATTAAATATAAAATTATTCAAACATATTTCCAACAATACTATATACCTATGATGACAACATTGATATTTTTTAAAAGTATGAATGAAAATACAATTATAAATGATTCAACAAAACTATTGAATAAACTTATCATCACGAATATTATGAAATTGATTGAACAATTAACATATTATCATGGAAACTTAGCATTGTATCATTTTCTTAAATTTATTTCAAAAACATCAGTGGATGATTTAATTATACAAAAAATATCAATTGATTTATTGAATCATTTATTTTTTCACAATCCAATAGAAGAACAAGCCAAAGAAGTAACCAAGAGAGATAATAATTATAATAATAATAATAATAATAATAATGATAATGATAATGATAATAATAATGATAATACAAACAATCATATTTATAAGTTATGTTTAGAAAATGAGTTATCGATGAGAACTTTAAAAAATTATATTAACCTTTGGAATAATGGATCAGAAATTTATAAACTTTTTTTCACCAATATATTCAAGATGGAACAACCAGATATATTATATGAAAAAGTACAATTATCAGATCTATTAGAGTTTCTACCAAACTTAGAAAAATATTCAGTTAATCAAGACATTACAAATTCATCCAAATTAGATGTAAATTCAAATATATCTGCTAATAATTATGATAATGCTAATAATACAAATAATACTAATACAATTCCAAAGAAAAGATTGAATTCAACACAATCAAATCAAAATAAAAATACTGTAGAAAAAGTAAAGTCTAATCCTACAACTCAATTACTTTCACCACATCCAAATAAATATAATGCTTACTCTGCACCATCATTTGTTCCTTCTGCAAATAATACAGAAACTGATATAGTTTATGAAACTAATAATGAGAATATGAATTATTTTTATAATAATCAAATTACCCAACCTGCACAAGATATGAGTTTAGATTACAATGTATATACCAATAAAAATATGATGAATTCATCAAGTTTATTAAATAATGAGATTAGCATTGGTAATACTACGTTGAATACAGAAATATCATCATACTCTAATACACCATACACCGATAGGGGATTATCTATTGGCCAATCCATGAATAGCAGTATGAACATTCCTTCTACTCCTGTGACAAATTCATCTACAATTGGAAATACCCCAATTTCTGGAGCATTTGCTAGTCCTTGGAAAGAGTACTCGGGAATGACAACAAATTTTAATTCAAGCAGAGTGGTAAGCACTGGTAAAAACTATATATTAGGTGGACATAATAAACTTAAGAACAATAGCAGAGCACAATCAATTCACATCGACCAATTTGAGAATACCCAACATGAACAACTTTAGTCAAACATGAAGTCAAGCCAACCTAAAGACAAAAAAAGACTGTCCTTCACATCTCCTGATATAAAAAAAATTATTTTTCATAAAACAATTTTATATACATTAATCTTATTCCAAGCAACAACTAAGTATTGCAAAATATAATTAGTAAGATACTTTCATTTAATTGATTCTGTGATTACAATAGGTATTTGTATCCCTGCAGTCCCATATCGTGTGTGTCGTTTCATGTTGTGTGTGTCGTTTGCGTCTCTGTCACATAGTAACCGTTACGAAGAACTTGAAAGACCTGCTTACCCGGCCCGCACCGTTCCTTCGAAATTTCGGGATCAATCAGAAAAAGAAATGAGCGGAAAAAGGAACAAAAAGGGCAGTCCCGGAAGAAAACTAATAAATGCACAGAACCACCCGTACAAATGGTGTTTCCGGGCGAAACTGAAATAGTTATTGTGTAATATATACACTATATAAAATAACGAAACTACAATATATTATAAATGTTTTCATTAAAGTAACTTAAACCATTATATTCGGTAGATTCTCGTGTATTGGATCAGATATAAGTATTGGGAATTAGTCGACCATCCATACATTAACGCTGCTCGCTGCGTTTTTTTTATTGTAATTCTGATTTCAGCACGCTATAAGAACATTGAATCAATATATACACCTTTATTTGAGATACTTTAAGAAAGATGGGGTTGAAGAAATTTTTTAGGATGAAGCCTCCTGAGGAAGATACGCCTGAGCAAAACAGGGTTAACTTGCAGGATATTGGTATCTCTGTTAAAAATCCGAACAAGAAGAAACATAATAAGTTTATAGCATATGGTAAATTTGCTAATGATAGAAAGGCTAATAGTAAAGTGTATGCTCCTCCGGGTTACGAGCAATATGCATTCCCACAGCAGGAAACTGAAGAAGAGGATTTGAATCAAGGTCCAGGGGAGATGAGTCCCGATAATCTAGATCCAGGAAGACCGCAAAATAATGACCCTTATGGTACTAATATACAGTCTGCCGATGGCAGGAGAAACAATCCATATGGGGGAAATATTAACAATAGTAACAATAATTCAGGTGCGTATACTGATCCTTACAGCAATAATAACTATAATAATAGTGATCCATATGGCACAAATAGAAATAGCGCTTCGTACAATTCCGATCCATACGGCGTCAGTTCAGGTTCGAATCTGCATGAATCGGGTTATGGTTCTAATGATCCATATTCAAGTAGAGCCGGAAACTTTACAGCGGGGAATTTTGCTGCTTCAAGAAATAACTATGATAACAGAGGCTCAAGAGACCTGAATAACCCCCCAACTGATTACAATTCATCAAGTGGTCAGAAGGATTCTTATAGAATTAGTAAATTTGATGATCTAAACGCAGAACCAGAAGACCCATATGCTAGTAATTCAAAATCTTCAAACTTTAATAATGATCCTTACGCTGTAAGACAAGGTGGGAATAATGCTAATGTCAATTCATATGGTAATTCTAGTAATTCTTACAGGGCACAGCCACAGCCTCAAACTTCTAGACCTTCACAAAGGGCAAATGCCAACCCATATACATCTATGGATCCAACTTCTACAATGGCATACAACACAAATCAAACTAACAATAAATCACCCACAACCCATCATTCTGCATATTCTGGCTTAGATTCCAGTGCTATACCGGCCAGCATCCCAGATGATTCTTTAACAATGGATTCAACTGTTACAAAACAGGAAAATAGTGGAAGAATAAACATTACCAAAAGCTCCAATCCTTATAGTTCTATGTCTTCAGATCAATATAACTCCGATCAAACAGCTCCAAGTAGTGGAAACCCATACAGTAGACGAAGTAAAACTGCACATGGTTATGGATTATCTAAGACAGATACTAACCTAACTACAGACTTAAATAGAACTGTAACGGAGGAAAAAATTGTCAATAACATGAAGCAAACAGAATTTGATTTTGAAGATGCTTATGGATCAAAGACTGAAAATACTGATATGGAATATACAAGCAACATGCTACCAATAGATGAACTCAATTTAAATGAAACAACAAATGAAGCCATATTTGAAGGTGATGATCTAAATGCAACACCACAAGAGCAAGCGCAAGAGCAATTACCAAGAAATGACAATCAAAATGCATGGCAAATGGATGAGCAGCAACAACAGGAACAATCTTATGTTTATGACTATAATGACCAAGACTATAATAGCTACGGAGGTGCTGCAGCAGGAAGAAGTTACAAAACTTTTGAAGAAATTCAGATGGAAGAGGAACAGAAACAAAGAGCAGAGGAAGAGGAAGCTATTGATGAATTAAAACAAGAAATCAAGTTTACAAAGCAAGCATCAGTTGCATCCACAAGAAATACTTTAAAAATGGCTCATGAAGCTGAAATGGCAGGTATGAACACTCTTGGTATGTTAGGTCATCAGAGTGAGAAGTTGAATAATATTGAAAATAATTTGAATTTGATGAAGGTTCAAAATAAAACAGCAGATGATAAAGTTTCTGAACTTAAGAATTTAAATAGAAGTATTTTTGCCGTACATGCCAAGAATCCATTTACATCGAAGAGAAGACAAATGGAAAAGGAAGAACGTCTAAGAACTAGAAAAATTGAAGAAAACTTAATTAATGAACGTACAAGTCAAACCATGTATAATTCTACTCAAAGAATTGAAAATGCATTAAATACTGGTTATGATGCACCAACGAGTGAAATAAGGGAAAGATATGCAAGGGAGGCAATTTTGGAAAGATCCAAGAAGTATCAATTTGAAAATGATGAAGAAGATGATGCTATGGAAATTGAAATTGATAGAAACTTAGATAGAGTTCAACAAGTTAGTGGTAGATTAAAAAAATTGGCCCTTGCTGTCGGTGACGAATTGGATTCGCAAAAGGACCGTATTAATACCATTGAGGATAATGCAGAAGATTTAGATATCAAGATCCACATGAATACTATAAGGTTGGCCAACGTACGCTAGTAACTATTATATATTATTGAAATGAACTATTTTTTTGATTTGTTACTTTATGATTACTAGCGTATGTTTTTGAAACGTTATAAAGATATATGTATGTATATTTTGTATTGTTGTTAGTAAATAGTTTAAATATAACAATATCATCAATTATATCATGTTAAATATTACATTAAGAATTTATTTAGTAATTAACTAGAATAATCTCACATTCAGTATTTTGTAAAAAATTACTATTCAAAATTGACCTCACCCATACCTTTGATTATTATAACACTTAATCGGTAGGAAATTGCAATTGTAAACTTCTTAGAGGCGGCAGTTCGTTGGTGACCTGACTTTGACCAAAGAAACTAACATCAGATTCAGAAGTTCGTACTACTGAAGGCGAACTATTAATATTTTGTGATGGTGTCTGTAAGTTACTTGAAGATGTGATTGGCCTTAAAGGAGGATCATTAGGCTGGTATGATTGCACTTTTGATTGTCTTTGTATTTCAAATAATTTACTACTTAATGCATCGGTAAATGATTGCTGAGTTGGTGTAGTTGATATAGTATGTGGTATATTACTTATAGACCCATTTGAAAAGTGGGTTGAGTTCAATGAACTAGTTTGATTGTTTATAAATGATCTGTTCTCTGATTGGTTAGAAAATAGATTTGATTGTTTCAAACTTGTTAAATTTGTATTACTTCCATTTCTGCTCAATATTTTAGTTGGAGTAGAAGGTTTCGATTTTTTCCTCAATTGGCTATTATAATCTTCATTATGGAAGTTATTATCTTGTGAACCTGGTTCTCTTAACTCATCATCACTATTTCCACCTTCTGTATCAGAATTAACAACGCTATGGGAAGCTTTTGATTGTGTAACAAGATCACTTAAGGTCAGCACAGAATTTGGTCTTTTTATTCTAGATGAAGATAACGGTGGACTTTGAAATCCATATATATCTGAACTACTGTGATTTTTAATATATTGAAAATCATTTAAAGATTTTGGTCTCAGTAGTGTAGAATTTTGATTCATATTCGTTAGCGATTTAGGTCTTGGTAATATTATAGGTCTTTGATTGTCTGGTATATCCATATAAACTGTATTAGATTGTTTGTTAACAGATGATGTTAAACTATTTGACCCTAATGGAGTCATTAGTTGTAAAGAAGATAAAGCATTAAGTCTAGATCTAACATTTGCTACACCTTGGTTCCCATTACTTCCTGGAGGAGAGAGAGTTTGTTTACCAATAGGCTCCTGTCCTGGTATCATCTTATTCTCTATCTCTTGTTCCCTTTGTAACTCTTGTTGTTTTTCCATTTCTAATCTCTTTTTACTCTTTCTACCTCTTGGGTTTTTCGATTTATTCAATAATTTCTCCCTCTCCTTCTTCTCTTGCAATTCTATTTCCTCTGGAGTAAGAACCTTCTTCTTTCTACCCCTCTTACCCTTTGGGAATGGATTGGTATGTATTCTCTTGTGTCTTGTCAGTTCATCACTTCTACTAAATTTTTTGCTACAACCAGGGAAATCACAAGCATGTGGCTTCTCACCTGTATGTGTCCTCATATGTCTAGTTTGGTGCTCTAATCTATGAAAAGCTCTCCCGCAGATTCCACAAACATGCGGCCGAGGCTTCTCACCTGCAATGTTCCCATTATTACCACTATTAGAACCCACTGGACTCTGTTTACCCTTATCAATTACAGACTGGTCATCATTCTGGGTCTGCAACATTGCAGGAACCAGCTGCAGATGCAGATCTGCAGGTACCGGAACACTAGCATTCCCCTCAGAAACCGCATACATCGCCTCTTCACTACCAGTCGCCATATTTATGCCAAACAAAAATTAACCAACTGAAACGTAAAATAGGTCTGCTCTTTTTGACTCTTACCTCTTCGTATTTTTCAACTGTCCTCAGCTCTATTGCCTTAAGCCCCAGATGGTTTTGTATCAATAAATCAGTATGTTAACCAATTACTTAGAGCCAAAGTGCCCTCTAGTTACCCAGAATTCCTAGACTGGCCCCATATAAACTTATTTTAGATATCCATCTTCAATAATAATATTCTTATATGTCTTCCAAATTTTTTTTTCGTTTTTCAATGTTATTGTTCCACTTGTTTCTTTTTCCAGCTGAATTTTTCCGTGTCAGAGAAACTGGGCAGCCAACCGAAATTAGAGGGTCCTTTCGAAACTCCAGAGCATAAATAAGAATCTCGAGGCTGCAGAGGTGTCTCGAAAGAAGAACACAATGGCATGCTGGGCTGCAGGTCTGGTGCGTGGTGGTGCTGGTTCTGGTGCTGGGACGGCAACAGGGTTTGCGTGTGGGCCTGAGTCCGCCCTCTGTCGTACGAGGCAGTTTGGTGACATTTTGTATTTTGTGACACTTGGCTGGTAGAGGCCTTTAGTCGACGCATGAGTCCCTGCGGGACCCTTGCTCTCTTCTAACAATAAATTAGACATGTAGAGGTATGCTGAAAATATCAATCTGTGGTTAATCTCGAAAATTCCCCCTCGAGTTTTTAGAAGTGTCAGTGTTATTTGCGGGGAAACTAACTTCGATGGGCTTCCATTACATGTTCATTTGAAAGTTGGACGCCATTTCAGCGGTTTAGAGACCTTTATCTACTGTTCTAGTTGGTGCATACAATTGTATTAATGCATATATTATTGAAAATATATAGATATAAGTATTTTCTATCGGCTATTTACAGAGATTTTGATTCTTTCCTTTTACATAAGCCCGTTGAACCATTTATGTCCTTTGGTCTGCTTCTGTCTGGGAATAGCAGCTCCATTCTTTACAAAATCGTTGGCTTTCGGATCTGTACTTTTATACCTTATCTTGGAATTAGATGCCATAGTTTTGAAAACTTCTTTCGAAGAAAAACCTGCACCTATTCCATATTTTTGTAGTACTTTAGCCGTCATTGGAGTTAATGCAGCCGTTAATGGTACCCTTACCACAATCAACAATTTGTGTATACCATATGCAATGATGAATTCAGTTAATAGCGTACTTTGTTTTAAGCGTTCCCAATACGGTTTTTCCTCGTATTTACCTGATATTTTGTCTTTTTCACGGTCAGCAATCTGTTGTTCCAACTGTTGTAAATATTCTTGTTCATTAGGATTACCTTGTCCAAAGATTTGCTTGACTCTATTAATATATAAGTTGATTTGAATTTCACCCACAGAATGGACTAGTAAAAATGAAAGTGGTAAATCAATCAATGCTATACCGAAATATACAAATAAAGCAGAATATCCATATTTTTTCATTAATGCTTTTAAACCCTTTTCCTTTTTAACAAGTTCTCCTTTGGGATAAGTTGAATTAAATCGAATAGAATTTTTAATCAAATTTGGTTGAAACCTACCAAGCCAATTATTGTAAATGTTAGCATTGCTCTTTCTTTTAATTGCTCTTGTCAAATTACTAATAAAATGTCTTTCGAATATGAATGCCTTAGTACCAAACATTGGCATGTTGCCCCTAATAAATTATTTGTCAATGGAATCGATAATTGAAAGCAGTCTATTGACGACACCTGCTGAATCTTGCAATTTAACTTTGTCGGACTTCAAATGTAAGCACTCTGGTCAGTTCAAAACTGAAGATATCTTTTAGTTCTCAAGTTAGATGAGCATTTTGTAAAGGTTCTTTTACATATATATATCTATATAATATACGCTTCGTTTATGGCCATTGCAGTGAAATATGTTAAGCCGGGTAACATTTCACAGTACAAGAAGTTAAGTCATCTCGTAAGCCAAAGGTAAGCATTGTTAGATATATAATCAGCTACATGAAGTGTCATATACGGGCTCAGATGATCTATTGTAGTTTATACTGAGATTCTGTGTTTGCCAATTGATGATTTAAATGTAAATTGGTGAAACAAAGGGAAATAATATTGTGATAATTTTATTAAAGTATTGTATTGGATAAAGATTACATAAAAAAAGCTAAATAATTAAACGATCTTGTTAATATTTTAATTCAAATTATGGTCTTTTAACGAGAAGTAGCAGCAACCTTTTGGAAAGCACCCTTAGCTTGTTGTTTGGAAACCTTGGAACCGGCGGAACCAGCTGATTTAGCCTTTTCAGCCTTTCTGGCAGCCTTGTCAGCCTTCTTCTTTTCCTTGTCAGCCTTGATTTTCTCATCTCTCTTAGCCTTTCTAACTTCTGGCTTGATGGATCTTCTTTCCTTGATGAAATCTAAGGAAGCACCAACAATAGCTCTTTGGGTCTTAACAGACTTTCTGGATCTCTTCTTGGAAACTTCTTCAGTAATACCTTTCTTGTGAGATTTTCTGTATAAGACAGTCCAAGCGATTCTTCTTGGATTCTTTCTTTGCTTGAATAAAGAGGAAGATTTAGAGTTTTGGAATCTGAAAATCTTAGAGTCACCTCTGACAAATAAAGTACCTCTACCTGGGTAGATTTTAGCACCGGAAAAAGAATCGATTTCAACCTTCATTCTAAAATCAAAAAAAAGATTACGTTTCCACAGTATAATGCAAATAAGATCCTACTGAGTAGAACACATTCATATTATCAATGCAAAAAGTAAAACATGAAAATGTTAGTAAAAAATTCAAATATCATCCAATACCAGTCCGTTTAAATACGAAAACACTTGGCCTCAACATATGTGATATATCATCCCCACCCTCCTCACCACTACCTGGACATGTCGATATGTGCTCAGAATCGCATTACAAAATAGAAAGCTCAAATACACTTCTCCCCCAATGCCACACCATTCAACAATCACATCTACTGCCCCCACTGCCTCCATTCCTCACATCTATCGACCCCATCACATCACATCTCATCACACGTCTCTAGACCAGAATTTCAATCTAAACCAGCTCTTCACTCTCTAATTAATCATTAACATACGTTTCGAGTTAATTGCTTGGTGGTTTCTTGCAACTTCAAATGAAATACACAGTAAAAGAAACTACCTCAAAATCACAACTACTAATATATATATATATAATACTACTAGTGCCACTTTTTCAAATATATGCTATGCCAACTCCCAACACTCAACACAACACAAACTGATTAAATTAATTCCAACTACTACATTTTCCACTAACAAGTTTTGACAAGATTGTTAACACAAATGTGTGTAAATTTCAATGCTGTGAATAACTGCCATCGAATAATTATTGAACAAAAAATATGCAATCAGTCGTTGCGAAGTTTGGGCTGCCAGTGCAACGGAAGGACGCTTCTGTCCTTCTGTCTTCGGTACGCAGACAGAAGCGTCCTTCTACGCGAGTAAACCACCCCAGCGCGCCAGCTCAGTGAGATAACCATCTGGGCAGAGCAGCGCCTTCCAGGTGGGCTGCCCACCGGTGTGGCCCGGTGGGGATGCATGCGTTGGCCGCGACGAAAAAACAACCGACGCACTCGTTTTTGAACATTTTTCACATTTTTCACTTTTCCAGCGGCGGAAAATAATCTGGACCGCCGTACGCACTAAAATTGCCTGAGAGCCGGCCCCGTGGTGTCAGGATGTTGCGCTTTTCCAGCGCTGCATGTGGTGTGCGGATGTTTTTACGCAGTCACACCACACGCATCGCGATGTACGTGCGCCAAAACGCATTTTCCACCCACGCACAAATAATTATCGTGAAACTTTTCAATAAGCAAACATTTTTCACTTCACTCATTAAGTGTGTGTTCTGAACAGTTGACAAGTAATAGTTGTTTATTCTGCGATGGCAGGACCTGCTGGTCAGTATTCAGTTGCAACGGTAGGCTGTCAAGATTGTAAGATTGCAAGATTGCCAGATGGAAAAAATTTTGTGAGCTCCATGTGCATTGGGATGGTATATAAACGTCATATATTATTTGGGTAACGGTTTTCTTGTTTTTAGTGTATATCTTTATTTATATTGGTTGTCTCTTGTTTGTTTGTTCTTAAGTCACCAGTTTAGACCGGAGTGTTTATATATACTAATTATCCAAATACGCAGAGATGGTCAGTATAAGAATTTTTTAATTTTTGAATAATGATTATTAGCTGAGAATCGGAGAGTGGAGGAACGTGACATCGCTAGCTGCATGTTGGTATCCGTGGAGATATGAACTGTTTCACGAGGATTGAAGGATACGTTCGTGTTTGCTCTGTGATATGATGTTGATATTCAAGGAATTCAAGAAAAAGCTGTGCTTCCAATGGAAATCGGAGTCAGTTTTTAATAGAATGTTATTTACTAACAAATTTTCGAACCAATAACTTGCGATTGTTTTTTTTTATGATATGAAAAAAAATAAGACAGTACATCGGGATGACAATTATTTTAGGCCCCAATTAAGTCCCAAGAATCTATCAACCAAAAGTTGACTTTAGTTGTCAAGTCTGGTAAGTACACCTTAGGTTACAAGTCCACCATCAAGTCCTTGAGACAAGGTAAGGCTAAGTTAGTTATCATTGCTTCTAACACCCCAGTCTTAAGAAAGTCTGAATTAGAATATTATGCTATGTTATCTAAGACCAAGGTCTACTACTTCCAAGGTGGTAACAACGAATTAGGTACTGCTGTCGGTAAATTATTCAGAGTTGGTGTTGTTTCCATCTTAGATGCTGGTGACTCCGATATCTTAACCACTTTAGCCTAAATTCATTGATTTTTAATATTATATTATATTTTATACTTCATGTGTAATTATTCTTTTTAATTTAATTTTAATAAATCTATTTTGGTAAAGTCACATTTGGAACGTATGTATGGGGAGACGTACTCCATTTTAAGTTAGCAAGTATTGTGGTTTCAATGGAAACTGTTAGTTCAAGTTATTTATGTCATTAAAAATATACTTGAGCTTAAGCATAAAAAATTTATATTACGTGTTGGCAAAAATGCGATTTCTGTGGATCGAACACAGGACCTCCAGATAACTCGACCGAAGTATTCTTCAGTCTGGCGCTCTCCCAACTGAGCTAAAACCGCCTATATTAGACGATAATAAAGTCTTTTTAGTTGTACACATCTTTCGATATATAATATATAATTTGATATAAACAAAATACAATCATATATTTAATTAACATTTACTAACACTACCCATTCTTTATTTCAAAATTATTAGTAACTGTATAGGATATAGTTAAATGTAATTGTTTGGGACTAAAGATTATTTTGGGACAATTACTAATAGACAACAGATGCAAACTGGCGTGGTGTCAGTGACATCTGTATTGCTACTTTACAATAATAAAATGTGACTTAAGTTAACTATTTCAGTTTTAATAATATTGAGCTTTTCCAAGACCCTACTATTATATCTACGTTTTTGAAATTTATTTTTATATTTAAAAGAAGGTTTGAGTGTTTTTAATTTATTTTATATTGAATTAAAGTATATTGTTAACTAAAACTAAAATATGAATATTTGATATGAAATGTTTATTGTGATTGTTCGTTAATGTTGTTAGTGAATGACTTGTGTTAAATGCAGAATATATTTTTTAATTGAAATTTTGAAGGAAAAAGTGATCTCTACCTGAATATGTGAACTTAGGCATTTGGTAAAACATCACTGATACCAAAATATTGTTCAATACCATAAGAACCTGGGTCCTTCCATAAGTCATCATATGTAGATAAGATGGTAACTTCTTTATCCATTTCGTTTAAAATTGATTGAACAGCAATAATTTGGTTGGCTTTACTTGGAATATTACCACCATTTTGAATACCTTGAGATGGGAAACCAGTTTCAGTTACGACAACATTTTTAGAACCACAGGCAGCAACAGTTAAATCATATTGACCCTTAACAAAAGAACCAGCAGAGGCAGCATTAGAATTCGTATCAAAGTAAGAATGTGGATTGATACCAACAAAATCAATATCAGAAGAAGTACATAATTGTGGATTATCGATGAAAGTCACTGGTGGTTCAGAAGTAGTAACTTGACCATTGTAACCAGCAGCTTGTAATTGAGATTTGACAGAAGCAATTTTTGACATTAAATCAGAAACTGAACAGTAACCAGAATTAACAGCCTCATTACCAATAGTGATGTACTCGATTAAATCCCAACCATTTTGTTGACCATAGGAAATTAAAGAATTTAAATCAGTGTCAAGGGAATCAACACCAGCAGCTGATATCCATAAACCTTGGTTAATTTTAATTCCTAAATCTTTACAGACTGGTTGAACAGTTTCTAAAGAATTACAATCAGTTGCATAAACACGGATTTGATAAATTCCTTTAGAAGCAATAAAATTTAGATCAGTTTTAACAGTATCAGCATCTTTACAAGTACCGTCATTGTTGTATGGAGAGTACACGATAGCCTTTGGAGCACTTGTTAAGCTAGAAGTACTTGAAGAATTAGCAGATGTGGATGTGGCAGCAGCAGGAATAGATGTCGAAGTTGTTGGATTTTCGGCAATGGCGGTGGATGTAGCTTGTGTTGCTTCTGTGTTGGCACTGGAGGTTGATGCCGATAGAGTAGTGGTGACTCTTGTAGAAGTAGCAGCGTTAAAGTTGTCTTGGTTCAAAGCAGAAACAGTACTTTGAGTAGAAGTATAAGCAGCAGAAGATGTTGATGGAGCGACATTGTCAGTGGAAGATGTTGTTGTTGCAATATTAACATCTTTTTGCACGGTTGTAATTGTAATTGGAATAGCAGTTGAATCGACATTGTCTGGATATAAAGTTGTAGTAGAAGTGGAATCGCCACTTATGATGTATTTGACAGTTGGAGCAATGATCACTTGAGTAGTGGTAGAATAGAAATCAGTTACTGTCTTGGATGTAGATGCAGTGTGAACTCTAGTTACGACAATTCTCTTATCTAGCACTGGGAAAGCAGAAGCGAAGGAAATAATTAAAAAGGAAGTTATAATGTATTGAATAATTGATTGCGAGTACATTTTGTCTTAATGAATGTCTTTATTGTAAAATGAAGGAAATGTAATTTTAAAGGTTAATGAAAGGATGGATAAAATTTAATTATATCTGTTTAAAGATGAATGAAAGTAATATTTTGTAATAAAATTATAATTAAAATTTAGAGAGCGGCTTTGGTTAATTTAATGAGGGAATAGTATGTTTTTCCTGTAATTATTCTTATATATTATCGGTTTTGTATAAGGGAAATCTTAAACTCCTTTGTCTAGTTGACTTATTGTATTTTCTTATCTTGTTTTTTTTTTTTTATATATTTAATATAAAATCTAAATTAGAAATATGAATCTTTATTTGAATAATATTTGAAATTATTAGTCCCTTTATATACATCTGAATTATATTAATCTCAACGTATCTGGTGTTTAAGTAATTATCTTGTTTTCAGCTACCAATCAATTTCTTGGTTAAAGCACTTCTTACCTTAGCCCCAAATATCTTACACTAAGTCATATTTAAGTCATATAATTACATAATAAACTTTAAATTTTATCAAGCTTCAAAGCATTGTCATTGCCATTCATAAAGAAATGGAGCACAGTTGCGGAAAATTGATAACAGCAGCAGAACAGCATGAGTCCAGTATTCTTGAAAATGTAAATAAATTATTATTTCCAAAACCAAGAAATATTCAAAACCCTTTATTCATTTTCTGAAAACATTTTTAACCTTGCATAAAACTTGTGATTAATGGAATTGTATTTCAGATTTTTACATTTTTGCTGTCTTCGAAATTTTTCATTAACCGCCAAGATCCAGTTTACCTGAAATGGAGATACCAAGCAGCAGTGGAATTTTTCTCCACGCCTTTTTTCTGGTTAGATTTTTTTTCGAGCCCTGAAAATGAATTTCTTAATGCTATTGCTGCGCTAATTGCGTGAAAAAAAAAGTAATTTTCGAGGACTTTGAAACCCTGAAGCCAAGCAAAAATCTCGGTAATGTTTGGCCTAGTTTGGAACAAACAATCCTAAATAGGTATATACCAGTTCGAAATAGAAGCAAGTATTTCCTATTTTGGAATGACAGCTTAGCAAATTGCTGGTAAAGCAAGTACTGGCATTTCTCTATTAGTCTTCTTGTTGGTTTTATCCAGTTCAAACCATTATCTGCTAGAATATTATACTAGTCGCATATTATGTCAGTAATTGTGCTTTATGTATACTTGTGACGTTGATAATTTGATGTGCAGAACCGATAATTCTGAGAATAAAGGTTAGAACCGAGAAAGTTTAGTTTCTCAAGAATTTTGATTTCCTAGGTCGATGGGGAAACGAACGCTAACTGTACTCCATTATGTTTCAGTCAAACCTATATGTTCAGTTTCAATTTGTAAATTCTTTGAAGACTCTGAGGTCAACTATTAAGAAAGGTGTACATGAATATTTTACTAAGAACTATATTTACAGTACTGCTGGTATTTCCTGTGTATTACTGGTAAATATATATCAAAGGATGGGATTTTGAGAGTCTTGCTATTGAAAACCTTTAAAGTAGAAAATAGAATATCTGATTTTATTAAAAAATATTTAATTCTGAGTATATCTCTATAGGCAGTAAGGAATAATCAAATTTTCTTCATAGCCAGACACGGTATATGTTGGGTATCTGAGATAAATTTACCTTTAATAGCACATTAATAACGGCCCATTATATTGACGATTAATGCAGTCCAACCAGTAAATTGTTCAGCACCAGTACCAGCTCCAGTTTCTGGATCATAATTCTCATAGACGAACCCTTGTTTTTTCCAAACCTTAAAAATATTCTCAACTAAGTTAGATTTTAAGTTTTTGTACAAGTTATGAATAGAATCCTTGGCATTTTTCTTGGATTCTACGATTCTATCTGGAAAATAATGCTTTAATGCATCCAGACTTATGTAATTTATTGGCATCCAAATTTTTCCTCTCCAATAATCTTCTCCTGTACGGTAATATTTATCTTGTTTTGAAAGTGAGCGTAATCCAAATTCACTAAAAAGTTTATCTTTATTCTCCATTGATGATATAATTTTTTCTAATTTATCAGAGTTTTTTGGAAGTAGTTTCAATGAAAATGGTAATAAAGATATATAACCTTCATGACAAACATGTATTCGTCCTTCATCAAATTCATCTATTGTGACATCACAATAACAGTTATTTTCTTCACTCCAGTGCACTGAATCAAGATTTTCTATAACAGATTGTTCAATTTTTTCATACTTAGCTTCATCTTCTAGTTCAAGTATATTAGCTATTTTTTTCATTGATCTACTCATTATACCTACCCATGCTAAAGTATCAACATTTAGTTCTGATAAATCAGGAACTTCAGCTCTTGGGTAGTCATCTAAACCACTTGGTAGGCAATGTTTCTTCGTCCTTCCTGACCACCTATACAATTCATCAAGATGAACATTATCAAGTATACCTTCATCTTCAAAAATTTCTTCATAATCATCTCTAGATGCCTGTTGACTTTCTCTAAACCAGTCATAATGTTTAACTAATTTAGGGTATAATGTTTTAATACGTGTAGCAATAATTTCAAAATTTTCTTCAAGTAAATTATTTTCTTCTCCAGCACTACCAAATTGAGATTTTGAGTTTGAAGCTTCTTTTATTTCATAGGCTTTATTTAACATTTCACTCAAAGTAATAAATAATGTAGGTGGATTGGCTATATGAGGAGTTTGAACTACAAAATCATCTGGAACTTTGCTTCTTGCTTCGTCACCTAAAATTACTTCTCGTGGAACCCAACCAGTTTCATCTTCTATTAAATTAATCCAACTTGACAACAATTCAAATGCTAAGCCAAAGTCATACTCCATGATTTGTAATAAATTAAAACCTTCATCCCAATAAAATCCACGGGGGAAGAATCCACGACTTGGTACTGTGGAAAATAATTCTAAAGGACCTTCTTCAGAAGAATTATTTAAATTAACTTTGTCAAATGTATCCTCATTTAATTCTGTGGTACGGTCAACCAATTGAGTTCCATGGAAGTATCCAATACCACCCAATAAGTTGGATAAAGTTTCTAATGCAAAACTTTTTTTATGCTCATACTTTTTATCTAAAGTAAACATTTTGTTGAACTTGACATTAATCTTATTTATCGTGCCATATATAAGTTGAGAAACATCCCTCTCAGAATTAATTTTCTCAGCTGATTTCTCACGATTGTAAATAATATCAAATTCAAAATCTTTCCTCATGTCAAAGGATTTTTGAATAAATTGGAAATTCCCTCCTTTAAAATTGAAGATATTTCTCAAAGTGTATATACTTGGTACTAGAGATGGATGAATATCTGCTGAGGAAGAACTAGTAATTTGATTTATGGATTCTGTGATTAAGGTTTGGAATATATCACGAGCTTTCCAAACTTGTTTATCTGGTACTACCATTCCCACATGACTAGTTTGTGAACTATCAGCATCTGGTGCATTCTCAAAAGAAGCTCCTTTTATACTTTTAAAATATTTACCATGGTTATCAGCAATTGAAATATGGTATTCACCCAACTCTTTCGATAACCCAACAAAGTTTAGGTTGTTAGGATCTGGTCCTTCTATTTTAACAATATTGGATACAGTGTCTTCACCATTTTGACTTAAGTATACAACAATACTTCCCGAAGTTTTTTTCTTAGGATTTAAAGCTTGACCATTTACTCTTACAGCCCAATTTTGACCATCATTGGATTTAACAAAACTGTATGTAATATTCAGATTATTAGCTTCATCAATAATATTTTCTCTTCCACCGTATCTTGGATCGTAAACTTCCCAAGAATATCTTTTTAATTTATCTTCCAAATTAACAAAATGTCTCATTTGTGCTAATCCATTTTGATTATAACTGTCAAACCACATAATCCCCATAATTAATGGAGACTTGCTAACATAACGTGGTCTCATTCCAAAATAACAATTGGATCTATAAGGACCCCATAACAATGAGGAATTGGTATATTTTTGATATAATTCATCGTCACTATCTTTCTCTGCAGTAACAACTAAAGATAAAAGTATCGCAATCAATTGCAACTTAAAGATTAACTTTAAGATTAATCTCATGATTATTGATTGCTGTGATGATCTTCTAGTCCCTTTATAATGTTATCACGAATAAAAATTCAATAATAACTAAATTAACTAAAATATATTATTCTTTAAAATATATTACAATATTTCGAATTATTATTATTACGGCTCTTGTAACAATAAAATTACTAAAATTTATATCAATTATTTATATATATCATTAAATGAGTTAAAGATATATTAAATATATTTAAACTATTAAGTGAATTAATATTAATTATTATATTTTAACCTTATTAGACGGTTAATATAAAATTTTATAGAAGAAATTGTGAATATAAATCTATATGCTGGATTGAAATTAAATTAATTTTTGATCGTAGTGATTATTTTGTTAAAACAACTCATTTTTCTTCGAATCTTAGATCCCATCCAATTTGTGGACCTAACTTAGGTAGAACTTCTGCAACACTTTGGACATCTTTGTCACCTCTACCGGAAATATTAATTACTAAATGTTGATCTGGAGTCATTTCTTTTGCGATTTGAATGGCACCATACACAGCATGGGAGGATTCTAAAGCAGGAATAATACCTTCCAATTGAGATAATAGCTTGAAACCTTCTAAAGCTTGAGCATCAGTGGCAGCCATGAATTCGGCACGGCCAGATGACTTCCAAAATGCTAATTCTGGACCGACACCTGGATAATCTAAACCAGCTGATACAGAGTGTGTATCGTGAACTTGGCCATCATTATCTTGTAAAACATATGTCTTTACACCGTGGAAGACACCTGGTCTACCAGCAGTTAGAGTAGCAGAATGGTAATTAGTTTCAACACCATCACCACCAGCTTCAACACCAATTAATCTCACAGAAGTATCCTTTTCAAAAGGAGAGAACATACCAGTAGAATTAGAACCACCACCAACACAAGCAACAATAGCATCTGGTAATTTATTATTGTTCAATTTAGCAAATTGTTCCTTGGTTTCATTACCAATGACACTCTGGAAGGTTCGTACAAGAGTGGGATATGGATGAGGACCAATGGCGGAACCAACGACATAATAAGTAGTTTGTAAGTTAGTGACCCAGGTACGGAATGCCTCAGAAGTAGCATCTCTCAAAGTTTGAGTACCATTGGTAACAGGGCAAACATCGGCACCTAAAATCTTCATTCTGAAGACATTCAATGCTTGACGACGACAATCTTCAGCACCCATGAATACTGTGCATTTTAAACCAAATTTAGCACATGCAGTGGCGGTAGCAACACCATGTTGACCTGCACCTGTTTCTGCAATAATATTAGTTTTACCCAATCTTTTGGCAATCAATACTTGAGCTAAGGCGTTATTAATCTTATGAGAACCGGTATGGTTTAAATCTTCTCTCTTTAACCAAATGGTAGCACCTCCACAGTGTTCGGTTAATCTTTCAGCTTTATGAAAAGAAGAAGGACGACCAATGTATGAGTATAATGATTTAAATTCTTCCCAGAATGCAGGATCAGCGACAGCATCTTCGAAACCTTTCTCTAATTCTCTTAAACAAGCATGTAGCGCTTCTGGAACGTATTGACCACCGAAATCACCAAATCTGGTTGGGAATTTATGCTTCTCTGAAAATTCATTATCGACTTTAGAGGCATTTTTAGCATCAATCAAAGACTTCACGTGTTGTTTGTTAAATTCTTCTTTAGATAAAACTTCATGTTTCTTTCCGTTTAAGATACCTTCAACGTAAGTCTTAGCAGTTTCATAACACTTACCCTTAGGAGCTTCACCACATAAAGTGACAATTTTAGAACCAATAACAACACCATCGGAAGAAGCACCGACAGTCTCGAAATGTTCTCTTGTTGAAACACCAAACCCAACAGCTAATGGAATTTCGTTAGTATATTTTCTAACACGAGCTACCAATTGGTCTAAATCGTTTGCAACCGAAGTTTGAGCACCAGTGGTACCCATTCTTGAGACGACGTAGACAAAGGAATCAGCAATGTGAGACAATAAACCCAATCTTTCATCGGTAGTGGATGGTGCAACCAATGGTACTAAACTGATACCATTCTCTCTGACATAATTTCTGATCTTCAAAGCTTCTTCAGGTGGAAGATCAACAATGATAAACCCATTGGCACCAGCTTTAGCAGCGTCTTTAATAAATTCTTCTTCACCATAATTTAATATTGGATTGTAGTAACCCATTAAAATGATAGGAACAGTAACACCTTCATCTCTAGCCTTCTTTAATAACTCCAATGTCATCTTCATGGTAACACCATTCTCCAAAGCAACAGTGTTGGCAACTTGAATGGTTGGACCATCGGCAATTGGATCAGAAAAGGGTAAACCTAATTCAATAACATCAACCCCACCGTCTTGAAAACCTCTCAAAATAGGAACGGTCTCATCAACTGTAGGATAACCAGCAGTCATAAACGTAACTAAGGCGTTACGGTTCTCCCTCTTAGCATTAGCAAATGTTTGTCTCAATAATTCAGCCATCGTAAAATTTCCAAAAATTCCAGCAACCTACTTCTCTATCTCACTCGTCTTAGAGGCTAGAAAAACCAAAAGAAAACAACAAATATCAATCAATTGGCACTCGAGTACATCCTCAACAGAAAATATGATATATATTTGGATAAACACAACTATATATATACAATAAAACCTCTCAAAAACATACTTAAAGTGACTAATATTTGTTCATGGAAATGTAAAAATATTATGGTGCGAAAACATCGCAGAATTTGATACTGGGTAACCAAATGGAAATATTCAATTGTTTAATGAGAATGGATGGTTGTTCAAGGTTAAACCGGCTGTTTTAATTGTTTTATTGGTTTCATTATCTTATTAAAGTGACATTTTTAATTAATTTTACATAATACATAACTTGTTTATTTTTGTTTGCCTTTTTAACTTGTAGGCAAATGGGTAATACTCATGTAAAATCCATGCTATTTCCGAAATCCATATTATCTCCAAAATCAAGATTATTTAGATCCAACAGATCAAACTCATTCATATCTAGATCGCCTATACTTTGTGAATTTTGTTGTGACTGTTGTGGTTGTTGGGTTTGTGTTTGGGTTTCGTTTGTTTTGGCTGGTTTATTGGACTTATTTTGTTTAGTCACTTTGCTTGTACCAGAGAGTTTGCTATTTGCATTCATAGTATTTGTATCTTGAGATATGTTCATGCTGAGAATATTAGCTGGCGTTATGGAGTTCATGTTCATTTTCACGTTGTTCATGTTGTTCATGTTTCCCATGCTATTCATGTTATTCATATTCGCCATATTATTGACGTTTGTCATGTTATTCATATTTGCCATGTTATTCATGTTCCCCATGTTATTCATATTTGCCATATTATTCATGGTGTTGATATTGTTGATATTGTTCATATTGTTCATATTGTTCATATTGTTCATGTTGTTCATGTTGTTCGTATTGTTCATGTTAGCCATGTTCATATTTCCCATATTACTCACATTATTCATGTTACCCATGTTATTCATTTTCATTTGTTGTTGATTCATCATCTGATTATTTATCATTTTATTGTTCATATCTGTATTGCCATTATTATTACCATTATTATATTGCATTGTAAGAAAATCTTGCGAATTCATTGCCATACCATTATTCTTTTGCATCATATTATCAGCCATGTTTTGTGGAGTATTATTCATACCCATGATATTACCAACTGGTTGAACAGATTGAGTACCAGCTTTACTTGTTCTTTTAGCATTTGCTGCATTCAATGGTGTTGGTAGATTTATTGGAGAAGCCGCTGTACTTTGTTGAAGCTTCTTATTAGCTGCTGTACTTTTTTTAGCTTGTCTTGGTTTTCTTGGTTTCTTTGTAGCAGCTGCAGCAGGCACATTAGCTAAACTAGAGGTTGTAGTAACAGATTTTGATGATGAATTTGCTGTAGGAGTACCTTTTAGAGCCGTTGATGTTGCTGCTACTTGAGCAGGTGCAGTAAAATTGGTATTAGAGAGAGTTGATGCGTTACCTAAGTTTGTTATAGGAGTGGTAACATTACTAATTGGAGTAGCAATAGCGGAATTTGAATTTCTACCCTTTGTTTTCCCACTATTCTGCACAGTTGCTGGATATGCATTTACACCAGCCGCATTATTATAAACACCACTATCAATCTGCTTTAAAGTCTCTAATAACTCAAATCGCTTAGTATTATACTTGAGAGAATATTCAGATATAGAATTGAATAAAGGTTTCAATTTATTCATATCAAAAGATAAATTCTGTAGACTTTCAGACAATTTAAATAGCTTCTCCCTAACTAAAAGAAACTTAGCCATAGATTCGTCAGCTTCATTCTCATTCTTCACATTTTTATTATCATTTAAAAGAGCTAGCGTTTGAATAAATTCATTAAACAGTAACCTAATGGGTAAAATAGACTGTTGAGCAGAACGTATCTCTTGAAGCAAAATATCCTTATTTGCAGAATCATCCATAGCCAATTTATCCTCTAAACTCTCCAAACTCTCAATCGAATTGAAAAATTCCAAACTACCAGTTCTAGTAACACTCATACCTATAACGTCCTTGCTTCAATAAAAAAACTAAAATACACACTATTATCGCTCCCTCTTGTTCACTCTCAAATCACTCTCAAACCACTCTCAGTCAAATCGAAAACAACAGCCTATAATAACTGGGCTTCACACAACTCCTGACTGATTATATACGCCTCAACAGATCTACAGAGCTCTATTTATTCAATTATACATTACATGATTGTCGTTTATAACTTATCTATTTATGGTTTCTTATATAAATTGCGGTTTTGATTTCTTTTAGAACCGGAAATAAGAGTTTCGTTGAGAGTGATACTGTTATTTCCGTGTCACAAAATGCAAGCGTCACAAAATGCAAGCGTCACAAATTGTTGTGATGTTCTAATAAGTAAGAAATTGAGGTTAGTGATTTCTTTGTACAATGCATTGGGTTGAACAATGCGACTTTGTTTGCTGAGCATCGTTCCCTTGGCAATGTTTCCTGATTTTGGTCATTTATTGTTGGATACATGGTTTGTCTATACAATGACAACAATTATATTGAGGGTATAAAGCGATAGTATATGATTATAGTTACGTGATAAGCACTGCAATGTTCTGATTTGGTGAGGTAACGCAAGGAAAATGCTTGTCCTAATAGCTTGGGTTGTTGAATGCCTGACAAAGTTTGGACCGTTCGTTGCGGGGCCAATATTCTGCGAGTGTAAAAGCCACAGTCTGGTTAAAATGCGATGAGGGTGTTTGTTTAAGGTATAGTAACGTCTGTCACTTAATTGTGTTTTCTTCTCTAGATTATTCAGGGTATGAGATAAATATACAGTGTAAATGGGACAGACTGTTTTGAGCAATTCAAAAATGATTACTAAGTAGACACGCTAGCATCCCACCAATATTATAACGTACGCTGCGCCATACGATCATGAACTTTGATTGCTAAAAGACAGGTTTCAGCCAATTTGTTAAGCTCAGAGGTGTTTTGATGGGTTTCAAAACCACTAATAATAATTTCTCATGCTGTTTCCTCGCTTCAACCTCTCCCGGCCTTCAATCATACTTTGATCATACACCATCTAGAAACCTGCAACTTATCTCATCCTCTTCTGGCCACCACCTCAGATACCCGCACTGCACCACTGACAAAGATCCATACCTGAACCTCTTTATCTCTTCCCTCAAATTCCCATTCTCTTCTCCTGCAAGCGCAATCCTCTACCGTGCTCCAATGCGATTAGCTTTCTCACACATCCACATACCTGAACCAATACCATACACTGCAGCTCATTCCACTCCACTGGAGCTCCTTATATGCTTCACCAACCGTGCTTCCCAAGCTTCTCAAACGTTTCATGAATGTTGTAAGCATCAGATTTTTATTATGCCAAACTTTTGCCGTTAAAATTCAAAATGGATAAATAAACAATATTACTATTTAATAAAAGGTTGTATTTAAAGAGCTATTGATATGAGCAGAAGTACCAGTGGTGAGTGGTAACGACTTTTGTTGTGTGCTGTTCTGTTAGTTTGAGCGTTCTATTTGTTTTTGTTTATTTGATCAGCTGTTTGGTAGACGATTACACTGGAGAAAGCCATATATTTGCGATGAGTGTTGACGAGAATGCTGAATGTGAGGGCAAAACTAGTTATAAAAAGCCTCCTGTTTATAGGGTATGGATGTACGATTTTATGTTATGGTTATTGAGTAGTATATTTGATTGTTTTTTCAGAGAAATTAGGTCTAGAGGAGCTTATAAGGTTCCTAAGAGTGGGCCTGTGATTTTTGTTGCTGCTCCCCATGCTAACCAGTTTGTAGATCCTATTCTTTTGGCTGGACAAGTTAAGAAGGCAGTAAATAAGAGAGTTTCGTTTTTGATTGCTGCGAAATCGTTACAAAGGGTTTTTGTTGGGTTTATGGCAAGATGTGTTATGTCTATTGGTGTTGATAGAGCTCAAGATAATTTAAAATTGGCGAAAGGTAAAATCACGGTAGACCCAGAAAATCCTTTAAAAATCATAGGTCATGGCACAACTTTCTTGCAAGATATGCAAGCAAAGGGGTTGATTGGATTACCAAAATCATTAGGAAATGTAGATATTGCGTCTATTGAGAGTGATACAGTTTTATACACTAGGAAAGCCTTTAAGATGACTAAACCAGAAGCAAAACAATTATTGACCAAAGGTACTGTATATAAATATGCTCCAAAAGTGGATCAATCTAGAATCTATCAACATGTCTTTGAGCATTTGCATCGTAATGGTTGTATTGGTATTTTCCCAGAAGGTGGTTCTCATGACAGAACAGATTTGTTACCTTTAAAGGCTGGTGTAGCCCTTATGGCTTTAGGTTGTATTGAAAAACATCCAGAGTGTAATGTGAAAATTGTCCCTTGTGGTATGAACTATTTTTCACCTCATAGATTCAGATCTAGAGCAGTTATTGAATTTGGTGATCCAATTGAAATTCCAAAATCGTTAGTTGAAAAATACCAAAACCCAGAGACAAATAGAGAAGCAGTCAAGGAATTATTAGATACTATCACTGAAGGTTTAAAAGCTGTGACGGTAACATGTCCTGATTTTGAAACATTAATGGTTGTTCAAGCAATGAGAAGGTTGTACACTGCACAACTTTCCACAAAATTATCATTACCTTTAATTGTGGATATGAATAGAAAAATTGTTAAATACTATCAAACATATAAAGATGACCCAGAATTTATGAAATTAAGAAGTGATATCAAACTGTATAATGAACATCTAAGTCATTTTAATTTACCAGATCACCTAGTGGAAGATGCAAAATTTGACCTGATGAGAAATATACTATTATTTGTTACAAAATTAAGTAATGTCATTGTAACTTTCCTATTAGCTCTACCAGGTATTATCATGTTTTCACCAGTATTTTACTTAGCAAAAAGAATCTCGGAAAAGAAGGCTAAAGAAGCTCTCGCCAATTCTACGGTTAAAGTTCAAGCAAAAGATGTTGTTGCTACATGGAAAATATTGATTGGTATGGGTATCACTCCCTTATTATATATATTTTGGTCTTTGCTAGTAACTTATTACCTAAAGGGTAAATTGTTTGATAGATTCATTACTTTTGGAATCTCCTATATGGTATGTGCAACAATTACATATTCAGCATTAATTGTTGGTGATTATGGTATGGACTCTTTTAAATCTTTGAAACCATTATATTACTCAATTACAACACCTACCAGTTTTAGACATTTACAAAAAGAAAGGCTTGAACTTTCTGAAAGAATTACTGAAATAATGAATACGTTAGGTGCTGAACTATTTATGAAACTTGATGTTGAAGATAATGTCTTAGCAAACGAATCAGATTTTGATGAGGAAGCGGAGGATATTAAAACTTCAGAATTAAAGAGGAGAAGATTGTTAAGAAAAAAGAAGGCTAAGCAAAATAAAAATGATGAGCTTGAAAGTTCAAGTCTCAATTACAGTGAAAATGAATATCAACATGATTCTGACGCTATTTCATTAATTAACAGTGATAATTCACTATCTAATATTCCTCTATTTTCTACACATAATAGGTTCAGATCATCATCCACTATATCTTCATTTCCAAGCCCAGTATATAGTTCTTCCGTTCCATCTGAAGTAGAAATAGAAGAGTTAGATATGAAGGGTGAAGATATTTCATCAAAGATAGCAAAGGCTGTTTGGGACAAAAGACATGATAAAGACGAGCAAAACGATAGTTGATACTTATATATCAAACAACTATATGAATATTTATGTAATATAATTGTAAATATTACTTATTATCTTTCAATTGTATAAAATATATATACCTACTTAGCTAATTATAACGTTAAAATAAATTTTTAAATTTGATAAAATATCAATTATTATTACAATCAACTATTTAAATTAAATAGACTGAAGATACTTTAAAGTATCAACAATAAATATTAAACTTTTTCACTATATAAAAATGATATAATTGAAAAAGAATGTATAAATAAATAATTTTAAAAACTACTCCAATTCCAATCAACTGGAACAGAGCCAACAAAACTATTAACAAGATCTTTTGATTTATTTTTATCGACATCATCATTTTTGTTTATGTCAATTGCATTATTATTCGGATTCGTTAAATTGAAAGACTTGTTAACACCTTTCTTCACTTGGCTATTTTTAGATGAATTGGTATTTACTGCATCACTATTATTAATGTTTGAAATAATATTTCCATTTTCTAAAATTTTGAACTTTGATAAATCATTACTCTTTATTAATGTTTCATATTCTTCAGCACAAGAATCGCATACTTTCATTAAACTTCCTATACCACTACCTCCTCCTATCACATATTGTGCATCTGCATTTAAATATAACCAATGCATTAAATGTTGTTGGCAGAAAATATCACCACATTTCCTACAATGATGTTTTCTTTCCCAAAAAGTAAACAGTTTATGACAATATTTGCAAGAATCTCTTTTCGAATCTGGTACCCAATGCTTCCTAGTCGGAAGTTCTTGTTTTTCAAACGCTATATTTATATTTCTGTCCAATTCATTTTGACTATTTGTAGAGTTATTATCGTTGCCACTTACTGAAAAGAGAGAAGTTATCCTTTTCTTATAAGTTTCAAGTAGATGTGAGTTTACTGAATGTATGCTACCTCTTGTTGAAAGTCCATCATTATGATTGCTACTATTGTAGGACGAATTTTTGTAAGGTGCAGAATGATGAACAACACTTGACCAAATAACATCGTCATTAGTTATATTGGTCTCAGAAGTATTTCTTAGAACCGCTGGTACATAAAGTGGTTTCTTTGGATTATTCATCTGTTTCATATTTTTCTTTCCTCTTATTGATTCCAATTCACCCCCTGTGTTAATTATATCAGTCTTATTTATGCTATTGGATATGCTAAATTCGTTTGTTAAATTATTATTATTATGATTATTATGATTATAAATGGATGATGAGCTTGCATTGAAATTATTTGTAATTCCTGTTTTATTGGTTAAATGATTATCAGTTGTAAGACTTCCAGCACTATTGTTCGTTATATTATTGTTATTATTTGAGTTATTTTGACTACCAGGTACCACATTCGAGTTATCATTATTAATAGTTCCAAATCCAGTTTGAATATTCAAGGTATTTTGGGTGTTATTTTCCACAGAAGTACCATTCGAATTTGCATATTTTACTTGTGGCGTTGAATCTAAATAAACTTTTTTCTTTCCGAATTGTAAATGTACCATGGAATCGGAACTTGTATTAGCATTAACATTATTATTCAACTCATTATTATTGTTATTTGTTAAAGATGGCTTGTCCTCTTCATTTGTTGGATTCATATCTTGTGTATTAGAGTTTTGATTTGCAATACCTGCAAATACATTTGAGATATTCAAGCCTTTTATATTAGAAAGATTTTTCAATGCCATTTGTGTCAGTTCTTTTTGTAATTGCTCATTATCTTCGCTTCCATCGTCTTCGACATTTACCATTTTTTTTGGAGACTGGCGTTTATTCTTACTGTCAGTTGAAGAAGACTTAGTAGCAGAATCCACATTATCTATCCTATTATCGTCTGTAAATGGTTCTTTCATGCCAATCTCTTGCCTACTAGCCATTGACGAGTTTGTATTGACTTTAGCCAGAGATGAATTAGAATCGTTAGACGTCTGGAACCCTTTCTTCCTCACGGAATGCATTGCAGGAGACTGGATCTGCTGACTAATATTAGTCAACCGATTCTGTGCAAAACTATTCGCGTCTTCATTGCTCTTGTCTGCATTTGCTGACTGTGCGGCTCCTTGTGAATTAGTTGCCAAAGGCACGTATGACGACCGAAACGATAGATTCGACAAAACTGACTGCCCCGAGGCGTACCTGTTCTTATTCGACTTAAAATCGTATTTCTCAAAAGTAATGTCCACCAACCCATCCGTCTTATCTGAGCTACTGTTGCTGTTGTTTTTATTATTATTGTTGTTGTTGTTGTTATTCCCTGGGTTCCCCACATTCACCACGTTTCCTGCGTTTACCGCTGGACTAGGAGAAGTAACCACCCCAGAACTATGCGACTTCATCCAGCAACCACACACAAACTCTCAAAAAGGAACTCTAGTTCTTCAAGGCTAAGATAAAATATCCAATAGCCGCCAACCACTAAGAAAAAGGAACTGTACCGTACCGCACCAATATCTAATTCCAACAAATTTCTCGACCAAAAAACCCTTATTTCGACCAACCAAAACCCACAGAAAAAAACCTCCGTTTCTTAACTGCCTAAGCCAGGTATCTCTCCTCACCAGAACTCAACTCAATCTTCATCTAATACCCTTTAAAACACCTTTTAAACAACAATCAATAGTGATGTTTTAAATGGTAAATTAATAGTCCCTTGTAGTTTCAAAACCCTGATTTTATTAATCTCAATATTTTCGTGCGACGTGACTTTTCACTCAACTCCGGGTAATTTAATTTTGGATATTTTTTTGGAAATTTAATATTCAAATAATAAAATAAGGCTAATTATATTATAAAAATGTGTAAATTATAAGCTACAATTGTTTGATTTTAAGTGATTAGTTGGGGTGTCAAGAGGGTGAGAGAGTGTTTATTACATAGAGCAATTGGTTTAGCTGCGGTAGTCTTTTTTTTGGGGCTGTTTTTGGTTATAATTGAGTGATTGAGTGATTTAGCGTTTTGCCATTATTGTGTGTTGTTGAGAATATAAATCACATAAGAGTGAGAATATATATATATTATTAAGATTTGACTAGCGAGCGTAGAGCATTGGAATTAGTGTATGACGGTTATGAGCATGACGGTTGAGAAGCAGTTTAGTAAGGACAGTTGGGTTGTGCAATGGGTCAAGACAATCTTGATGATCACGATTTTTATTACCATGTTTGGTGCGGCGATTTCGTCCCGATTGTTTTCAGTGATTAAATTTGAATCAATTATTCATGAATTTGATCCATGGTTTAATTTCAGGGCTACGAAGTATTTAGTTGAGAATAATTTCAAAGATTTTTTGAATTGGTTCGATGATAGAACATGGTACCCTCTTGGGAGAGTCACTGGTGGTACTTTATACCCTGGTTTGATGACAACAAGTGCAGCTATATGGCATCTGTTTAGAAAAATTGGTTTGCCAATTGATATAAGAAATATTTGTGTTTTGTTTGCCCCTGGGTTTGCAGGGTTCACGGCCTGGGCTACTTATGAATTTACTAAAGAAATTAAGGATTCAAGGGCTGGTCTATTGGCAGCTGCCTTTATGGCTATTGTACCGGGCTATATCTCTAGATCTGTAGCTGGTTCTTATGATAATGAAGCTATTGCTATCACATTATTAATGGTTACATTCATGTTTTGGATTAAAGCTTCAAAGACAGGTTCTATCCTTTACTCCGCTTTCACTGCAGTATTCTATTTTTACATGGTTTCAGCTTGGGGTGGTTACGTGTTTATCACTAATTTAATTCCATTACATATTTTTATTTTAATTTTGATGGGACGTTATAATAACCGTTTATACAGTGCATACACAACATGGTATACTATCGGTACTTTAGCCTCTATGCAAATTCCATTCGTCGGATTTTTACCAATTAGATCAAATGATCATATGGCTGCTTTAGGTGTCTTTGGTTTGTTACAAATTATAGCTTTAGATCATTTTGTTAAATCTCAAGTGTCTCAAGAAAAGTTTAAAGTTGTTATGATTGTATCAATGATCTTTATTTTTTCAATTGGTATCATTGGTCTATTCACTTTAACTTATTTCGGTTTTATTGCTCCTTGGACCGGTAGATTTTACTCCTTATGGGATACTAGTTACGCTAAGATTCATATTCCAATTATTGCTTCAGTCTCAGAACATCAACCTGTTGCATGGCCAGCTTTCTTTTTTGACACTCACTTTTTAATTTGGTTATTCCCAGCTGGTGTCTTTTTGTTATTTTTAGAGCTAAAAGATGAACATGTCTTCGTTATTGCTTACGCTGTTTTATGTTCTTACTTCACTGGTGTGATGATTAGATTGATGTTAACTTTAACTCCAATTATTTGTGTTTGTGCTGCAGTTGCTTTATCTAAGATCTTTGATATTTATCTAAATTTCTCTGATGATTCAATTAGAAATAAAACCACAGGTCAATTAAAATTAGGTACCATAGTTACTCATATCATTGTTTCTAGTACTTTTATCTTCTACATGTTCCTATTTGTTTTGCACTGTACTTGGGTCACAAGAAATGCTTACTCTTCTCCTTCTGTTGTTTTGCCATCTACTACCAGAACTGGTGAGCCAGCTTTAATTGATGATTTCCGTGAAGCCTACTATTGGTTAAGAATGAACACAGACGAAGATGTAAAAATCGCTGCTTGGTGGGATTATGGTTACCAAATTGGTGGTATGGCTGATAGAACTACTCTGGTAGATAACAACACATGGAATAATACTCACATTGCAATTGTCGGTAAAGCACTAGCCTCTCCAGAGGAAAAATCATACCAAATATTAAAAGAACATGATGTCGACTATGTATTAGTTGTATTTGGTGGTTTATTAGGTTTCTCAGGTGATGACTTAAACAAATTTTTATGGATGGTCAGAATTGCAGAAGGTATTTGGCCAGATGAAGTTAGCGAGCATTCATTCTATAATGATAATAATGATTATCGTGTTGATTCTACGGCTTCTAAAGCTATGAAAGAAAGTTTGATGTATAAAATGAGTTTCCAAGGTTTTACAGATATTATGGGTCGTGGAACTGGTCAAGATAAGGTACGTGGTCAAACTTTACAAGAAGGTGATGTTTTACCTTTAGATTATTTCGAAGAAGCTTTCACTTCAGAGAACTGGTTGGTGAGATTATATAAACTAAAAGATTTAGATGCTATTGGTAGAGACTTACATGAAGCCGGTGAGTTTGACAGAGCAAGTGTAAAAGCTTTGAAAAGAAAAGCTTCTAAGAAACCAGATTTAGATTTAAGAATTTAAGGTGACTTTACTAATCCCTTTTCTTACATATACATACATTCATATTGATTCAAGTAATCATTATCTAATATCATTTATATATTTATTTTAGAAATAAAAAAGCAAAATTTTATAAACCGTTCTATTTGTAAGCTACCATAAGTATGCTCATATATAATAACATCTAAATATGTATATATATATATCATAAATTAATGCAGAAAAATGATAAAACATTTAATTCATTATAGATTCTGAATCTGGGACTTCCAAAAATACTACCTTCCAATCCAGCTGAATCTATGTTGTTTTTTCTTCTGTTTGTTGTAATTTGCTATTTCGTTTCTATGCAATCTTTGAGTGTGACCAGTCAAATTAGAGATAACATTTTCGAACATTGCTTTATCTCTACTTAAATCCTTTTCACGTTTATTTAAAACCTTATATCTGAGATACAGTAGATCTATGGCATTACAAACTAAATCATGATACTCCTGTAAACTTGACACTGCTGACTCAGACTCTAATAAATCCACATCTGTATTTATTAAGTTTGGTATCTTCTCGTACAATTCTTGTTCACTGGCAGAAAGAAGAGACTTATGGGATATACGAGGAACATATTTATATTTGAAATAATCACGTAAAATCTTATCTGTTGGAGGTAATTTCGAATTAAGGGAACCCATTAATTTTGTGAAAAGAACATCATTCAATGGCACTTGATCTGCACCTAGATTATCCAAATCATCATTTGCTTCAATCCTAAGAATATGGAATACAGCTGCTCTAATTGAAGATTTCGACCATACAAAAGGTTGTAAAACAGTATCTAATTGCACTAATTGTTCATATATCACGCTCGGCCTCTCACTTGCAATCAATTCTTGTATTTGGTGATTAGCATTGAAATCACCTCCTTCTATACCATCGGTCTGTTGTATCTCACTGTCGAATATCTCATTAAAATTCTTATTGATCATATCTTTTAATTCATCAATTTTCACACTCCCTGAAGCATTCGCCAAAGTCTCATTCTCTTCTTCAATGGAGGCATCTGAAAAATTCCCAAAATCATCACTCGAGTCATTATCCTCAGATTGAACAGACTCACCAGTTAAACTCACATCCACACGTTCTGTCTCTTGTTCTTGTCCTTGTTCATCATTAACCTCAACAGCTTC
This sequence comes from Tetrapisispora fleetii, assembly GCA_003707605.2. Classification (NCBI taxonomy): domain Eukaryota; kingdom Fungi; phylum Ascomycota; class Saccharomycetes; order Saccharomycetales; family Saccharomycetaceae; genus Tetrapisispora; species Tetrapisispora fleetii. Next base: position 337,381 of record PPKB02000008.1, on the reverse strand, counting down.
CGTTATAACAGCACTATCACTCATCCCAAAATTCTTATTCCAATGTTCAAGTTTCCCACAGTATAGCACTCAATTCAGCAGCTTAATCCTCAAGGCATCATTCTAAGTGCCCATTCCCTATACTACCCCTACCTACCCATTAATATCATCTTTTAAATAGTTACTTTCACTATTCATAAAGGTCTTAATTTAATGATTCAAATATTTAAAGCTCATCTTTCAGTAAAACTGCGCACACCGGGTAAAGACAGCAGGTCACCACCATGTTAATAACTCTTGTAAAGACGACTACTTGCTTGAAACAATACCTAGGCATGTTGTGGTACCTGTAGTTCAGTTATCTTGCTGTCCTGTCACTTTGTTTCGATTACGAGGGAGATACGAGGGCTATAAGATGAGATATGGTTGAATTTACTTGTAATGGTTACTAGTTTATTACTTGCAGATATGTAAATACATATGTTCTTGCTATACTATTGTTGTTTCTTGTTACTTCTCGATTGAGAAACCGTTAGGGAGGGTGTGGGAAAGAGGTTAATCTAGTTCAGCTTCGATGGTTTTCAATTCTTCAACTGGATTGTGAGTAGCTTTGCTGTCATTTTCTTGTGTCGGTTTTGAAACAGCTGGGGTTATGAACAATTGCTTAATGATGAACTCTACTGTGTCGATGACACTTGTGAGGGCCATCAACCATATTGACAAAGAGACACCTGCATGAAGCATATCCTTATTTGGATCCACGCCTCTGATGATACTCAATGGCAGCATTGGTAAATATAGTAAACCTTTTGTCATAATACCGTTCATTACCATTGGAAACATATCATTTGTAGGTAGATTATACACGATAGTCTTACCCTTTAGGAGCTTCAAAGCTAGAAACGGTAAAGTTAAAGCAATCAACTTCACTCTTTTCAATAAATGATTTTGTTTTGCTGATGCAGCTGTTAAATTTGCGTTGGACTGTTCTATGTCTTTATCAAGTTTAGATAACTTTCTATTATTCTTCGTCCAACGTGCATAATTGTCCTGAGCAGAGATCGATTGATTCTCATCATAAATATCTTTACGTTCTTTAACTAATTTCTTATGTTTATCAGCTAAAACCCTAATATCCTTCACCAACGACCATTTGGAAATCCATCCTGAATGATAATCGCTACTATATTGTAAAAACTTGTTTATAATCACAAAAATAAGAGCAACTGCAATTACCCAATGCATCCTTACACTCCTGCTTATATATATGAATCCTTCTTGGTCTCTATAATCGATTTTCCTTACAATCGAATTTCAACAATGGGAATGGCAATACCAATTGGGCTTCTTCTTTCTCAATGACTTTCCTTCAAAAAGATACCTTCACACACTCAATCACAACTCACAGAAGACTAAAATACACAACGTTCCCTTCTTATAACAGCCATCTTCCCAACTGGAACTTGTTATCAATTGGTACATCGAATGGTCAAATTTTTCAGTGGTGAAAAATCGTCAACGAAATGGAAATTTCAAATATATAAAAGTAATATTTATAGATATTTGTGAATATTTATAATTGTTGAAGGAATTGTATAAAATATTGTTTTGATGAGTTTATGGATGCTGAGTGAGGATTAGTAGTTACCTAGTATCAGTAGTTAATTGTCCAAGATTTTTGTTGGTGGTTTTTGCGTAGTTCAGACTCTTGATTATTGGAGAGAAAGGAAGTAATTATTATTTGAAGAAGAAAAGTGTGTCGAATGTCTAAGGAATACATTGCTGATAATTCGCATTTGGAGTCTTCTGAGGAGGAGAGTGGTACTTATGACGAGTGGATTCCGTCTTTCTGTTCTCGTTTTGGGCACGAATATTTTTGTCAGGTTCCGACTGATTTTATCGAAGATGATTTTAACATGACATCTTTAGCACAGGAGATTCCTCATTACAGGAAGGCATTGGATCTAATATTGGATCTGGAGCCTGTGAGTGACGATGACAGTTTTGAGAATAACAATAATAAGCATGGCTATGACAGCAATAACAAGAGCAATAATAATGAGAGTAATGAGAAGGATATTAATAGTTCAAATGCCAAGATTGTAAATAAGAGTATATTAGAGCATTCTGCAGAACAACTTTATGGACTGATACATGCTAGATTTATATTGACCAAGCATGGTTTGCAGGCTATGGCTGAGAAATTTGATCATAAGGAATTTGGAACTTGTCCTAGATATTACTGTGGTGGTATGCAATTATTGCCTTGTGGTTTAAGTGATACAATTGGTAAGCATACTGTAAGACTATATTGTCCCAGTTGCCAAGATATTTACTTACCTCAATCTTCACGTCATTTGAGCTTGGAAGGTGCCTATTGGGGTACTAGTTTCCCTGGTATATTTTTGAAACATTTCAAAGAATTAGAAAATTATGTGGAAAAAAAGAATAAAGAAACTTACGAATTGAAAGTTTTTGGTTTTAAAGTAAGTGCTTATTCAGTCTCAGGACCAAGAATGAAATGGTTGAGACAATATCCATCCACTGAAGAAGAATGGAAAGAATTTGAAAAATGTGAATTTGAAATACCAAAAGATCTATCTTAGATATGTAACAACCATATAGTGATAAATGAAATTGCAATAGATATAATTATATTTACTTTTCTTTTTATATGGACATGATTTAAATAGAATATACATTTACGTACGTATTAATGGTTTATTGTAATATTAGAATTATCTGCATCTGGTTCCCATTCTTTAATAGCTTTTGAAAGGTTAACCCAATATTTCAATTCAACAGTTTTTCTAGCAATATTATCTATTAATTCAGAATCCTTAAGTGATTCCTCTTGGCCACTCAGTAAAATTTTATATAAATTGTCTAGTTCATTCTCTACTTTTTGAATTCTCAGTTTATTCTCATCGTTTAATTTTTCTATCTCTTTAATATCATCACAATCTTCTAATATTTCATGTGTTTCCAATATTTGTAATAGAATATTAGAATCACTGTTTAAAAACTTATTGGCAATTTCTTCCTGTTGTAAATTGATATTAAAGAAGGAACTCAACAGATACTGCGATCTCAATAAAGGTGTCTTCAAAGTATCGTAAGCAACATTAAGTAATGATGATGTGTCTGCAAAGGATGAATCGGCTGTCTCCATTGAAATATTAGCATCAGGATGGAACTTAGCTTGCAATGAACGGTATTCCTTCCGGAGACTCTTCAAGTCAATACTCCATGCAGGCTTTTCAGAAGGGAATGTCTTAGGAAATAACTTATAATAGTTACTAATTGATCTATTTTGAATTGAACGAATCAGAAAAAAGGGCCTAGAAACTTTTCTCGAAAGCCCTACAATCTGTCTATTGCAAGAACTAAACATAACGTCACACTCACAGTAATTGTGTTATTGGGGATGTTGGGGAGGTGTTGATCGTATCAATGAACTTTCCGAGTATCAATCCATGCAAAATACCTTCTATATAAATATATAATAACCTTTTAAAGGCTCATCTCAAATTAGCATTACAGATTTTAAAGCAAGGTACCGTTACCCCGCCTCGCACTTTTTCACTCACCACTCACCAACGACAACACACACAACCCCAAGAGCTCAACCCCAATCGTGTCTCTTAAGTACCCAACAACAAGGAACCTAAGCATCTGATGGACCACCAATCTCACCATTAAATACTGGCTAAGAGCTTCCTAAAATGATAATGCTTTACTGAAAAAAGAGAACACCAGTCCATGAGCCCACCAGATAACACTACGATGAACTATTCAATGTTCTTGAGTAATAATGTCCATCTGAAAAGTTGTCCATCCACTTTTGAACTTAAATTCAAAATTCAATAATGTTCGTCCTGGTGTCACAAATTTTTTTGATTTATTTTGCGTCACTTGCGTCTTTTGCGTCACTCTGTGCACGTCACATTGCCGCAACCGGCGGAGTTTCCGGTAACCGGCCCGGTACCGGCCCGGTTATCTTCCGGGATTGATTTTATTAGCGTCAATTACCAAAAAACAACCGCCGAAGTCTCCCCCCCCCCATAAAAGATATATAGAAAAGACTCATTTGTAGTTTATTCTTTTAAAAGTAGCCATTACAAGAAGCACTTTAGGAATTTAATAGAGCCCCAGTTGAGCAACATAACACCAACTTCGTTCTAGACATTGAACTTACGAAAACAGAGTTGCTGCTATCTGAGTAATTGTCATTCATCACTGGTTAGTCATCTTTTGGACAGTTTTCCCAAGGTTGAGATTTCCAAGAGCTGCTAGGTATAAAAGGGGATTGAATATTGGATTCTGATTGTTAGGTTTTATTCAGTAATTGATACTCGTTATTGAGAGATCGTTGTTTTTCTGGACGAGAATAGATTGGAATTGATATAGGTCAACAAACATATCAGTACGCACTCGTTACAGCGGTTTTACTGGACAATATAAATTCAATTAAGGATAGAATTACTTAAGATACAGACACATACAAACATATATATATATATAAAAATGGCTCAGCTAAAGACTCTTTACGATAAAATTTTTGATAGTCATGTGGTTCATGAAGATGCTTCAAAATCGTATTTATTGTATATTGATAGACATTTAGTACATGAAGTCACTTCTCCACAAGCATTTGAAGGTTTGAAAAATGCCAATAGACAAGTGAGAAGGAAAGATTGTACATTAGCCACTGTAGATCATAATATTCCTACTGAATCAAGAGCTAAGTTTAAATCGACAAAAACATTCATTAAACAAAATGATTCCAGGTTACAAGTTGAAACATTAGAGAAAAATGTTAGAGAATTTGATATCAAATTTTTTGGTATGGACTCTAAAAGACAAGGTATTGTTCATATTATTGGTCCAGAACAAGGATTCACTTTACCAGGTACCACAGTCGTTTGTGGTGATTCTCATACTTCTACACATGGTGCATTTGGTTCTTTAGCGTTTGGTATTGGTACTTCAGAAGTCGAACATGTTTTAGCTACTCAAACAATTATTCAAACAAAATCAAAAAATATGAGAATCCTGGTCAATGGGAAACTTAATGAAGGTATCACATCCAAAGATCTAATTTTACATATTATTGGGATCATAGGTACTGCAGGTGGTACTGGTTGTGTTATAGAATTTGCTGGTGAAGCCATTGAAAATTTATCAATGGAGGCAAGAATGTCAATGTGTAACATGTCTATTGAGGCAGGTGCAAGAGCTGGTATGATTAAACCAGATCAAACTACTTTCGATTATGTTAAAGGTAGACCTTTAGCACCATCAGGAGCTGAATGGGATAAAGCAGTTGCATATTGGAAAACTCTATACACAGATGAAGGTGCTAAATTCGATAAAGAAGTCATTATTGATGCAAAGGATATTGTACCAACTGTTACTTGGGGTACTTCTCCACAGGATGCTTTACCTATTACAGCAAATGTACCAGATCCAAATAAAATAGATGATCCAATTAAAAAAAAATCGATGGAAAGGGCTTTGGAATATATAGGATTAGAACCAAATACTCCCCTTCAAAATATTGAAATTGATAAAGTTTTCATCGGTTCATGTACCAATGCAAGAATTGAAGATTTAAGGAATGCTTCTGCTGTTATTAAAGGTCATAAAATTGCTTCAAATATCAAAAGAGCAATGGTCGTACCTGGTTCAGGTTTGGTAAAACAGCAAGCTGAAAAGGAAGGTCTAGATCAGATTTTTATTGATGCTGGATTTGAATGGAGAGAAGCTGGTTGTTCCATGTGTTTGGGTATGAATCCAGATATTCTGTCGCCAAAGGAACGTTGTGCATCAACTTCAAATAGAAACTTTGAAGGTCGTCAAGGTGCCGCTTCGAGAACCCATTTAATGTCTCCTGCTATGGCTGCTGCTGCTGCTGTACATGGTCGTCTATTTGACATTAGAAAGTTTGAATATAAAAATGGTGATGTTGCCAAAATGGAGGTAGGTTCTACAACCCTAAATACTGCTGAAGAAGATAAATTATTGCAAGAATCAGTTTACAATCATGAAAAACTTCCAGTCCAACCAAATGACGCCTGTTCAGATGTAGCAGAGGATGAGATAGATGATATTCCAGTCGATCATCTTGATGAGAATGCTAAAAAATCCATTAAAATAAACACTGAAGATACTCCACAGGTTAAAAAAGTAAATTCTTCTGGTATGAAGCCATTTAGAGTTTTGAATGGTATTGCTGCTCCATTGGATAAGCAAAACGTTGATACTGATGCGATCATTCCAAAACAATTTTTGAAGACAATCAAAAGAACTGGTTTAGGATCTGGTTTGTTTTTTGAATGGCGCTTCACAAAGGATTCTAATAACAAGGATGTAGAAACTGATTTCGTTTTAAATGTTGAGCCTTATAGAAATGCTAAAATCTTAGTGGTTACAGGTGATAATTTTGGTTGTGGTTCATCTAGAGAACATGCTCCATGGGCATTAAAAGATTTTGGTATTCAATGTATTATTGCACCTTCATTTGGGGATATCTTCTATAATAATTCTTTTAAAAATGGTTTATTACCAATTAGATTGGATCAAAATATTATTTTGGAAAAATTAACCCCAATAGCAAACGCTGGTAAAGAATTGGTCATTGATTTACCAAATCAACAAATTTTAGATTCTGACAACAATATTGTCGTTAGACACTTTGATGTTGAAGAATTTAGAAAGCATTGTCTAGTTAACGGTCTTGATGATATTGGTTTAACTTTACAAAAGGAAGAGTTTATTAAAAAATATGAAGACGTCAGAAAAGATAAGTTTTCTTTCTTAGAAGGTGGATCTAGATTAATTAAACCAGTTATTGGTACTAAAAAGAGTCCATATGGTGTGCTTGCACAAGAATGGTAGTAACCTTTGGTATTTCTTAGGGAATAGAATTTAATTTTGGAAAACTTGATATTATTCATTAAGCTTTTCAAGGAATATTGTTTCTTTTATCTTGTATTTATTTTATTAACAACTTTCTATTTTCTTGACAATTGACATTAATAAAACCGATAGTATTATGGTTTTATCTAGAAAATCAACATATTTATTTATTTATTTATTAAACAAAATTGAAATATACATATATTCATATTAAACTAAAATAAGAGAAATTTTGTATTAAATGTGATATGATATCAAATGTTCAGATTTCTATCAAATAAAAAAAATTTAATTACATATGATTAGTATTCTATTACATTATATAAGGTACAGTTCGTTTATTAATTAAAATCCGAAAGGATTGCTAGCACTTGCATTCATTAAATTGGCTTGACCTGACGCTTGTTGAGGCCCATTACCAAAGCCAAAGCCTGTTGGTTGATTTTGTAGAGGTTGTATAGACATATTTTGCATGCCTTGTGTTATATCATTTTTATTGTTGAAAGCTGGTATTTGATTCATTGCATTACCAGTTTTCTGTAATTCCATACCAAATTGGGACTTAGGTTGAAAACCACCTGTAGCTTGATTCATCATAGGTTGTTGCATCATTGGTTGTTGCAACATTGGTTGTTGCAACATTGGTTGTTGCAACATTGGTTGTTGCAACATATTACCAGTCATTTGAGCACCGCCAAAAGATGTTTGTGGCATTGCGTTTATGTTCATATTCATAGCGCCACCAGTCAAATGTGGAGCACCAAATGATGTTTGAGGCATCATTCCTCCAGTCATTTGAGGTGCTCCAAATGACGTCTGAGGCATCATACCTCCAGTCATTTGAGGAACTCCAAATGATGTTTGCGGCATCATTCCTCCAGTCATTTGAGGAGCACCAAATGATGTCTGAGGCATTATACCTCCAGTCATTTGAGGAGCACCGAATGATGTCTGAGGCATCATTCCTCCTGTAATGTGGTTTGGCATTTGCATTATTCCTCCCGTAGAGTTAGCTCCTACTAATCCATTTGCCGTCTTTTGAACTGGCAAAACTGATCCAGAAGGTGGTAAATTAAATGATGCTGCAGGCATAGCACCACCGGTAGTAATTGGTTGAATCATACCTCCAGTTCTTTGTAGCGGTAAAACTGCAGTACCGAAAGTTGTTTGAGGCATCATACCTCCGGTAGCAACCACAGGTATCAAACCACCAGTTTTTTGAATAGGCATAGCACCACCAGTACGTTGCGCACCAAATGTGGTATTTGGAACTAACGTACCCCCAGTAGCAATAGGCATCAGTACAAAACCAGTGGAGATTGGAAGCAAATTGTGTCCACCAGTCTTGAATGGATCAAGTGGAGCTAGGGATAAAGCACCTCCAGTTGCAGAAGAAGTTAAAGGAGCTGCTGGAGTCGTGGCTGTAGTGGTAGTAGTAGTGGTAGTGGCTGTGGCTTTTGAAGCATTTGTAGCAGGTGTGATTTCTGCTTTCTTTGGCTCTAATGGTTTTAAATCAAGTAAATCTTGCATGGAACCAGTAAATTCAGATTTATTTAGGTTAGGATCAGTTTCTGCTTTGGCAGCTGGTTTTACTGTCCATGAATCATCATCTACTATGTTAGGTTGTACAGCGTTATTAACAGTATTTTGATCTGGTAAAAGTTGAGTTGCAACTGCTGGTTGAGCTTGAGTATTATTATTCTTCAAAGAGCCATCAGCCTCAGTGAACATGTTTCCAGCAGCAACAGGTGCCTGATTTTGAGATTCTCTACCAAATTTTGTATCAACATATTTCATAACCCTTACGATATCACCTTCACGTAAACCTAATGTTCTTAACATAGTATCGTTAAAATCTGTCATCATTTCCTCAGCAATACGTTCTTTATCAAAATTTAAAGTATACCTTTGACAGCTAGTGACATCTACTCCACAATTAAGGAAAAATTCGAACCAATCATAAGTATTTGCATTTCTTTGTGTACCTGATTGCGAACGTGAGTGACTACCTTCATACAATGAATTAGGTCTAGGTGGCTTACTAGGTGGAGCATCATTGTACGCCTGTAATTTGGATCTTTCTTCGTCTAATAAATGCCTTGCTTTTTTTAACTCATCAAGTTCTCTCTCTCTCTCTCTTCTATCACGCTCTTTTTCATCTTGATCTCTTAATCTTCTTCTTCTTTCTCTTTCTGATTCTCTAGCATCTGAACCTGATCTGTTTAGATTATTGCTTCCATTTTCTTTGAATTTATCTAAACTAAAACCAGTCACTCTTTCAACATAAATCAAATCCTCATTCGATAATTTATCAGCTGGTACTGCGATTTTCACACCATTAGATTTATGTAAGTGAACTTTTCCCTCTTTACATCCAATAAATTGGGCTTCGACCTTGAAAGTACCGGATCTATCTTCCCAGATACGAGTTTTTTTCGCGTTAGGTAAGTCTAAATCATCTGGTTTAGCATTAGATGAAGATCTCTTTCTTGAAGATCTTGAACCTGATCTACTTCTTCCACCTTTATTTTCAAATTCATCATCTTTCCAGCTACCTGATGATGATGATTTATGAGAAGACTTGGTTAGTTTTTTTAGAGACTTAAATAATCCACCAGTATGACTAGATTTTTCTGAAACAGGTTCAATAAACTGAGCAGGAACGATACCTCTTTTACCTGTTTCAACAGATTCACACATCCACCAATCTCTTGATTTTTGATCATCGACAATATACACTGTTTGACCTACTCTGACAGTTAGCTCATCACTTGCTTCAGCTTCAAAATCCATTACTACATTACCCTTTTTCTTCGATTTTGATGCCATTTCAACTTCACGAATACCTTGGTCACGGGAAGCACCTTTAAATTCTCCAATGTATGATAATATTTCATTACAAGTATCATTATTACCTGTATGTAACTCTAGACTCTTATAAGGGTCAACAAATTCTAAAAATAAATGTTTCTTTTCATTATCATAAGAGATTAATTTATCAAAAGACCATTCTTCTGGACTTCCTTTCTGTGGTGTATAAAAAATTCTACCATTTCCTATCGAAAGCTTCATCTTACGTTTCTTACGGCCATCAATTTCCGAAACATTCCAAGTATGCACATTTGAACTGGTAGTACGCGAGCTATATCCATAATCTGAACGTTGATCATCGTAATCATCATCTCCTTCACGTTCATGATGTGATATTCTGCTACGAGATCTGGCACGGGTGTTACTTCCAGATCTATCGTAGTCGTCATACCTGTCATCAGCAGCACTTGAAGTAGATCTAGTTGGCATAGAAGGTGGATTTTCTTCTTCTTGCTTATCGTAATCGATATTATTGTTATTTCCTGAAGGTCTGACTGGCATAGAAGGTGGTATATCTTCATCGTCAGCTTTTGTTTTTTCTTCTAATTCAGCTCTGGCATTATGTTGTGGTGGGGGAGGTAAAGCTGATATGTCGATTGTAGTTGGTGCAACAGCAGCTGCTGTTGGTGCCGGTGCTGTTGTTGCCATTGCTGGTGCAGCAGCGGCTATTGGAGTCGTAGCTGCAACACCAGAAGCATCTTCCACATAATTACCAGGAATAAAACCATAAGTACCATTTGATATCGATTTAACTAATAACCAATCTTGATCCTTGTCATCGTAAACATCAAACATATCATTTTCATTGAAAACTAACTCTTCATCAGGATTCTGAACTTCATGATAATCATATAAAGCCTTAACTGTTTTAATGACATCAGCCTCTTCTATATAATTCGATGGAATCAACCCAGTTGGCTCCTCAACATCAGAACCAATCACCCTTTTCTTAACAGTCCACCAGTCATCGACCTCCGATTTCTCTAGTAAATACAACAGATCGTCTTCTTGGATAGCCAATTCCTCAGGAGTTTGCGGATCATAGCTGTAAATCGCCTTGTAGACACCAAGAAACACTGTCATTATATAATTGATACTGTCACAAATTTATTAAATACAATAATTAGCAACTAAAAATTTTGTATTCAATCCTATTTTGTCCAGCCTCTTGCTCAATTATTCCTTTCGCAAATATAGTTGTATCTAGTATCACGCCGACAACACTGAACAACAAACAATCCATAATCAAAATTAACTGAACGTACTTACATAATAAAAAAACATAATAATAATTGTAATATAAATGGCTTATAACATTGTAAAGAAATAGAAATAAAAAATTATACTACTATTAATTATATTTTTAAGGCCACATTAATTTTTATTTTCCAACCTCCTAATCCTCTTTCTTTTTGTTTGATATTTTCAAAATATTTGCAGTGGAAACGCGTAGCACAAAAGCTTCTTAAAGGTACAACTTTTGAGCAATGTAGATCGGGTAACCTGTTGTTTGGAAGTGTCACAAAATAATTTAAAATAATGTGCTGTTATTTGTGACACTTTGGTTTTAAATTAATTGTTTTAATTTATAACTGAATAAGACTAATATATATATTGGATTAAAATGGTGTTTATATGTATATTGCCGGTTTAGATGATGGTTATTTTGGGAGAGAGGGCTCGATTGAAAAATTGGTTACTTTTAAGTATTGTTTTCAAAGAAGATATTGAATATTTTGAGTATAGAGATTTGAATATGAGTCACATTGATTTTTAATATCAGTAAAAGTCAACTTAATTGGAATAGTGAATATCTACTTATCCTCCTGCTTACAATAATTCCGATTTGAAAAAAAAAAAAATAGAAGAAATTTTAAAAATAAAATTATTAAAAATTAAACGATTAAAAATATAAAATGACTATATGATAAAATGTTATGTGTGCAAAATTAAATATAAACAAAAAAAGCCTAATATGCAGACATTTTTCATTTTGGTTTTTGTGTGTGCAAAAATATTAAAATTAAAAATTAATGTGAATTTGTTCAGTAAAAAAGGATTGCAAATTAAAATGTACCTTTTGAAAGTTAAAATAATTCCATCTTGACCTTGGAATAAGTATTAAGTAAAATCAAAAATATTATTTTATTCCGATCATCACCAAAAAAATCTACCCAAATAATATATGTGTGTGTGTGTAATATTAAATGAATAAAATAAAAGTTGAAAACAAATTTTAGTGTGTGTGTTTAAAAAATAAGCATTCAACTATTAGTAAAGAACAAAAAAAATAAACTTCAATTGAACAGTTTACTCAAGGTATCAAAGAAATTAGTAAAGTAAATGTGTTTGAGAAAAAAAACTAAACTATAGAAGCATTAGAGCTACTAAATTAGTTTTCTTTTTCATGTTGAGTGGAGACTCTTTGCATAGCAGTTAAGAAATCTTCAATGGATCTGGTTGGCTTTTCGTCCTTCAATGGCTTACCGTTCATGAATCTGTCGAAAGTTTCGGATTCAGACATTAAGTAGTAAGCACCACCCAAACAACAGAAGACACCTAAAGACCAGATGTAAATACGGACGACAGTGACAATGTCAGTCCAGTTTTGAGACCACCAACCGAATAAGGTAAACATAGTAGCAATGACATCGACACCGAAGACGGCACCAGCTAATTGCCAAGATGGAATAGAAGACCAGAATGGACCAGCAGCTCTAGTAATGAAAATCAACCAGTTCTCAGTTAAGGAAACTTCTAAGAAGATAACACCATCAATGGCACCGAAATTTTGGATAATACCACCCTTTGGTAAGAACATAGTAGTTAATGGAATCCAAGTACCGATAGCTAAAATACAACCTAAGATAATAGACATACCCCATAATCTTGGTAGATCCCAGGAGACTGGCTTTGGAGAGTATGGAGCATTATCGTAAGCAATAGCTAAAGTAGCAACATCAGCGAAAATGGCAATGAAAACAATTAAATCAATATCTAGAGAGTGGTTTAAGATAGCAATCCATAGACCTAAGAAAATTTCCAAATGTAAAGATAAAGCGATACGGTAAACAACGTAAGCGTACATTCTGTGGAAAATTTGTCTGGAGGTCTTTAAAGCATCAATAATAGCAGATAAACCTGGAGCTAAGAAAACAATATCGGCAGCAGATCTGGCAGCATCGGTAGCACCTTCGACAGCAATACCGGTATCAGCCTTCTTCAAAGATGGAGCATCGTTAACACCATCACCAGTCATAGCAACCAAGTAACCTCTTTGTTGTAAAATTTCAACGACTCTGTATTTATGTTGTGGGAAAACTTCAGCAAAACCATCAGCGTTTTCAACGAAATCAGCTAATTCGGAACCTGGCATGTCACCACCACCACCTAAACCTAATCTTTCGGCGTTGTAAATGTTAGTACCTAATCCTAATTGTCTACAAGTTTCCTTAGCAATACCGACAGCGTCACCAGTTAACATCTTAACTCTTAAACCTAAGTGTCTAGCTTCGTTGACAGTTTGAGCAGTATCATCTCTTGGTGGATCCATACATGGCATAACACCTAAGATTTCCCAGTGACCTTCACCTCTCTTTCTAGCAACACCTAAAGCTCTGAAACCTCTGGAGGCTAATTCAGCAACCTTGTTTTCGTAATTTTCATGGACATCTTCTGGAATTGGGTGGTCTTCTTCGACAGTCTTTAAGACGAATAATGGAGCACCTTTAACACAAATAATTCTTTCACCTTCTGGAGATTCAACAATAGCGGTAACCTTCTTGGAAACTGGATCGAATGGGTGGAACTCTAAAACCTTGTACTTAGTTAAAGCGTTCTTGGCAGTTGGGTATTGAGCTAAGGACTTTAAGAAAGCTTTGTCAATGGCATCTAAACCCTTCTTCTTTCTGGAAGCAGCTAAACAAGCAGTTAACATTAAATCATCAGCAGAAACACCTTCGACAGTGTATGGTTCGTGTAAGGATAACTTGTTCTTGGTTAAAGTACCAGTTTTATCGGAACATAAGATTTCAACACCGGCTAAAGATTCAATAGCAGATAACTTTTGAACAATAGCTTGCTTCTTAGCTAAGTAAGCAGCACCGACAGCCATGGTAGTGGTAACAACAGCTGGTAAACCGACTGGGACACCAACAATAGTAATACCTAAAGTGTATCTTAAAATAGTAACAATGTTAACAGTTCTGTAGAAACCAGCAGTCCAGACAACTAATAAAGTGATGATAACTAAAACTAATAAGATAACACCAATACCGTTTAAAACTTCAGTGAAATGACCTTGACCACCGGAAGCTTGGTTAACTAAAGCAGCAGCTCTACCAACGAAAGTGTTGTCACCAGTAGCAGTAACGATCATAAAACCTTCACCTCTCTTAACAGTAGAAGAAGAGAAAGTTTGGTCACCGTAATGTTTGTCTACAGCTAAAGATTCACCAGTAATAGCAGATTGATCGATTTGAATGAAACAGTCTTCAGTGACGATTCTACCATCGGCTGGAATAATAGTACCATCTTCTAATTGTAAAATATCACCTGGAACAACTTCGTTAGCTGGAATTTCAACTAATTGACCGTTTCTGATAACAATAGCAGAGTTAGCTAAAGTTTTCTTCAATTCATCAACAATGGAACCAGCTTGGAATTCTTGAATGAAACCAACACAAGCATTTAACATTAATAAACCACAGATAACACCGAAATCGACCCAATCGGATAAACCAGCAGCTAAGATAGCAGCGGCTTCCATAACGAATTGAATTGGACCGACGAAGAACATAATGAACTTGACAACCATATTTTCGTTATCTTCAGACATTTGATTTAAACCGTACTTCTTTCTTCTCTTGGAAGCTTCATCATCTGTTAAACCGTAAGATGGGTCAGTTTGTAATAATTCTTCTGGAATAACTCTTTGACCACCAACGGCAACTTCTTCTTCTTCGGATTCGTCATCCAAACCGTGATGAGATTGTAACTCATCGATTAAAGCATCGATATCATCTTCATCAGAAGAGGAAGAAGAAGCAGAAGAGGAAGAGGAAGAAGAGTATTCTTGAGGTGGTTTCTCTTGAGTAATTTGTTCTTCAGAAGCACTCATTGTTGTTTCTGTATAATTTTGATTATTCTTTAAATTTGGTCAGAGTACACTAATATTTTTAATTTTAAATTATTTATTCTTTTCCTATAACTTAATATTTTTTTAATTAATTATTAATTATTAATTATGATTGAATAAAGTTTGGTATTAGAAAAGTTTGTTAATAAATTATCGAAAAGGATAAATAATATTTATTATAATAGCTTGAACAAATTAAAGATCTGATGGGGGTTTCCGTAAATGAACAAAGTTAAGATTTGATATAAATGATATAAATGTTAAGAGAAATTAGTTAGAAATAAATGGAAACTAAATTCGATATTAAATCATGGAATTGGTTGAGTTTATATACTCTTGAAATTTTCCCAATTTTTGATTAAAATATTATTTTTTCCATGTAATTTTTACGATATGAAATTTTCCCAATAGTGTCTTCTACATTATTTTTTTCCATTAATTAATTTCTTAATGCTGTTTGTAAGTATGTGTAACAAGATCATTTTCAATAGTATATGAACCTGAATTCAAATTTTTATCAGTAAACAGAAACACTAAGAGAAACAACCAAAACACAATTATTTTACAAAGTAAAAAAGCGGTAGAAGAAATGTACATTTGAGCGATATCAATGATAATAATTGCTGATTGGGATACTTTTTTTTACTATTATTATTATTGAAAAGATAAAAATAGTTAAAGAAAGCAGACGAGGAACATACAATACGAGTTAGTTTTAAGAAATTTTACTTCCAAAAACAAGAAAAGCAAAACATAAATATCTCTCTGACTATTGCTGTTCTTGATATTCTTCCACTTCTTGTCGTTTGAAGAACACTAAAGCACTAGCACTTAGCACTAGCACACGCACCAACAGTAACACTAACACTACAATAACCAGTAAAAGGAAAACAAAAATAACAAAACCATGTTTTCCAATTTCCTCAAACAGTCAAACACACTCGGTGAACAACAGTAAGAGATATACAAGAGGTTAGACGTGAGGCTATATTTTTCTTGAAATATTTTCGAAAACTACATAGTAATAGTAAATTTGTTCTTGTTTTTTGCAATTGAGTAATTGTACAATTGCGATATTCAATTCAGGAAGATTTCGTAAAAAAAATTATCTCAAAAGAAAAAACCGTTTTGTATTGGCTGTGAGCCAGTGAGCTTGTGCAGCGTAGCAGTGTGAGTCGAGGAGTTAATTGGAATTGGGATTAGAAACTGGCATTGTTAGTTTGTGCTTTATTTTGTTATTGCAGTGTCTGTTTTGGGAAGAATTCCCCAAAACAGACAGACGACTAGTGGTTCTATGGACTGTTTCGTGTGATGGGTTGATACGGTGTTGCTTCTGTTACTTCGTTTACTGCTGGGTGTGGCCAATATTGTGTGCGGCGTTTTCTTGCACGAGGGAATTAGTTGCCGAAAAAATGGACTGACGACGGGGGAAGTCAAAACAAACAAACAAAACAAACAAAACAAACAAGAAAGAAGGGCATACGGCCAAGAAGGGCAAGGAATAAACAAGAGCGGTCTGCCGATTACGGTAAACGCATTCGAAAACGGAAATCGGGCAAGGGCGTCGGCTGTCGCAGACAGGAGGGTGCACGCATGTGTAAGGCTGCTATAATTACTGTTCTTATTACTGTTGTTGTTGTTGTTGTTGTTATTGCCAGTATTAGAAATGTAATTTGTTTTGTATGGAAAAGTGCTGTGCTGTGCATTGCTTCGTGCTCTGAATTGTCGTGCAAGCGGTGTGGTGTGCATGGATATGAAAACAAGAAATTGACCAATTTATCCCGATCGGGATATCATGCCCTTCAAAGCGAGCACTACTCCGAAGACAGAGGAAACGCGTAGCCAATCATGACGTATGAATCGGGGGGTTGGTCACAAGGTAAAGTGTATTGCATTTGTTTGTTTCATGGGGCTATTCATGTATTGTAATGCGAGTCTAATCGTGATGTTGTGCAGTTTGGTCACTCCGACGTATTGTACGAGTGATAAAATAGAGAATTAGAAAAATAAAAGAACGCAATAATAATTTTGTTACTAATCTGCAAGAACTGTTCACTTTTTTGTCTCATTGGTTACTGATACAGTGTGAGTGGTTTCTTCTTCGTTTAATACGACTGACGCACAACTAGCGAACAACTAACGCACAAGGAACACACAGGCGTACGACGTCTGTGTGTTCGCTGTGCTTGCTTTCTTTTTTTGGAAACGTCTTTCCTTATGCAGCAGACTCAACAGCAAAAACAAACCCATTTTGTATGCTAAATGTGCTGATTGTGTATGTTACCCGAATACAGGAATTGTTTCGTTGTAATTTTTTGTCCTTTAGCTATTTGTCTGTTTTCGGAGTTCGAACGGTTTTGTACACTTATTGTCACTTTTTAAACTGACTGAACAGGTTCAAGTTCTATGCGTATTTTAATATTTACTTCTCCTAAACTATTATCATTGGTATTGAAGCAGGTTATGTATGAACAAATCGTTAAAAAAATGAAAGTTTATCATAACAATCATAGATTATAGCAGCAAAAAAATAAATGGACGCGACAGGAATCGAACCAGTGACCTCTTGCTTGCAAGGCAAGCGCGCTACCAACTACGCCACGCGCCCAATTGTTAGATGTTATGTTCTTGTTAGGTCCATACCTACAGAATCGTTAATATTCAACCTGTGTTGTGCAACATATAGTATACGGTAATCGCGTTGCATCTGTTTTTCCTTTTTGGATACTCGTTTATTTACCTTAATCTTGTTCCCTCATTTTGGATAAGTTTATACAATGTCAAGCTAACCTTCATTTGAAAAAAACCTTCTCAAATTATTTCAGAAAAAAATAATAATAACAGTTACAATAACAACAACAATGCCTTCGTGATTACGAATCGCTAAATAAGGTTTGTCAATAAACGATAAACTTGTCTAACTCTAACTTTAAGGTAGTTAGTTACTGTAAATATATCAAGGGTAATCAAGGAAAAAATCAGCTGAAAATGGAAAAACTAACAACATTAACATTCGAAAGTGTTTATAATGCATTTATTAATCAATAACAAGTAACATATGTAATTTAGTTTCCTGAAACAGTTGTTAATTACCTTGAAAGGTATTAACTGAATATTTTTGAAAAGTTTTATATATTCAGAGATCTGTTTACTCACTTCTATAATGAGATCCAAATGCAGAAACATTTATCCGATGATGGTGATTGAGTAAGATTTAACCAAACTTCAATGTTTATTCTTTTGTTCATTTCCGCATTTATTATGCCATCCATCATACACATAAATACAAATGTTTTTCAGAGTGATTTATTTGAAGAATTAATATATGCTGGATAGTCATTGATTAATTGAGAGTTTTACTTAATTTCGTATACATATAATCAGAGGTCAAACTTTGATTTATTTTACAAATATTCATAATGAGGAAGCTTATCTTACAATTATGATATAATTATAAAATTCATAATATATGTCATTAAGATTTATGTTTAAAATGAAAAAAAAAAACAAAAGACATTGTATATTAAAAGCTTAATATGCAACTCCAAGTTGTCTTCCATCTTTCTACTTTTTTTAGCATAAGTGCTCAACATATTATTTAGTATTATTAGAGTTCATCCTTAATACAAATTGAAGTTTTTTTATAAAATGCTATAAAATTAGAAATTTGGAAACTATTAATATTAAATAATCGAGTCTTTTTCATAAGTTAAACATTTTTAACAGTAATACAATCTTTTCATTGAATTTATTGTCGTTATGTTTATAAAATTGTTTAGAAGAAGGAATAATATTAATGCTGAGAATATTACTTTAGCAAAATTTTTTACATTTATAAAGATTAATAATAGTGTCCAATGAATCCATTTTTACCAACTGCAATAACACCAGAGTCATTTCTTAATGAATTTACATATTTGGTTACTCTATAGTCGTCAGAACATAAAAATGTAGGGGAAGCATAATCCAATTCTCCAGTTTTTTTATTGACATCAATTTTTACTGCTGAACCATATCCTGAAGAAAAGTACAAATGATTATTGCTGAAAAACAAGTTATCAATGTGACTTCCTTCTTTGATGAACCATTCGTTAATGCATGTCTTAGTTTGTCGTATATCCCATTGTGCAATTTTCCCATTTGCATAACCACCATATATATAATTAGTGTCCAATGTATCTGCTACAATAGAATTACATGCACTCATGTATTTGCTATGGAATTGTAACACTTGATTTTTACTGAATATATCATGCATCGTGATAACTCCAGATTCATGAGCTGCAATAATTTGTTTACCCATGGTACCGAATTCAAGATTCCCATTATCCACAGAAGTAGCTGTGTCTTTTTTAATAGAATTTTCGGTAACTAATTGGATATCATTTATTCCATCTTTAATATTCTCCTTCCTATAGAAAGCTTTAATCGTTTTACCAGATCCACATTCCCATAGTCTCAAGGAACCATCTTTAGACCCAGAAATTATATTTCTACCTCTATCGATCATTGCTGTAGCCGAAATCGTTGCAGAGTGTCCTACCAAAGTTCTTAAATTTGAACCATCATTAAGTGACCATAATTTAATTCTTAAGTCTGATGAAGCTGACAAAAGAACTTCACCAGAGGGGAAAAAAGATGATACAATAGTTTCTCCTAAATGAGCTGACTTCAACGTTCTAAGTGGATGAAATTTTTCATCCATGATATAAATATCACCTTGTGAATTACCTAAACAATATTTTTTGATAGGTGTATTGATCGAATCAACACTTGTCCAGTCATTAACCTCACCAAGAGCTACCATATTCTCTCTTAAACTTTCTCTCATAGTTTCAAACCTATATTTCTTGCTTCCCTCAAGTTGCGCTTCAAATAAATTTGTTTCCTTTTCAGTAAATGAATAGTTCCTTGTACTCACTTTTTCATCAGTACTTTGCTCATCTACTTTTACCACATCAGATTCTCCATCAGAATGAAGATTAACGCGATATTCTTGCACATGGTCCTCAGATACGTCAACATTAATGAAAAAACTATCTTCTTGTAACTTTCCCTCTTTCACATCCTTAATACATTGATAAAAGTCATGCTGTATTTGAGCCAAATGAATTTCTTGCATATTTGAATGAATATTAAAATACCACTTTTGAAACCACTTGAAACCCAATGCAAAGACAGTATCCCAATTTTTTCTTCAAATGTCAATGGTTACTTAGAATTAATCTTCGATACCTTTCAATTAAAAGAAAAGTACAATAACGTCAGCAGAACAGTTGGCCAGTCGTACCACTAATACCACTTCCTTAGTATACCACGATTCTATTCTGGTTTTCCTAGTCATTGATCATTCCAAGGCATGAGAACTCAATTGTAAAGTCAATTATAAAATAATCATCAGCATCATCACCTCGAGAAGAACTTATATAATACTTATTAGTAAGATGACCTTCAATATATGACGCGTATATAACCTTAATAACACCGCTGTTCTGCGGAATTATAGTGGAAAAATCATTTGAAGATGTTGCACATCGAATTTACGCGTAAACATAGTAATATATATATATATATATATATAAAAGTTATAATAATATAAAATAATGTATATTGTATTTAATATATTTATAATGGGGATGTATGTTTGTGTGCAGGGATTAGATGGTGAGAATAGGTGCCTTACAGCTAGGAGAGCAGATATAGGTAAAAATATTATTAAAAAAAAGATGTCTGAGATCGAATTAACCAAAGGTGATTTCCATAGTATTTTTACTAAACAAGATAGACACGATAATCCAAGTGGTGGTGTTTACCAAGTTTATAATACTAGAAAGAATGATAATGGGAATGCTAATAGGAAAAATTTGATTATGATATCTGATGGTGTTTATCATATGAAAGCATTATTGAGAAATGAAGCTGCAACAAAGTTTCAAAACCAAGAATTACAAAGGGGTGATATCATTCGTGTCTTAGTGACTGAACCTGTTATTGTTAAAGAGAGGAAGAAATTTGTTCTTTTGATCGATGATTATGAGTCTTTAAAAACTGGTTCTGAGTTGATTAATCAATCTAGTGAGTTTTTAGATTCTTATTTTTCTCATCATCAAAATGAGATTATTGGTAGTGACGATAGTGCTGTACCATCTAATGAAAAAGAATTATCCAACCCATCTGCTGTTCCTGAAAGTAATACAAACTCTTTCACCAATTCAAAAACTATACCAACTGTGTCAACTGAATCAGGTTCTCAAAAATCAAGACCAATATTTGCTATTGAACAATTATCTCCTTACCAAAATATTTGGACTATTAAAGCTCGTGTTTCATATAAGGGTGAAATAAAAACATGGCACAATCAAAAAGGTGAAGGTAAATTATTTAATGTCAACTTTTTAGATACTTCTGGTGAAATTAGAGCAACCGCTTTCAATGATATGGCTACGAAATATAATGAAATACTACAAGAAGGTAAAGTATACTATGTTTCAAAGGCAAGACTACAGCCAGCAAAACCTCAATTTTCAAATTTGACTCATCCATATGAGTTAAGCATGGATAGAGAGACTATCATTGAAGAGTGTAAGGATGAAAGTAATGTACCAAAGACTCATTTCAACTTTGTTAAATTAAATGCAGTTGAAAATCAAGAGGCTAACTCAACAATCGATGTCTTAGGTGTAATCCAAACTGTTAATCCACATTTTGAATTAGTATCTAAGGCGGGCAAAAAATTTGATCGTCGTGATATCACTATTGTCGACGAAACTGGTTACTCTATCAGTGTTGGTTTATGGAATCAACAAGCTACCGACTTTAACTTGCCAGAAGGTTCTATTGTAGCAATTAAGGGTGTACGTGTATCTGATTTCGGTGGGAAATCATTGTCAATGGGTTTTAGTAGTACTTTAATGCCTAACCCAGAAGTTCAAGAAGCATATGCTTTGAAAGGCTGGTATGATTCTAATGGTAAAAATTCTAATTTCACATCTTTAAAGCAAGATGGTGGAGCTATTTCAACACAAAATTTAATTAAATTTATTTCTGAACGTACAACAATTGCTAAGGCACAAGCTGATAATTTAGGTAGGAGTGAGAAAGGTGATTATTTTAGTGTAAAAGCTTCGATTAGTTTCTTAAAGGTTGATAATTTTGCTTACCCAGCCTGTTCAAGTGATGATTGTAACAAGAAAGTTTTAGAAAATCCAGATGGTACTTGGAGATGTGAGAGATGTAATAAGAACCAAGACTCACCAGAATATAGATATATGTTAACTATTTCAATTATCGACGAAACTGGACAAATGTGGTTGACATTGTTCAATGATCAAGCTAAACAGTTATTAGGGGTGGATGCCAACAAACTAACGGAATTAAGAGATACTGATCCAGATGCATTTACAAAAACTACTCAAGATATTCAAATGAATCCATATGATTTCAGAATAAGAGCAAGAGAAGATAATTATAACGACCAGACTAGAATAAGATACACCGTTAGCAATCTTCATAACCTGAATTACAAAATTGAGGCTGATTATTTGGCAACTGAGCTTACTGGTGCCTTAAACTTCTAAAAATATCTTTCTATATTAAAATATCCCCATTTATATAAAATTAAATTTCTCATATAGTACAACTATAGGTTATTTCCAATAGCTTCTGTTAACCTACTAAATATTTTTTATATGTAATATATACAAAGAATTAATATCTTAGGAGATTCTTATATATCTCTTCATCAATGGTTTTCAATATTTTTCTTGTATGAAGATATGCAAAAAAATAAATTTTAAAGCGAAGTTCACTTTTGAGCTTCAATAATAACTCTGAGTAAAAAAAGTGTCGGAGATTTGATCTAGATTGTTCAAACACTTTTTGGTATTATAAGTTGTGTTTACTTGAAAATTAAATTATAAAAATACAATAAAAATAATAATAAAAGTTTTGTATAACATTATATACAAATTCGTTAGATCTATACATTTTTTAGGAAAATTGACAGGAAAATTAATTTTAATATTTGTCTACTCATCTAAATGTTCATCCATCCAGGCTAGTGTTTTATTAATACCTTCCTCAATATCAACCTTTGGTTTATAACCTAATAACTCTTTAGCCTTTGAGATGTTATGATAACGGTAGGCACACACTATCTTAACCCTAAATGGTGTTAAACCAGGTTCTTTACCCAATAATTTTGAAAAAAATTCTGATAAGTAACCAGCTAAAATGGCAACCGGTCTTTTTAAAACAATAACACTTTTGTCAATATGACCATCTGCCTTCCAAACGGTACGAGCCAAAGCCCAAAAGTAAGCTGGTGAGTCGTTGGTAACAAAAAAGGTTTCACCAGAAACTTTATCAGCAGTTTGTGGATCCAATAATTTTTGAGCACCAAGAACATGAGCATCAGCAACATTTCCTGCATAGGTCCAATCGAATAAATTGTTATTATCACCAATTTGGAACTTCGATTGACCAAGTTTTGCGACGTTTCTCAAACCCGGTACTAATTGTCTATCACCTGGTCCAAAGATACCAGCTGGACGTAAAGCAATTGTTAAGAAGTTATTAGCAGGATCATTGGCCTTTAAAACCATTTCTTCTGCAATTGCCTTTGTCTCATTATAACCATCCATTGGTACCTCTGGAATTGGCCATGTTTCATCAGCATTGTGAACATCTTGTCCATTAAAGATAACACCAGCGGATGATGTATAAACTAAAGCCTTGACACCACATTTTTTAGCCACATCAATAATGTTTCTAGTACCCTTGACATTAACAAGTTCGTAGATCTCTTGTGTATTACCATGCATAGGAGAAGCTGAATGGACAACTACGTTAGCTCCACTTTCTTTGATTGCTTTTTCCATATCTTCTGGGGAGGTTAAATCACCTTTATGGAAAACAATTTGATCACGGTTAAAAGTAAACTGTTTAGATAACTTTTCGGGTAATGGTCTTATATCAAATACATGAATTTTAGGAGTAGGACTAACTTCATGGAATTGCTGAATAAGATGTAAACCTAGGAAACCGGCACCACCAATTAACAATACTGACTTAATTTCTGACATTACTTAATTTTCTGTAACTCTTAATATATTTTGAATTTAATTAACAAGTTGCTAAAAAAACACTCTTAATGGTTTCATTTCAATCAATTGACTTAAAATAAATTAACAAAGGGGTGATAGAGTTCTTCATTTTATAGAAAATTGATTCGAAATAAATGTTCCTTTTGTCAATTTTACGAAATATTTCTATTATAAAAAAAATATACCGATATTTTGAAGCGATGAACGACAAGAGCATTCTTAATTGCGTGAGAATAGTTTTACTAAAAAACCTAAAAAAAAAACAAAAAACATTCTCAGCGAGCTTAACAAAACCAGTCCAAATTAGTGTGGTTAATAATTATAGAATTAATAAATAAACTAACATTGAATATTAATGAGTATACATTAACAACGATTGGTAACAATAGAAACACTAAAGGTAAGTGTACTCATATATTAATTGTCGTATTTCAAAAATTAAATAATTACCATAATAAAAATAATAATGTATCAAACCAAACAATATTTGTTCAAATTTCCTCACGTGAAAACATTTAAAGTTATTCTTATATTATTTTTAAATTATAAATATTTTAAAAATAAAACATTCTTAAAATATCATTATATATATTTTTGTGTATTACGTTTATAAATTAACTTTTTATAAATATATTTTTTCAATATTGTTGCTTCCGAATATATAAACTGTGTTGCATGATATTATATTTTGTAATGTTTACTGGATAATATTTTTTAACAATTATGGTTCTTACGATTAATTGTTGACTTACCCTGTTTATATATTTTAATGGTGAGTAGTGTTATTGCTTTATCTAAAAATCGTGCAACTTATCTAAGGTTCTATAAACATATATTAATTATTGTTTACCACATAATAACCATATATATAAACACAGCTCATATAAAAGAGGGTCCTCAGGAGATACCAAAGCTGTAATTGGAGACTATCATTTAGGTAATACCTAATATTGATAAATGGATGATGAGGGTAGTTTATCCAGATGAACTTGTTTCTATTGTTAGCCAAGAGATAGCATATAATAAGGGAAAAATCACGTTTGACAAATTATGGTCGATTATAGAAAATTACAGCAATATTATAGATGATAATATAAAAACATATGTTTTCCAAAATTTAAAGTCAAGTCCGGATATTGAATTCTTTAAAAGTGGAACATTAGTGCCAGGTGGACCTGACATTACCAAAGACGATCTGAAAGATTTTCAAATAGCTATAAAGGAAGATAAGTTATGGGAATTGTTAACTGGTTATAACAAAAAAGAGTGTAAAATTGGAGCAGCTGCATTTGAATTACTATTAGAAATTGCACATTCTAAGGAAGCTGGTATTAATACGAAGGATCTGGCAGATATTGCAAAGCAAGATAGACGAAGCGTCACTGGTAGAATAAAAAAAATCGAACATTTGATAAAGTCGACTCAACTAGTTTATCAGGGCCATATTGTTAAATTGATTAAACTAAATAAATTCGCAAATGGCAATGAAAAAATTCAGGAATATGTTAGTATAAGGGAGAATGTTGGGACTATTGTTAAAATTGTTAAAAACTCAAAAAATCAAATACGTCAAATTATTGACCTAAGGAGAGAATTAAAATATGATCAAAACAGTAAAATGTCAAAATCATTTCTATCTGCTATAACATGGTTACAGGAAAGAGGTTGTTTAAGAAAGGTGTATGTTGTATCGCCATCAGATCCTTCACGAAAAATTAGGTGTGTACAATATGTCAAGGATTTTGATAACGATGATAAAGTATCAGAAGGTTATGAAAGTGATAGTGAAGATGATGAAGAAAGTCAAAATGACAAAATAAATGAAGAAGCATATGATGATCTTGATAATTTAAATTCTACACATCTTTTGCAAGAAGATGGTCTTATTCTAACCGAGTCTGAAGAAAATATGAAACGTACTACTTATTCTATCAATAGATTTTATCCAATACAAAATCAAACCTATGAATTTGCTAAGGAAGCTGGTACAGATGGTGTATCGATGATGGATACAATAAAAGTTATCGTTGGTCGAGACTACAAAAGAGCATTTACAAGATCGAGTGATTCATATATCGAGACTGTTGGAAAACAAACATCACTAAGTGCCAACGATGCCATAGTTAGAGTGTATGATTTTGAAGGCAAGAAGAAATTTTACAGATTATTCACAAAATCAAATTTTGAACAATTAGCTGGTTTGAATGAGAATAGTACAGAGGAAGAATTATCTCAGGTCACATATTCTGAAGAAAGCTTAAAAACTATTAATATGAGAGAAAGTAATCCGATAGTAGATTCATTAAGATTTACAATGATTGATGGTGTTGATAAGTTCTTTTGGCATGGGACATTGAATATTCCAAAAGCTCAAGGGGCTCTTTCCTCAAAAAGAGGTCGTAAAAGAAAAGCCACAAAAGATTCAGAATTGGAATCAATACAAGTTCAACAAAAAAGTAAAGTATCTACTCCATTTGAAGAAACAAATGCTAGTAAATCTCCTTTAGTTATAGATACATTAGCTAATAGTGACACAAGAAATAAGATAACATCTAACATATTTAATGTTGGAGGCTTCTCTGCTAGTTCGTTAAGGTCATTAAAAAGACAACAAGCAATCCTTTCAGTTGTTACAAAATTAGGTGGTATTTCAAACACGGGAGATCGTTTCTTGGATGCCGTTTCTAGACATCTAGGCTCATTGACGATAGTTGATAAAAAAACACTAAGGGGGGATATTGAATTAATGGTTTCTGGTGGAAAATTGAAAATTCAATATGATTTTATCGGAAAAAAGCAATATATTTATCTACCGTCAGTATCAGAAGAACAGTTTTCGGAGCATTTGTTGAATGAAAAGGATAATAAAAGAATTTTTTACTCAAAGGATACTTTGCATAATACAGATATTTATTTTTTTGATCAAACTGAAAAAAATAGATTCCATAGAGGTGTGAAATCAGCTGAAAGGGTCAAAAAATATCAACAGAAAAAAAAAGCAGAGCTGTCAATTCCATCTTCTTCGTCTTCGGCCAAGATAAAAAATATATCAAACAGAAAGACCACAAATGTATCAAGTGAAGCTCGCTTATCTCCTATTAAAAAACCAGAAAATTCAAAACAAAAATCAAACAAGCCTTTTAAAAGTCAATTTCATTTGGGTAGTAAGCTAGGCTTGCAATCATTAATATTTTGTGTTGTTATTAGTAAAAGTATCAAAAATGAAATTTTATGGGATGCCATCACAAAATTGTTTCCAAGTAATTCATTACAAAATCTAAAAAAGCAATGGACCACTTACAGAGTTCGCATGGGATATCATGGTTGGAAAGCTTACGTTCATAAATGGAAGAGAATATTACTGGCTGCTATTAAAGAAGAGACTATATTAATGAAAGATGTCGAAAATTTAGATTTACCAAAATTAGTCAAATTATGGATGGACTATGAAAATGAAGAAAACAACAAGCATATAACTTTATACAAAAGATATGCACATAACAAAAAAAAATATAGTTTTGTGAGTAATAAAATAGGATATGAGTCTTACATTAGTTTGGCTATGTCATCAATGGTTCAAAGGGAAGTATTTTTGTTAAAAAAGGTTTATACTACAAATTTAAGTACAGATTTGCATGAAGCCAGTAAACTTCAATCTTCTGTTGAAAACGAAATAAAAGCAATAATTAGATCAATTCTCATGGAGGTTTCAGAAACATCAAAAGATAAAATGAGTATTTTGAAAACCTTCCAGAAAGAAGATATAGATAAAGTTGTTATGGAAATGGCAAAAGAAAAACAACTTTACCTACGTGGTTCAAAATTAGAAGCAAGTAGCACAGTGGAAGATATATTGCATACGAAGAGTTATCTTGATTTTTTCTCTGAATTTGCTCACTATAAAAATAGACTGAAAGAAATGTTGGATGCTAAGAATGGTATTGTGATCAGTAAAGAGATCAACGATTGCTCGTCAGCCGTCTTAATAGATCTTATTTCAAGGGAAAAATTAAGATTAGATCTGATACCATTAGCGAGAAAGTTTGAAAAATTAAATTATTCTACAAGAACATTAGATAGGGCTTATTTAACACCACCACTAATAATTAGTAAGAATATTCCAAATTTTACCAATATTTGGAAATCGAAGAATATTCCAGTTCCTTCAGCAAAAGCATTTTCAAGATTATGGATAAATGCAGAAGGTAATGTAAGAGAAAACATTTGGAAGAAAGCTGTCTCGATGGTATTATATGAAATTTTATTCAATCCAGGTATCATAACCTCGAAATTGATAAGCAATTGTAATGATATTTTGTGTGAAAAAGAGCTCGTAGATATATGTGATTGGTTAAAAAAGAAAGAACTAATATATGAGACGCCGTTCTCCGGTTTTAGTGCGTCTTATGACTGGTATAATTTTCTAGCGGTGTAGGGTTTCTCTCAATAAAATTGAAATGGATACACTGATTAAGATATATAATGTAAATAGTTTTAAATTTTATTAGCAAATGTATCGTATCTTTTTAAAAGTAATATGATTTATTTTACATTAATTCCATTATTATTTACATGTATATTTTGATAAATAATATTACATGAATATATAGACCGTGAATTTATTTGATAAAATAGTTTCTATTTGTATTATTACTATTTAATTATATTTAGGTTTTAATGAATATACAAAATTATATCCCTTATAATTTTTGCATAGCGGCGACATCAGTAGATTGAACGTGTTCTTCATCTTCTTCGATTAATTGTTGTAATTCATCGATAGATACCTTTTCATCTTCAACAACACAGTTCATTTGAATCTTCTTGATACCGAAACCAATTGGAATAAATTGGTGAGCACCCCAACTTAAACCTTCCATTTCAATGGATTTAACGTGAGCTAACATAGCTTCTAAGTCAGTTTCATCATCCCATGGTTTAACATCTAAGGTGACAATAGACTTAGCAGCTGGCTTAGCTGGTTTGTTAGCCTTTCTAGCGTTATATTCAGCGACTCTTTGGGCCTTTAATTTTTCAACTTCTTCGTCATCTTCATCGTCAGAACCGAATAAATCGACATCATCATCATCTTCCTCTTCAGCAGCAGCGGAAGCAGAACCAGCTGGGAAAGAGTCAAATTGTTCAGTCTTAGCGTAGATGTGGTTGAACCATCTAGAGAATTCTGGGTAAGCGTTTTGGAAAGCTTTGAAAGCAGCAACGTCAGATTGAGTGGCAGAAGTACTAATTATTATTATTCCAATAGCATTCAATTGTCGAATGTATATGATTTAAATTGTTAGTAAAACTTAGGAACTAAAAGAAAACTTTATAAATGACAAATAACAAAATAATTTTTTCTCTTGGTTCCAAATTAAATTATATTATAATGCTTCAACATAATGATCATTTCTTGATATAATTTTTTAAAACTTTCATTTTCATATTTGTAGTCAGAAACTGTGAAATCAATCACATCTTTTTGTCTCACTCATACCGGGGGTCTTACTTCCCGTCATAAACACGGACCAAAGAATAAGTTCATCCTTCACAATATTGATAAATCAAAGAAATAGAAGAAACACAAAATATTGTTAGAACCAAAAAAAAATTGTTTGTTATTGAGAAATTTAAAATAAAAAAACATCATCTGCTCTCAGTTCATGAAAAAACCTATAAGCAAATTGATATTAACCGTTAACATACCCTTCAATGTAGGATTTACCAGCTAAAGAAGCGTTTAACTTAGATAAAGTTTCAATTTTAGAAAAATCCATTTTGTGATGTTGGGGAGTGGTCTCTTATAATTCAACACAAGATACAATTCACAAATAGTAAAATTTTACATAAAAACCCAAAGAAGAAAGCCACAATCGAAACTAAAAATCCTTTTAATGAATAAACTGAAAACTAGAAAAGAACAAGTTTAATTTTAAAACTAATATATAGCAATTGTGTTGCACTTATATATATATACATATTATTTATATATGTCAAAATTCATTCAATTATTGCAGCAATAAAACTGTATAACATAAATTTTCGAGATGATGTTGAAATTTTATTGAAAAATTTCATAATTTGTCGAGAAAGTGAAAAAATTTTCACTTTCTCGAAAGCTCGAAAGCTTGAGAAATGGTATTATTGCTCAGAAAAAAGTGTAGTAAGGTGAAGAGATGTGTATATCGTGATACAAGCACCGATGTTTACAGTGCATTGTACATTTCGTGTTAGGGTCAGTAGGTTTCCAACAGTTGTTTTAGCAAATTGTTCTGTTTTTGTTGCGTTGTTTGTAGGGTGGGCCATTTAGGTAATGCTTATCGAGACGGCGATGGTTCTTGATTCTTTCTTGAGAGTTGCCAACATTTACTGATCTGATGCTGTGGTGTAGTAGATTAGAGGTCTGTCCATGTGCATGTGTGTGTGCATGTGCTTCGATGGGCAAGTAACTGGAAGAAATGTGTGGTGTGTGGGTGTGGGCATGTTCATGTGTATCATTATGAACGAACGCTCTGTACCCAAAATAAACTGTAAAACTCTCTTTTATAATGATAATAAGTAAAGTAAACTTATATAAAATGTATTTATAGGTTATTTGTGCTTTCTGATTTATGATTAGTTTGTGAGGAGCAGGGCAATCTGCAGGGACCAGTTAGGAGTAGTGCCATAGAAGAAATCGGTTTGATATGTTCCAGTTTGATCAGCAATCGCAGTTACAGTCGCGAACTACTTCGCAATTAGCAGATAAACAGCAACAATTAGTACCACAAGCATACTTGACTAATTTCCATAATAGAATTAGGAATGAAAATGTGCCAATTTTTGTCACTGCACAGCCTTCAAGAGGGCATAAAAGAGCCAGGGTAGTGAACTACGCAGAAGTTGATAACGATATTTTTGATGAAGTTAGTGCGTACAATAGAAACAGTAATGATAGAGATGATATGAGGGATGGAGATGATAAATATGGTGATGAGGATGATACTATGGGAAGTGACAATAATGGAGTCAATGACGAAGGTGAAAAGGCTAAAAGTGGCAGTGTGGGTGTTGGCACTGTTGGGAACGACGAGGATGGTGTAAATACTGATGTTCACAAGACTTTATCTAGATCAAATATAAATTCTGCTTCAAACTTAAGTGTTCAGGATTCTGCACATGCTAACAGTAGCAGCGTTACTTTAGGTCCAAACAATATGAAAACTCATGGTGCAGTGGATTCGAATACAAACAACACTGGTGACTCGAATGATGTAAAAGAAGGTTTGGATATTAAGAATGATGATGACGAAGAGTTTGAAAAATTTAAATATGATGAAGATGGTAATCTATATGATAAATTAAACAAATTAGATGAAAACGATGATTCTGAGAACGCTAATAATAGTCTTACAAATAATATACTAAAGACGAGGTTTAGAAGAAAAGAATATATTAATAATCGTAGCATAAAAGAAAATTCATTACCGGATATAGAATGTCAAGAAGATATGTTAAGTATTTTGAGGTACCCAAAAATTAAATCAACATTTTCTCAAAGTAAA
Organism: Tetrapisispora fleetii; assembly: GCA_003707605.2. Classification (NCBI taxonomy): domain Eukaryota; kingdom Fungi; phylum Ascomycota; class Saccharomycetes; order Saccharomycetales; family Saccharomycetaceae; genus Tetrapisispora; species Tetrapisispora fleetii. The sequence goes on along the minus strand of PPKB02000008.1, from coordinate 305,828 downwards.
ATAGCTACTCCTTATCGATTGGATATCCCATCACCATTATCAATTGATCAACAAGAACCAATATTAATACCAATCAATTTGAATATCGAACATAATGGCCACACCATTATAGACCACTTCATTTGGAATGTAAATGATCATTCGATAACGCCAGAGGAATTCTCCACAATTTATTGTAGAGATATTGATTTTGCAAATTCAAATTCATTACAATCACAAATCGTTTCAACTATTAATGAACAAATACAAGAAAATATTACCGTTGCATCAGTAGTTGTACCAGATCTGCATGTCATCATTAATTTAACTTGTAATCTAGGAGAAAAGTTTTATGAAGATAATTTCCAATGGAACTTGAACGATAAAAATTTACCACCAGAGAAATTTGCGGAAATAGTAGTCCAAGATTTAGGTTTAACAAGGGATTATATACCGATGATATCCTTTTCTTTACACGAAAATATTCTAAAAATAAAGAAAGAATGGTTAGATGGTCAATTGAATGTGGATCATGTACCAAATGGATCTGCTTTTGGCTACTTATCAGGTATAAGATTAGATTTAGATAATTTGGGAGCAGATTGGTGTCCAAAGGTTGAAACTTTGACTCCAGAAGAGATCCAAAGACGTGAAATTGAAAAAGAAAGAAACTTAAGAAGATTAAAGAGAGAATCTGATCGACTAGGTAGAAGAGGTAGAAGAAGAATAGATGAGTTGGAGACAACTTTAAAAATTTGAATCAACTTACTACATTTAACTCAAATCATTGTAATTACTAAATAGTAGTATTTAATAAAGAAATCTGTAATATTAAAAGAATATTTTCTTAGAACTTTGTATCACTTAATTAGAATATGTTTAGTAACTTCCTTAAAGGTCTAAAGGTGAAAAGTAAATAGTACGCGTAATATAAAAAGTGCATTGAAGAAAGTTACAAATATTTTATTCAGAGGTCCTTGAATTAAATATACTAATAACATGTAGGTCTTATGGGGTAATAAACTAGAAGATATTTGAATAAAAGTTGAGTTGATAAGCTCGAATAACAAATCATGGATTCAGCACACGTTTTCGAGCAACTTTTGAAAGAAACCTTGATCACTAGAAATATTTCATCAGAACAATTTTTAAATATATTCCATAATACAGAAGAGGGGAAAAACTTTAGTGATGAACAAATTCTAGAATGGTATGCTCGATTAGAGGAAATGGATAAGGAAACGTTATCTAAAATTAAGAAAAGATTTAATAATTTTATTAATAAAGTACGAAGAACACAATTACGTGAAATGGAGTCATCTCAGTTGTCTGAGTCTTATAAGCTTGAAGAATTGATACATAACCTATATACAGTTGACGATTTACTATCAACTAAATTACAACTATTAGACAATGATATTAAAGAAAGCAGCATACAACTACAAATTTTAGGTGAACAGTTGGGGCAAGTTTTGGACAATTCATCGTCTTCCAATGAAAATATATCCAATATAATTGAAAGAATCAATAAATATAGAAATGCAATAGATCATATTTAATAAAAAAGATGGGCATATTGTGATGGTAATGAATAGATAAAATTTGAACGCAAAACCTTAAGAGAGATTCAAATTTTTCTAGTTATTTAGAAATTTAATAATATTTATAAAGATAAAAATATATATTATTATATTAGGCAATTCAAGTGTGTGTAAGATTTAATCACAAATTTATAAGTGCTTTATATGATAATTCATCTAATAAAAAATGCAGAAATTCAACTCTTTTATTTATTTTATAGTTTAGTTAATCAAAGGTAGCATTAGTGAGCATTCTTTCCTAAATGCGGATTATTGAAAACCTAAATATAAATAATCATTAAATTATTTTACACATGTATACACCCTCAATAAATAATCTTTATTTAATGCATTAATGAAAGAATATAATTGAATTATCGAGGTTTGATTAGGCTAATAATAATATTTTCATTACTAGCACTACTACCATATTAATAATTAATATAAAAACTCTATATAAGGGAGGTCAAGCAATTTAAAAATTGAAAATATCATTTTAATTAAAAGAATTGATTCTTAATTTATAAACCAACTACAATTGAAATAACCATTTAAATGTATTGAGAGGAAAACTGGTTACTAATCGTTATTTGATAAATTAGCTTAATTAATTTTATGTGCAATTGATTAATGAAAAGTATTTTTGAGTACCTGTTGGAAGATCTAGAAATATTAAACTACGATAACGAACAAGCTTTGCTAAATTTATTAGAAGTAGGAGATGTCAATAGTTTCAATGAGTTAATAACAGAAAACTTCTTAATCAAAAATCCAATAACTGTTTCTTTACCAAAAGTTGAAGATGATATGGATTATAGACTGATAATAGATGCTTGCATTATTCATTTTCTTAAAAAAAATTTGTTAAATAATGTTCTTACATTTGGATATAAGTTAGCTAAAAATGATCAAATTAACTCTATTTTAAATTGTGAGTCAATAAATTCAAATGTACAGTATATTAAAGGCTCACAATGGGGATTACTACATAGATTAATTGGAACGAATAATTTCATGAATATACTAATGAATTATACAGTAATCAATATACATGAAGATAAATATACACAAATTATAGGAAACAGGGTTAATGATCCCCATTTACCACCTGTTTGGTTACAAAGGTCAAATAGTTCTAAAATGAGTAGGATATATTTTCCAATCAAAGTTTCTAAAATGTTATATAAAAACAATCCCAACGTTTCATGCCATAAAATATTGCATTCAAGAGAAAATATAATGCATATGATGTTTGATTTTAAACATATTAAAGTATCAATTATAGATGAAGTGAAGTTTCAAAAAATACTAAACAAAATGTATAAATCTCACGAGAAGTCCATTAAATATTTCCAGATTTTAGATAGCATTTGTCCTAAGAAATCACAAGCTGATGTAGAATCACATCTCGATTACCAAACTCCAGTAGTAGACGTTAATAGATTTTTAATAATTATACTGGAAAAGCTAATACCAATTGAGTTAATAGGTTCTAAAAAAAATAAATCTCTTATTTACAAAAATGCATCCAAATTATTGAGACAATCGATAACATCGACCATTCCATTTTATACTATCATTGAAAAAATAAGTACGAAAGATTTTAAATGGTTAAGAATGACAAAGAAAAATAACGTTCAAGAATATCTAATTTCACGTTTGATTATTAACTCTATTATTGCATGGATATTCAATTTTCTTATCCCCAAAATTGTATCATCATTTTTTTATTGCACAAATGTTTCATCCACGACAGATATAATATATTTTCGTCATGACATTTGGAATAAACTATCATTTAAGTTTCTCCAATCATATTTCTCTTCATACTTGATCCTAAACCAAGTTTGTCATAATCATGAGAGTTATCTATTATCACAATATAATCATAGTAAACTTCGAATACTCCCAAAAAAAGCAAATAATGAATATAGAATTCTTGCTGTACCTAACAAAGGAGTAGACCAAGATGAAATTTTGGCATATAATGAAAATATAAGGTTAATATTAAGTCCAGTAAATTATATTTTGAATTATTTAAGAAGGAAACGCAAAACACATTTTGATAAACTTTATTCTTCAAATGACATATCTGAGCAAATATCTAATTTCAAAAGAAAGCTGCTAAAAAAATATGATCGTTTACCTGAATTATATTATATGAAATTTGACATTAAAGATTGCTATGATACTATACCAAGGGAAAAAGTAATTACGCTAGTTAAAAAGTTACTTTTAGATGAAGATGGTCTTTATGTCAGACGACAAAGTTTTTATGATCTAAATACGCAGAAATTAAAAACAATAAACGTAGTTAATGGCAGTAAAGAACCTAAGAAAAATGAACTTTTTGTTGACAATGTAAGAACAATATATTTTCAGAATGAAGATATTATTCATGTTTTGAAAACAGAGTTATACAATACCTCCATAATATACGGTAACAATTGCTATTTGAGAAAAGATGGAATTTTTCAAGGTTCATATATTTCTGCTTTGCTAGTAGACTTACTCTATGATGATATGTTAGAGTTTTATCCTATATTCCATCCAGATCCAAAAAAAGATTTTGTTGTTTTAAGATTGGCAGATGATTTTTTGATAGTATCTACTGATCAAAATCAAATTAAAGAATTAAATTTACTTTGTGCAAGTGGATTTAAAGAATATAATGCAACTGTGAAGAAAGAAAAAATATTAGTGTCCTCCTCACAAACTACTGAAAACAATGGAGTAATTAGTTTCTGTTCAATAAATATAAATATGAAGATACTCGAAATTTGGAAAGATGCAAATTCTTTTAATGTAATTAATTACTCTACCCATTCCAAGCGTAAGATATTTCATAATATTTTGACATTATATAAAGGTAGGCTTCAGGTACAGAAAAATAATTTCGATATATCAAGAAAAACCATATTTAGACATATAGAAAATGTTGTTCGTAGTATTATCGCAAACTTTATGTCAAACTTTAAAAAAATAGCCTTAGAATTAAATGAATTTAAAGTATTTCTAGATGATTTAATTCGTATTACAATTGAAATTTATTCCAAACCGCTATCTGGAAATAAAGAGAAATTTTATATTCAAGAATTAGTTGTAACTTTATTTTTGCAATCACTACTTAAAAAGAGGAAGAAATATAAAAATGCAATATCTTGTTTATATGAAAAATTACAATCCAATTAAATACCATATATAATGAAACAGTTAAAGCTAATAGAATAATTAACATGAATTACAAATTTTTTTATATTATTCCTAAACCTGCCCTTAGATTTTCTTCATTCTTTTGTTGTCTTATCCTTTCAATTTCTTCAATACCACCGGTTTTTTTGAAACTGCTCTTTTCAACAAAAGTACCTAACTCTTCTTGAAATTCATCATTCTCCTTCAAGACTTTCTCTTTTTGCCAAAGTTTTTCAGCTTTTTCCAATGCATCAACCCTACTTTCATGGTCAGGAACTAATGATTGAACATCTATCATTAATTGATCTCTAGTTTGGCCCATTGTACCTGGTTTAGGAATTGGTAGGATCGGATTATTCAATTTCTTTGGATATTTTTCTTGTTCTTCACAACATAATTTTACCAAATCATACGTTTCTGACGCTTTCTTTAAGTCTTCAATCAAATCAAGAGCTAAATCTTCTTGCAATGTTAAAAATTGTTGTTCTTCGCATACTTTATCTAATTCAGATTCCCAAAATTTTTTCCATGTTGGTTTTTCAGTGGTAATAAATGATTGCATAGAATATAGCTCTTTTTCAGCTTCATTAATTTCACTTAGCACGGCATCTAATTTCTTTTTTGAAGGTTTAACACCACGAATAGCAACATCTTTTCTTAATACTTCAATGATATCCTGAATATCGTCAACCTTACTTAACAAATTATCAGATGCAACTCCTAATTTAGATTGAGATTTTTCTATATAAGTTCTAGAGGAGGAACCTGCTTCTTCTAAATGTAAAGTTTTGAATAACTCAATTTTTTCTAATAGCTTCGAAATGGTTAATTTCATTGTTTTATATTCATCGTTTCTTACCTGCTTCAATACTGATAATTCACGACTAATCTCCTCAATTGATCGAGAATCTAAATTAGATGTGTTAGCATTCGACCCACCATTAACAGTTGAAATATTGGATGATAATTCATTATTAAGTGTTAACTTTCTTACTTCTTCCATTAAGTTTTGCTCACATTTACTAATTTCATTTTTAACAGTGTGTATTATTTCATTCATATCAAATTTGCTGCTATTATCATTTACAAGACGTAACTCTAATATGGTTCCTGGTTTAATGTTCGCTATCTCATTTTGTTCTAACTCATAAAATATACCGAATTCTGAATCTTTAATGTAAATACTTGGAAAATCGTCTGTGCCAGGTGAGTACGCAAATTCCTTAACAAATAATAATCTCAGCTCATTAATATTGGAAGGAAGCACTAAGTTACACTTTTTAACTTTATTTCCTATCTTTAAGAATAAAATTATTTTGTTCTGTTGTTCCGAAGTGATTCCAGCATCAGAATAACTTTGATACATATCTGTTCCATTATTATCATCTGCATTACTGGCAACAGAAGATAATCGTGAAAATGTTCTCTCTCTCTCCAAGTCAATTTGACCAGCTGAAGCAGCAATTGAAATATCTGTAGGTGTTGAAGCAGCTGCATCTGCACTAGATTGATTTGTCAGTTTTGCAATTTGATAAGCTGAGAATCTTTTGGATGCGCGCCTCTGTAAGTTAGATCCATTTTTTAATTGTAATAAGGCTTCAGTTTCAGAAACTGTTCTAGTTTTTTCAACGTGTAAAGTCCCTAAATTGTTTTGGGATTCTGAAGATGTGGAAGTGGATGGTGTGATAGTTTCTATGCGAGGTTTTGCAATATTATCATGGTTATCTCTTTGTGAATTACTTGATTGATCCGAGATAATATTGGAATTTTCCCTATCATGCTTGTCTTTAAGTTCTTGATTACTCATGGACTCTAACTCTTGTTGGGCTTTAAAATTGGAAATTGAGTTAAAGTTTGAGGCTACTGACATTCGTGGAGACTTGATATTACCATCACTGACATTTTCTGAACCTAAAGAGTTAGTAGTAGATATCGTACTTATAACAGAAGCTGTTTTTCTATGACTATGTGAGGTTGATTCATTATGCTCTTGCTTTCTTGTTTTTAATTCTGCTTGTTTCACTTTAAGTTTTTCAAGTAAAGTTACTATAATATCTCTTATTGTTGGAAGAAATTTATTCAATGTTTCCTCAGATGGTTGTTCCCTTAGTGCATTCTCTAATACTTTCCTCAAATTCTTAGGTACAACAACCAAATCAGATACATCGACATCTAAATGTTTGAAAAATTTAGAAACAACTTTCAAATCATTTCCTAATTGAACATACGAATCAGAGACAGCTCTCTCATTAACAATACCTTTCGACCACTGTGTCAAAACTTGAAGCAATTGCTTAGTAGAAATCAATAACTTAGTTACCGTACTCTCCACACTAGAATTTGAAGCTTTCATATCGGATGTGGACACAAGTCAATACTATTTAACAACTAATTTATTCAATCAAAAACCTTATTCTCTACAATATACACACACACACATATATATAGTCAAATAGAACCCTTATATGAACCTATTCATATGTGATAATTATCGAACAACGGGATAAAGAATCTGATATTCTTCAAATAAACAACAAATATCTCTACTGTTATTTCTTATGGAAACTTCAAATATATCGAGTCAAACAACTCTATAAATAGCTATACATCAATTATAATTCAATAGATCCAACTTAATCACAAATATTCAATTATCTACATATATTACATGACATCTTTCAAATAATCAACATTTAAATATAAATACTATTTTATTAACAGTTACAATATTTTATTTCCATTTTATATCGTATCGCGCCTTATAAGAATCTGTGAATAATGAATGTAAATATCTAATTATCTGTTTTAAGAATGAAATATTGGACATTAATTGTGATTATTGTGATCATTGAGTTATAATTATATATATATATATGGTTGAGTTTTATCTAATCTTTAGTTCTTTTTACAAATTTTTATTTTTTTATTATGGAATTCTCAGCTTCCAATTTGTCTAGATGCTTTTTCAAATCATTTAGTGTTACAATTCTCTTTGATAATTCTTCATATTTATCGAATACTTTTGATGTCAACATGGCGGGTCTTAATGGCAAGCCCAGCTCATTAATTATAGTGTTGATTTTATTTTGAAGAGTTGGTTTATATGTTGATATTTTGCTTGATCTGGTAAATACACCTGGTTTTAGTTTTTCGCCATGAGCTTTTAATCCTAAAGATTCTTGTTCTTCTTTATTAAAATTTTGCAAAATACTATCTGCGTATGCGCTTTCAGCTTTTCTTTTATTAGCCATTTGCAATTCCAATTTTTGTTTCTTTGTAACGCTTTTATGAGGTTGGCTTGAGGCATCACTCGATGTATGTAGTTGTGATTCCATTTGATCGATACCATCACCCATGTTTACAACATCATTTGGACCATTGATACCATTACAGTTAACATTATTTTGGCGACTGTTTTTACTGGTAGAAAGTTTGGACCCTTCTTGTTTGGCACCATGCATTTGTTGGAACCTTTGTCTTTGTTGGGCAAATTGGTTCTGTTGTTTCATCCATGGGTTTTCAGGAACAGAGCTCATATGCTTACGCTTTCTAGATTTATCTGTTAATAAGTTGCTGTATAGCTGAGATATTCCCTGGGAGGTCATGTATTGAGAAACTGATTGGTTTGAATTTGGTGAATCAAGTAACCTTAATAAATTCTCTCTTTCATGCAAAGTTTTCTTGGCTGCCATTTCAAATTTCCTTGATTCAATGATCAAAGCCTCTTCTTCTGCAATCTCAGCGGCTGATCTGGCTAAAAGTCTATCTAAATATTTTTTTCTTTCTAGTTCTTTTTCTTTCGAATATGTTAATTGGGCTACTAATGGATCATCTGGTCTAATTGCTAGAAAATAATTTTTGCTGACTTCATAAAATTTTGATTTAAGATCATCTAGCCTTCTGTTCTCATTATTAATGTATCCTTCTTTGTAGTTATATCTATCATAAATGACATGCCAGTTTAAATCAAATTTTCTACATAGATTAAACAAATAGTTAACCTCATCATAACTCCAAATATTTGATGTATCTGACTTGTTGTCATCTTTTATAGATTCACCATGATTACCATCAATTGAATCCAAAGGTTTCGCAGAGTTCATATTAGATGAATCAGAGCCCATTTCATTTTCTTTATTATCTTGTTGCTTAGCTGCTTCATTAGAGACTGCTTCATTTGCTCCATTTCCATTTCCATTTCCATTTCCATTTCCATTTTCATTTCCAGTTGTTTTTTTACCATCAATGGTTTCCTTTGAAACCTCACCAACTGAATCATTTGTATTTAAATTTTGTTCATTTACATCTACTTTATTTTCACTTATTGATTTCTCCTTCTCATTATTAGCTTCAGTAGCATTGATATCAATATCTTGATTTTTAGTGTCTGATGATTTTTCTTGTACAAGATCACCTGTTTTTTCTTGAGTAGAGACGATTGTTTCTGTATCTTTTTTTGAGGAAGCCATAAATTTAATATACTCCTCTTCAGTAAAACTAGGTAAAGTCAAATGCTGATTATATTTTGCAAATGCCGATTCTTGTGGTTCACTTCCTACCAATTCTTTTGAACCTTTGACCCAATGATTAAATTTTAATGTCGATGTAGCCTTGAAGGGAGCCTTTATCCAAGGAGAAACTTTAACATTCTTATTCAACTTCTCTTTAAATCTATTACTCTTGGATTCAACCATAATGGGAGGCTGATTATCACCCAAAAGGCTGAAAAGTTCCCTTTGCATGGTCGATACTTGACCTTTACTATTCAAATTTGTTTTAGATACATTAGAACTAGCTGGAACACTTGGGCTCTTAGACTTCTGTTGAATGTTTAAAACATCAAAAACATCAGAAGATGACATCGTTTTGAAATGTATACTTATTTAGCTCTCCTTATCAACCTAATGAAACAATTCAGCAAACAAATTATACTCCCAAAATTCCTCAGAAAATAAATACCTTTATCATAGCAATGGCAAACTAACATGAAATCATTCTCTTAAGTTAAACTTATTACAAACACTTTCCTTTTACTTATACTTCAATATTTCAATATTTCAATATTTCAATGTTTCAATATTTTGATATTACGCTAAAATTAAATTAAGCTTAAAAAGTCTGATTGAAGGTGAAGGTAAGTAAAAATAATATATTTAAGTGTTGAGTAGCATGCAAAAAGGATGAGTGCTTATAAATCAGTAATTTGAGTGCACATATATCTATATTAGCTCCAATTGAGTTTTCAAACTGATATTGTACGATTGCAATTGATTAAATAGGAGATAATTTTAAGAGGAAGTAGTGTTTTTAGAATATGTTACATGCAAGGAAGACAAAGATAAGGATTCCTGAAGTTAGTAGTAATGAATTGGATTTTGATGATGTTTGGGTTGTTATAAAAGATGCAGTTGATAAAATTTTTGAAGATAATGTTGGTATGCTTTCTTTTGAGAAATTGTACCATTCAATTTATATGCAAGTAAGAAAAGGTAATGCTGAGAAATTATATGAGGAAATTAAGAAATTCATTGCAAAGAAATTGGAAGATATTTATATTGATTCATTGGAACAATTTGTTACTGAAACATCAGGAATAGATGATTTAGAGGTTTTAAAGAGTATAACTAGGATGTGGGATAAATTATGTTCTCATTTTAAAATAATATCAGATCTTATGATATATTTGGATAAAGTTTACTCAAAGACTAATAGAAAATTAGAACTCTATGATTTGTTTTTAGAACTTTTCAAAGAAACAATTTTAAATAAAATGATATTGAATATTAATAAAATTTTATTACGAACAATTAACAGTATACGTTATTCAATATCAGGAGAAGTTTCAATTATCAACAATATAAAAGAGAATGATTGCATCGAAATATGGAAAAATATTATATTGATGATGGAATTAATTGAAGATGGGAAAGGTAATTTTTTCTTAAATCGTTGTGAAAATTACTTAATAGAAGAATCTGCATTATATTATAAAAATATTGATCTTTCCAACGATTTATCATTGGAGGAATACTTGGAAAAAGTTACAAATTTAAAGGAAACTGAGTTTAAACTGGATTCCCTCTTCTTAAATAGTGACACTAGTGCAAAAATAATATCCTCTCTAGATGAAGTTTTAATTATAAACAAGGTTACAAGCAGATTACCATCCTTTGTACGTCAATGTTCTTCTAATAATAGTACGGAACTATTACAGAATTTATATAATTTATCATCACAAAATCAGTTCAGGTTAGATGTTATTGAAGCGATCAAAGAATGCATTAGTAATGATTTATTAACATGCAATATAGACACAACTATAAGAAAAAGAAGTCATATGGCATCTAAATGGTGTTCTAGGCTATTATATATCTATCAATCATATGAAGAGTTTTTAGATACAATTGACTTTGATGATATCGAATTAGCTGAAAATGAAAATCTGAATTCGAACAAGGCAAGTGCTATAATCAGAAGTGTATTCTCCAAATTTTTAGCCATAGATTGCAATTTCAAAACAGAGATGTTATCATTATACCTGGATAATTATTGTAAAACAATTCATGAAGTGAATGAAATAGCTCAGGCAAAGACTCATTTGGATAGATGTATTAAGTTATTACCTTTAATTTCAGAGAAAGATTTATTTGAGACCTTATATAAGCAATTTTTTTCAAGAAGATTATTACAACAAACTTCAATTCTATCATTAGAAAAATGGTTAGTCCAACGCATTAAAGAACAAATGGGAACCTTTTTTACGTCTAAATTTGAAGGTATGTTGAGAGATATCCAAACTTCAAATGATATATTAAAAGCATTTAAAAATAATTATGGCGAAAAACTTTCCGGTATAGAATATACTCCAAATATTTTGACTGTAACAACTTGGCCATTCAATAATGATAGTTCGTTAATTGATGAAGATTCTTTAGAAGACAATAAATTAATTCTTCCAGATGAATTACAAGAAATACAAGATGATTTTGTAAAATATTATAAAAAAAAATTTGATCAAAGATTATTAAAATGGTCAGCAAATTTAAGTATGATGGTAATTGGTCATCAATTTGAAAACAGTTATCATGATCTTACTTTACCTCTCTATTCAGCTTTAATTTTTCTATTATTCAAAGATAAGGATGTTTTAACATTTGATGAAATAAGTAACTTGACACATATCCCAGAAAAAGAACTAAATCGTCACTTAATTTCATTAGCTATAGCGCCAAGAAGTAGGATTTTAAAGAAATTTCCATTAACAAAGATGATTAATAGAACTGATCAATTTTCAATAAATGAATCATTTACTGGACAGTCGCGTAATATTAAGATACATATAATACATTTAAACTCAACAGCAGGTAATTCAAAACAAAAAACTGCATCATCTTCAATTGAAGAGACATTAGATAAGGAAAGGTTACAGACTTTAAATTCCGCAATTGTGAGAATAATGAAATCAAATAAAAGATTATTAATAAATGAAATAATGGAAAAATCAGTTGAATTAATGAAGGATAGATTTATAGTGACTTCCCCAATGTTAACAAAATCAATTAACAATCTAGTGAATAAAGAATATTTACAGAGAGATCCTGATACTAAAGATCTTATATATTACTTACCATAAGCAATAGTATCCGATAGTAACGTGACAGGCACCTTCTATAAATCTATCTACAAAGAGGAAATTCAATCCTCTTCATGAGTACTACTTTATTTTTTTTTAATAAAACATGCATTTATTATAATGATATACCAAAAATAAAAACCAAATTTATATACATATATAAACCATATTTGTTTAACATATTTTGAAAATACACCATGTTAATAAAAGTATTAAATAATTTTTATTTTTTTTTGTTCAATGAAGTTTATTTTAGAAAGCCTCAACCCCTTTAAAATTAACAAATGTACATATATATAAAATCATAAACTTTATCTATAATTTTACAATTTATAATTTATTAACCTTTAAAGTTGGTGGTAGAGATTGAATCAACTTCTTGGCCTTACCGGCATCGTTGATGATTAAGGTGTATAAGTTTTTGGAACCTCTAACCTTGAACTTTGTTTGTCTGAAAGCCTTACCGTTCTTGTTCAATTTCTTGTTAATCTTAACGGTAGCAGTCTTAACATCAGATCTTCTGGTTAATTCTAAAAATTCCTTAATATCAGTAATTTCTCTAGCCATCTTGAAATATGATTTGTTATATTTGGTTCTATCTGTACTCTAAAGACCAATTAAAACAGATACAAACAAACGTTTTTTAAACCAAAGAAGTCTTATATACCCAAGTGCTATTATTGATAAATAACATTTCAACGAATTGATATCACAATCCAATTTCGAAACCTATCTAATTGACTACAAACAGTTTGTTCAATTGTTAACACTTAGCAATTGTTAGTGAATAATTTCCTGGCCATTAATTTTTTGACAAATATTTTTTTGTTTCAAAACATCAAAATTTGGAAAATATCAAAAAACTTGAAATTTTTTAAGAAAACTTGAAGTTTTTGAGAAAAAAATGGGAAATGGAAAATTTATTTTGAAAAAAAAAAATTAAACATTTTCTGGTTTCCGTGAGAAGTTAGTGCAGGAAACACGATTCCTCCTGTTTAGGATTGCCAAGTAGGGCGGGTAATGAGCAGGTTTTTTCTGTTACAGTGTAAAGATAATGGTGCCAGAGGCCAGAAGTGGGACAGTGCAAGAGTGCGTCAGCTGCGGTGTTATGTGTGACAAAAGTGCAGAATACATTTGGTATCGGATGGTTCACTAGAATTTTGAAGAGCAAGTGAATATTGTGTGCAAGAGGGTCTCCATCGAGGGACTCTTCGTATTGTGCAAGAGACATCACAATCACGTGATAATTTCTGTCCCATTATTGCTTACTTTTTTGCGTGTGTGCTGACGCGGACAGAGTGGAACAAAATGTGAAAATGTATGGGTGGAATAAATAGTCACTCATAAGTCGTCGTAATTGTACTTTATACTACGGGAACAACTATAAGACACTAGTACACTACTACAATAGTACAATAAGATTTATGGTTCCTGCTCTTATAGGACAGGTGCCAGCTGTCCTAAATCAGACAGTTTGCGGTGTTGGTTGGTAGTATTTTTATTAAATTATGTATTGCCAAACATGCAAGCAGGGTCGAAAAGTATATCCCAAGAAACTGATTTTTTATTGTATATAAGCATGATATATATGTAAACACATGATATATTGTGTGAAGGTACTGTAATCCACTTGCCGGCTCGAAAAAAATGAGAAGACTCTCTAAACAACGTCCTCCATTTCGATTTCCTCTTCTTCTTCACCTTCTAGTTCACCTTCAGCTCCGTCGGCAGTCATCGAATCGGTGCCACCGTTTGTTTGATCATCAGCTAGTTCACCTAATGTAACTTTTCTTTCTTCTTCTTTCAACTTCTTATATTCTGGTCTTAATGTATATTTGAATGCATATGGACCCTTTTTCACAAGTGTGGCCACTTTATCTAAACATTCTTTCAAATGTGCTTCAGGTTGTCTTGTTCTTTCTTTTAAACCTTTTAATGACCAGTAATCATATTCATCGAATAATTTGAATAAGTAATCCAATATTTCCTTCTTTGGCATACGGATAGATTTAACATTTTGTTTAGCCTTTTCACGACCAACTTTCAAGAAATTAGAACTATCTGATTTCATAGACATACCAGTATGACTCATGGTAACACCGACAGTTTCATCTAATGTTGTAATAGTCTCCTTATTGTTACGTTTCACAATATTTCTTCTTTGTTCGACAATCTTATGATAGTTTGGATCGTCCATTGATGGCATGACTTGACATTCGTGACAAACTGTACCTGTTATCGATGTTTTTTTTGGAATGGTCTTTACATATGGGATATATCTATCTCTACCATCTCTATCGGTCATAACTCTATGGTTAAACTTTCTTCTATTGTTTCTTCTCTTCATCTGTTGCTGTTTCTTTTTCAACTCCTCTTCCCTTTCTTGTTTCTTCAAATATGCTTGCCTTTGTTTCTCTGGATCAGCCTCTAACTCTCTTTGATGCTGTTGATATTTCTTCAAATTTTGCTCTGTGAATATAAACTCATTTTCAACAATTTTTTTAGTTAATTCAATGTCGTATTCATGTGGGATAGAATCATCATCATTTTCATTTAAAATTAATTTAATTTTACTACCATTTTGATTGATTTTTATCTTACCCAAATCTTGACCATGTAAATTATTTCTATCTCTCCATTTCTCAGCTAAAAACATAGGTAAACGAACTAACCAAACTTGTCTTCTACTACGACTTAAATCCAAATCTAACGATTCTTCATAAACCTTGGTTTCATTGTTCTCGATATCGTTACCATCGAACACTTCTTCTTCTTGAGATAAATAGTCATCATTGTTAACATTATTTGAAGCACCAGCAGCATCAGGAACCACATTTGGTCCTGATAAAGTCGGGGTTCCTGAAGTGACTTCTGACATAGTATTTATCCTTTATTGTCTCAACGTTTTTTCTTAATCCTCACCTAATAACCAAATTAAGCAATAAAGTAAAATAGCTAACTTGATACCTGTTATTATAGGTACTATTATCACTTACCACTAATAAAACAATGGTAAGTTAAATTATAGTCCTTGAAAGTTTTAAGTATTAACTTTTTTCACTTTTAATTTTACCGATTTCTTTTATATAAAAAAAAGGTCCCATAATTAAGTATGAAATTTGATGAAATATATAATAAAAAATTATGGACTGTAAAGATGTATATATTGTGAACATTTTATGGGAATCAGAAGTTGACTAATTTAAATAACAATGAATTTTGATATTGGTAGTTTTTTGGAAAAGGAAATACAAAAAAAGCAATCCGAAATAGTGAATTCCATTGCGGATGGCGATGATCAGATTCATAGTGAAACATCTATTTCTACAAAGGATGAGCAACCAGTGGATAATCAGTTTAATGAAGAAGAACAAATAGCTGGGGAGACACAAGAAAACGATATATCAACTGAGGAAGCCAAAACTTTAGCCTTGGAGAAATTAGAAAAGTTAAAGACTCGTCCAGAGAGAGTGAAACAAATAATAGATGAGGAAGCAAAAAATATTGATTATATGATCACAATAGAGGCTATACTAGATAGCTCACATACTGATTTACAAGCTTTAGCATTGAAGAACAATTTGTATATCCATGAACTAATATCGGAATGGAATAGAACTGAGTATGAACCTGAATTATTGTTACAGACAAAGAAAAATTTATTCCCATTACTTGTTAGCCTTCGCAAATACAATAAAGATTCCAACTTAGATGAGAACATGATATTATCAATAAGCACAATACTGTACCATTTGCAACAACCGCATGAGATAAACCAGAGCCTGCAATCATACATGAAGTTAAGTATAGGTAACGTTGCATGGCCAATAGGTGTCACACAAATCGGTATTCATCAGCGTAGTGCACATTCCAGGCTAAACGATAGAACAAACGTTGCAAACATAATGATCGACGAGAAGACGAGGCTATGGATAACAAGTTTAAAGAGACTGATCACTTTCAAGGAATGGAGCATAAAGAATCCAACTGCATAGTAATATATCATACATACATACATATATATATGAATTTACAAACACTTTTATGAATATTCATCATATTTGAAATAAAATACTAACATTTTTTTATAGTGCGAAAGATCCCATACAATTAAAAAACTGTAACTACGATATGAATAATAAATATATAAAAGGTATATAGATAGTTTGTATATAGTTGAACAAATGGATATTTCGTAGCAGGAGTGTGGATATTGGTAAATAGCTAGACAGTCCATTGAATTTGTTGATTTGAGAGACGAAGATTAATTATGGTTGAATTGGATGACAATAAAGTTTGGATTGATGGTTGTTTTGATTTCACTCATCATGGACATGCAGGAGCTATACTTCAAGCTAGACAAACGATTGATCTGAGTCAAAGTATGGGCCAATTATTCTGTGGTGTTCATAGCGACAAGGACATTGAATACAATAAAGGTACGAGTCCTGTTATGAATGAGACGGAAAGATATGCACATACACGTAGTAATAGATGGTGCGATGTTGTTATTGAAGATGCGCCATACGTTACAGAAAGTGAATGGTTAGACAATTACGGTTGTAAATATGTTGTGCATGGGGATGATATTACATTGGCAGCTGATGGTACCGATTGTTATCAAAAAATGAAAGATATTGGTCGGTTCAGAGTGGTTAAAAGAACTCCAAGTGTTAGTACTACTGATATTATTCATAGAATGCTAAATGAAAAATATAAAACTGAAACGATCAATTTCCATGACCTACCAACCACTTCAGAATATAATATGTATTGTAAAGGTTATGATGGCAAAACCATTCATTGTAATGTTTATGAGAACAATTTTAGCAAAAAAGTTGCTAGAAGATCGAATGGAGATTCTAATTCCGCATCAAAAATCGTTCTAATTAATGGAGATTTTGATTTATTTCATGTTGGCCACATTGAACAATTACAAAGAATCAAAGAAGATCTTTTCGCAGAACCAATTGAATTAGTAGTGAATATTGAATTAGACAAAGATAATAAATATAATGTAATGACGATGAAGGAAAGAATATTAAGCGTACTAAGTTGTAAATATGTCGATGGTATAATAATCAATCCCCATGATGATGAAATTAAAGACACAATCTACAAGAAATATGTATTGGATAGTGATGAGTTAACGAATCATCGTAAAAACAAATTCCAATATTTAACTAAGCAAGTCATCATTGATAGAATCTTGTCTAAAAGAGACGAATACATTGCAAGAAACAAGAAAAAAGGCATGGACATGTAATTCGTTATATATATTAAGAATAATAGTGTAAAAAAAGTTTCTTAAAATCAATTTATTTGTATGCTTATTATAATAGATATATAAGATAAATATATATAATATAATATAAATCAAATGCAGAGATATGTGCGTTTCGTTAAAATATTTGGGAGTTCATTAAATTGTATTCTTCAGTTGAATGAAATTATCCTGAAGAAAAAAGGAAGAAATGTTTAGCGTAGGTCATAAACATGTGCGAAAAACCTTACTTATTTATTCACTAACATCTTGAATATCCTTGATTTTCCTTTCATTGTTTTGAGTATTGGAGCCTCTTCTGGACTTGTTGAAAAGAGGTTGAATCTCGCCACTGTCGATCAGATCGTTCAACTCATCGCCAGGCTTACCCCAGTTACCTTTACCGTTACCGTTTTTCTTGACATGGTTAGGAGCCTCTCCGTAGTTTCCCACTTTAGTGAAGAACTTAGCGTCAGCCTTAGATTCATGAACGGTCCATTTGTTAGTTCTAGTCATTTTTGTATTATTGTATTGTATTGTATGTTTGTATTGTTTGTATCACTTATTGTTGATGGTTTCTTATGATATGATACAACATAAAATACAAATAGAGAACAACAATAGATATCCTTCCAGAAACGAAATAGCCGCCGTATTTATACCTTTTTTTTTTAACGATTTATCTTATCTAGTAAGGAAAAATAGGCGGCAAAGTAACCAGTTTGTTATCAGATTGAGGGTGGATTTGTGACTGGGAAGTGCGAAATCAGGGGGGAAGGAGGGGGCGCTGAGCCGCCGAAGGCGAGGAAGCGCGATGAAGAAGCGGGGGCTGGGGAAGGAAAAGAGGGAGGCCAGAGATTTCCAGAAGCGGAGAGAATTCAGGTGGCTGCAGCTGGATGGGTGCGGAGTTTGTATGCGATGCGGGGGAGGAGGGGCGTACATATGTGGCGGATGAATGGAGGTATGGGAGCGGTACGAGTGGTATTGTGTGAAGAGTTCTGTGCCAGATCTGTGAGGAAGGGAGGGGGAGACAAAAACAATGGTAGGAGGAAATAAAAAATTTGAAGGATGCGAGGTTCGAACTCGCGCGGACACCGTCCAACAGATCTTAAGTCTGCCGCCTTAGACCACTCGGCCAACCCTCCAATGTATCTGATGCTTGAGGAAAAACAGTCAAGGAGTAGTGGTGCAACACATGCACCAGAATGAAGGATACAAAGACAAATTTAGAGATACGCACTATGTATATTTTTTAATGTATGACGCTGTGGGAGAACAGAAACCGCATTTTGTTTTGTCTCTATATGGATTGCAGCTGTACTGAACAGGCGTGGCAGGTGTTCTGGAATTTGTTGTTTCCGCCATTGTCTAGTGGTTTAAGAGAGTGTGGCTGGATTGCGCAGTGTATATACTTAAATATGGGTGTGTTCTTGACAGGCGTGTAGCTCTAACTGCACGACTGTTTTTCTTTGGAAAGAGTAGAGGTTTTGAAAGTTTAAAGCGGCAGGCGGCGAGTGGAAAAACTAAAGTACAATGTCCCAGTGGCCGAGTGGTTAAGGCGATGCCCTGCTATTCCAAAGAAAAGCAAGAAAGGCATTGGGTTTTACCTGCGCAGGTTCGAATCCTGTCTGTGACGTGTTTTTTTATTTTTTTTGCATACAAACAATATGTAAAATATATTTGAAAGATTTTTGTGAGTGTACATTTATTGTAATAAAGATGAACAGGATTTTAAATCTATCTGAAGGTATTCATATATGTTGTCTTTTGGAGGTTCTGGTAGTTGAAACTTCTTATAACTTGGAAGTTATTTTACCTGACCTTACAAAATATCGTCAAATTTCATTATAGAGTCAATTAGAACTTTCTATACAATAAAAAGGTTACTGTACTTATTGTATACATATTTAGCAACTGAATATATTTCATAAGATTGTGCACTAGATTAAGAAGTGTGACCAAAAAATAGGTAACAGCCCTGAGAGTTAGGATAATGTCAGATAGCCATTTGATATATGTGTCTCCTCAGCTTTATTTAAATTCTAATGGAAAATGGAAATTATCGGAGGAAAATTTCAAGTTTAATCATGAATATACAAGTTATTCCGGTTATATACCAATATTAAAAGCTGATTTACCAAAATTTTTAGAGGCTTTAGATGTTAAAAAATCGAGAAAGGTTAAAGAAGTCAACGGAACTAAGCATGATGATGCTCTAAAACAAAGCCAGAATACAAATGAATACAAACTACAAGACAATGCAAGCAATAATGATGAAATGATTAATGGCAAAGCTCACGATAGCTTGTATATACCGTTGGAACAACTGTTCCATAATAATCACAAGGAACCATCCTTAGTTGTTGCTATTACCAAAGTTCCTACAAAGCTAACAAATACATTTATAGAGCAATTTCTAATATATATGGGTAATGGATACATTAAAAATTGGACAAGTTGTAATACAGTGGACTATCAAAATTTATATATTAAATTTAAAGATGTTACCAAAAAAATTATGAGCGAGATTATAACACTTTGGGGTACTTTGTTCAAAGGATTATCCCAGAAGATACCGTCTTTTAATTGGGAATTTCATTATGAAGATAACTTTGATAACATCTTGGAAGAAAGTGATAAAAAGGTCACAGATAGTGCTCAGATTAATATATTACTAGATGAAGCTGTTGATCATTACAATGCACTTTTGGGCACTGAAAATGCCAGAAAAGTCAAGAATAAAAACAATTCTGCTAGCAGGACAATCGAAGGCATGGAACAAGAGTATCGTATCAACATGCAATTACTTGGAGACTTACCGGCAAATGTACTAGATCAAGTATGCAAGGATATTATAACCTTTCGGACCAAAGTATTTATAGATGAGAGGACCAAAACCATGCAGCAAAATGAAGAGGACAATAAGAAAACTAGACAAAAAATGATAAAGCTTGTAGAGCAAATCAAAAAGTCTCGTCAAGTTCCAGGTGCTGAAGAGGTAGATGAAGACTTGTCAGACTCATCAGAGTCTGAAGAAGAAGATATAAACGAAACAGATGAAACCATCTTGAAAAGAGAACAAGCATTGAAAGATGAGGCATCAGAAAGAGAATATAATAAATTGCTAGCAACGGTTAACAAAGAAGTAATACCTAGCATCGAACAAATAAGGAAACAAATTAAACAAAATATGAATTACACTGCAGATATATTCAAAAATAGAGATTTATTATTAAAAGAACTATCTCGAAATGTATCTGATCCATATTATAATTATAACTATAACAGATTAAGTAGGAAACAAGAAGAAATTTTTGATGAAGAGAATCGTGCCTTATATCCCGATGCAGTTCTTCACACCTTGCAAGAGTATACGAAAGAAAATATCGAAGTTGCCGGAACTAAACCTCCAACTTCAGACACCAAAGAAATCACGACAATCAATAAACAAGGAACATTGGCCACTGATAAACCCAAAGAGAGCAGTACGAAAATTAAAATCAATCTAGCTCTAAAAAGCAAAATTGACAAATATGACCAAGGCACAGTAGAAATCCCAACCGAATTGAGTTCCAGTGCCACTGAATCCGACGAAGAAATCAAGAAAATACGAAACGTTAGCAATATCTTACCATTTGATGATGAAACCATGGAATTAAAGATCAAGAAACTACGTGAAAGCAAGATCGTCGACGAGTTGGTGAAAGAGTACCTTGGTGTATACGAGAACGAACTGGTTGAGTATATACTGGACAACATATCCACCCATAAGAGCAAAGAGTTGCTGTTGGATGACTTGAAAGAGACGTTTGACAGCGATGCTATCACAATAGTCGACACGATTTGGTCGAGCGACATATTCAAAATCTAGACCTGGAAATAAAAAGCATCCTCAAATTAGCCTGACCCAAAAGATAAACGACATACAGATTTACATATCTATAGATAACGTTTGAGAATACATATCTGCATATCTGCATATCTACATTTTTATATATAGCATTCTTTCAACACTAACAATTTGAAACCATGATGGATCAACAGAATATCCTAATCCGGAAATTTACCGTAAACGGAAACCCAATTGAAACGCTAAAATTTTGACGTACCTCTTATGTCTACATCTCCATATGGGTGAGAACCGTCGTACACATAAACAAAATTACGTAACAGTTCCCTCATTAGGCAATTGGGTTACGAAAAGAAAAAAAAACACTTAAGAGACCGGTACACTACGACTGACACCTGAAAGGAAATGGCAGTAGCAATGTGATTGCTACTGCCACAAACAGACTAACACGTACACAGAAACAACTAACAGAGGAAACCATGCATGCCAACTGACATCACATTTCTTCCCATTTCAACAAATTGTTTCGTCACTGCTCTGCGACTTTTCTCTTGGTACATTTCCCCATCAAACGGCTGATCTCCCACCCAAGAATGTCCTGACGCTACAGTAGTTTCGCTCCAACACAAGCGGCACTGCAGATCCTGGCTGAGGAATCCATGTATTGCTTCCCCTCCATTGTTCTTACCTCACGATCTAACATCCGTTTTTCGAGGCTACACTGCGGCCGTTTCTCTCGGATCAACAAAAAATAAAACAGTTTCAAACGGTATTTTATGAAACAAAGTCTCGAGAAAATAAAAATATCACGAAAATTTAAAAAAATCAACGGAACAGTAACAACGTCACCTGTATTATTATTATTTGTACTGAATATGGAGATTGCGACACGTTAAAAATCTTCAAGGACAACCTTGGCTGGAGGAACCAGATTCGAGGTTCTAGAATCTGAGAACCTTAATAGTTCTATTTTGTTTTCTCCCACTGTAGGCAATGAGTTTAACGCAATAATGCATGGGGCTAACTGAGTGTCTGCATAGTTGGAATGTGGAAGCAAGCTGTTGAGACAGGTAGAATGCTGTGCTAAGAACCACCACAAGACCCGGTCGGCTGCAAGATGTGGGATGGAAGGTCATGGTTTACTACTCCTTTGAGTAATCATTGCTTTATGATAAACAAAACAATATACATTTATATACATGTATGTATATATATAAAAGTGTGGATGTATATATAGATATATGGATAAAGCTCATGTTTATGCATTTTGCCTAATATTGTTTTTGTTTTAAAGCTGTATGGCCAAATCAGAATAAGACAATATAACGTAGACTCGTTATAGCCATCCATACATATTGCCGAGATATTATTTCTTGGATCCATTCATTTTCGAAAACTGAGTGTTTCAACTAGTTTCAATACTTTCATTATACAAAAATTGTAAAATAATATAAAATTTAAGATCGTAGCAGTGTACAGCAATGAGGTTAATATTTTTTCTGCTTTCATTATTTTTTGCACTTGTTACTGCTAATACCCATATAAATTCGCTACAAAGCGGAGCTTTAAGAGCTACTGATCAGAAGATAATAGATACTTCAATAAGCCATATGTATCAGAATGGTACAAGGCCGAGTGCTCTTTATCCATCAACAACGGTTGTTCTGTCAACTTCAAACAATGCACAAATAGGGCTATCTACATTAACAAGTAGTAGCATATCAACTTTATCAAATGTCCAGTTATCGACATCTGAACCAGTTGTATCGTCAATAACTCCACCAGTGGATGTATCGTCGACAATACCTCACGTGGGTGCATCTTCAACAGTACCACAAGCAGGTGCATCGTCGACAATACCTCACGTGGGTGCATCTTCAACAGTACCACAAGCAGGTGCATCTTCAACAGTACCACAAGCAGGTGCATCTTCAACAGTACCACAAGCAGGTGCATCTTCAACAGTACCACAAGCAGGTGCATCTTCAACAGTACCACAAGCAGGTGCATCTTCAACAGAACCACAAGCAGGTGCATCTTCAACAGTACCACAGGTAGTTGTGTCATCAACAGAACCTCAAGTAGTTGTGTCATCAACAGAACCTCAAGTAGTTGTGTCATCAACAGAACCTCAAGTAGTTGTGTCGTCAGTAGTAAGTGTTTCTTCTTCAGGGACGCCAACCAGCAGTTTACCTTCTGAATCACTTATATCAACTATACCAACAGAGAACACGTCTCTGCCTACGAAAATCAATACTAGCCCTTCAACTAAAACTTCAGATAATGCAGCTTCTACCATGTCAACTGCTCCTGTGTCATCCATGATTTCACAAGAGAACAATTCTGAAATATTGTCATCGAAGAGTTTATTAACAGTAACTAGTAAAACCAGCTCACCATTAGCTATTTCAACAATTATGAGCTCTACACCTTCCAATATTGGCTCTTCATCAATTTTATCAACAGATAACATTCCCTTAACAGGTCAATCAACTAGTCCATCGGTCATACAATCAGATATTTCTTTACCGTTAGCAAGCGCTACATCATCTACACTATTGACTAGCAGCTTTTCACCATCTTCTACTAGTAATGTGACTACATCTGAAACAGAGACCCTTTCATCATTTCCGCCTACTAATAATATCGAATTAGGTTCTACTTCTTCAACTTCATTTGTAATTACTGATGACAATAATAACAGCATGTTGGTAAATACATCGTCTTCTACTAGTAACACTATAGAATTACCACACGTGCCTTCAACAAGCTATGAAACCAGTACAACTACTTTAAGTTCCATAGATGTATCTCCATTAACTTCCCAATCAACATCATCCCAAATAATTGAATCAGATTCTACATATACTGAAAGCATCGTTACTTCAGCTAATACTGATGTCACATCACTAGCCACTTCATCAAATCTTCCTTTCACTCAAACTCCAATCTCAGTACTACCACAATTTAACTCAACAGTACCTTCTCCATCATCGTCCACTTCTACATCATTATCTTCAGAAGTATCATCAAATTGGTGGATACCAACAAAATTACTTACACAGTCAGCTCAAACTCAAAGTGCAACTACAGCTACTGCAAGTGCATCAACCACAAGAGTTAAACCTAAGGCAATTGAAGCCCCAACACCTGCTAGAGCAACTGCAGGCTGTACTTTAATTACAATCGGTTTTAAAGAAGCATTGAATTATGATTTTGTTCTTGATAATCCAGTAGCTAGTGCCCAGATCTTTGCGTTTTTACCAGATGCTTTAGAGAAACCTTTTGAATTCGATGATAATTCATCAGTTTCTATTTCAAAATTAGTTCCTTTCACTTTAAGTGGATATAATTATACAGTTTTAGTCGCTGAAGTTTATTTCCCATCTGACAGCATCGATAAATTATCTAAATTGATAAAAGATTCAAACAGTGAACTATTTACTCTGAATACAGGCTCAGGATTGGCTTTAGTTAATTTAATTAACCAAGATATTCCTCTAACCGGTTTGACTAATCTAGATCCATCAAGCTCTTCTAGCGGAAGCTCGACTTCATCAAACTCAAATAATTCCATGAGAGGTGACGAAAATGGTTCATCTAGTGATTTAGATTTTGGTACATTGGATTCAAATAATAAATCTGTTTCTTTCTCTGCTTCTAATATAAGTAAAGGAAAGTTAACTGGATTTATCATCGGTATTGTTATTGGTGGAACCATATATATCGCATCCATGATTTTACTCTCTAGATATCTAGTTTTGAAGTATAAGGCGAGAAGAGGTAACAATAATATTTTCTATGATGATACGTCTAGTGCTAGTAGCAGTGAATATTCAAAAGAAAAGAAATTTTATGATTTAGAGAAAAATATGCTAAAAAATGATATAAGAAGTTCCATCTCTGGGTCAATAATGATTAACAACTGGATTGATAATAATTATCGAACAACAAATCTCAACCAAACGAATGATAAAGAGATTAACCCTAATGATAAGTTAAAGGGAAAATACATCATTTCCAAGCCAATAACAACTCAAAATTCTTTAGGTTGGAATGATATTTAGTTCGTTTGCAATTCGTTATATCATAATCTTCACCTATTTACATAAATCCATCATTAAAAACTTTATGAGCTTATATAATTAATACCCATCTACATAAAAATTTGTTATTTTATTCAATGCTTTAAAAAATTTATAATATCAACAACGTTTATTTACAGAATTCTAGATTATTTAAAATATTTAATTATATTTTCTAAGCAACCTTTTGGATCATCAACAAATAAATTATGTCCACAATTAAATTCTACTATACTTGTGTTTGGAAACACTTTTTTAATTGAATCATAATCATTTGTCATGACTGGAGATTTCAAAGCTTTGAAGAAGCAAATATTTACTTTTGAAGACTCGTTCAAAGTAGGACATTTTGTTAGATCTGGCCAAGCTTTTGTAAATTCAATTACATCAGGCATTAAATGTAATGGAAGAGAATATTCTATATAAATATCATCTCCATCAATTATTTTGTTCTTAGGATTATGTGTAAAACCGGAACTAAAATACAAAGCTATTGGCGGATGAGATAAGTTAATACTACGGAATAAACTATCAACTTTCTTTTGCCAGTCCTTTGAATTTTTTTCAATTTTAATTTCTTTATTGATTATCTTCATAATTAAATTATAATTAGCTGGAAGAACCTCCACTAATCCTTCTGTATAATTTGGAGAAATATCAATTATTACCATTTTATTTAAATTAAATGTTGCTTGTTTATTAAGAGCAGTTAACATTGCTACTTTTCCTCCAACAGAAAACCCAACTACTTTAACAGGTTTTGTTAACCCAATATTTTTTTTAATAAATGAACATACATCATTGGATAGTGTTATATTATCATATGGATATCCTCTTTCTGATTGACCATGGTTTCTTAAATCAATTGAATAAACATCAGCATCTAGAGCATTTGCCAATTTTTGACTCATCGAGTTAAAAATGTATCTATTTCCAAGTATACCATGTATGTTAACAATAGCTTGCGAGGCCTCACCATTTAAAGAGTTAATAGCTTTATTATTTGGTGACCATTTAGCAAATGATAAATCAACAATATTTTTGAAAGGTAGACTTTTATGTAAAGTACTGAATACTGAAAATGAACGTTTAGCAATTAACATCGGTTTACAATTGGAGGATAAAGCCTTGCTCGTTTAGATCTGATCAATTGATATCACACATTTCAATTTTACAATTATAATTACTTTAACTGAAGATTCGATACGCTCAAAGTTGGTTTCATATTGAGAGTTTTCTATCATTCACGTAAATATTATTGATAGATGAGATCAAAACTAAACCAATGCACGTGACAGAAAATGAATTTTCATAATATGCCATTTTTTTAGATCCAATTTTTTACTCATCACCAAATTATATTATACTCTAAATGAATGGCATAGAGAGTGAAGCATGATTTCTAAACAACTAAAACAATAGAACAATAGAACACTTCTAACTATAACTCACCGTTTTCTTATTTTGTGTTGTATATAAATATAGTTGACTCTAACAATACACTAGCATAGCTTTTTTGTGTGAAGAGAACAATAAATTTAAGGAAGGAGAATTACATGTCTCGATTAAGAAAAGTTAACCGCCAATTACTTGGAATTGGGTTGGATAACGAAGTCAGCGACCTTCCAATGGATATAGATGAACAAGAAGAATATATCAATAAAATAGAAACTGTTAATTACAATAACAATAGGAAATATGTTAACCTCTTAAGTCTACTCAACGTGATAATTTGTGGGATTTATATACTTTTAATAAAAAAATACTCTCAACCACTAATTAGAACCATGTTCATACTATCTTTACAATCCATGTTATTATCATTATTAATACTAAGATACAACATCATTCTAAATGATTTACCATTTATTAATAATATAAAACTTCGATTCAACATAGATAATCATAAATTGAATATATTAAATGTAATTATTATAATCACTATTAATTGGTTATTTTACTCCAATTATCATGAATTTATTAATATGAATGAATCAAGAGATACGAAACGTGAATTTCTACTGTATTTTTTTACTGCATTACCTATGTTGCAATATATTATCTCCAATTTAAATATTTATTGGATAAAATTGTTGAATAGTGATATCACAGAGTTGAGAAATTTGAAGTACAAGTATAAGTCAGCATAAGAACAATGAATGACTACTCTTCAACAATTAAGCTCTCAAAAAATTGGAGAAATTTGACCTTTTTTTTCTTTTATCCTTCTTTCAGTATTAAGAAAGAATTTAGAATGACGGTGCATATATCTTTTTTGTTGTTTCCTTGCATGCAGAGATTGAAAAAAACGTAATCACCTTAAAAAAACAATTAATGAGATATTACCCAAAAAGGAAAGAGATTCAATAGATTACTGATAAGATAACAATGTGAATAATAAAAGAATAGTTATTTATGGATAAGGATATCTCATTTGAGATAAGATATATTAATTCAATTGTAGTGTTAACAACCGATAAAAAAGATAAATATAGAGGTGCATGTTGATCGCCTAAATGTATATCTTGGCATAAATTTACACATATATATAGTATGCATACATTTATTCATGATAGCTTTTTAAGAGTGTCTTTTTAAGGGTTCTTAGTTAGTAATATTTATTACACATTAAAATAAATAAACAACAGAGCAATAACAAAAATTGTTAGGGCGATTGTTTTTAAGTTCACAGATGACAGTGTCAAGTGAATATTATCCAGATGAACCCTTAAAACCGGTGAGTAAGTCAATTGAACAATCTAAGGAATCAAGAGATCAATTGAATGAATTGTCAAAAGTTTTCGATACAAGATGTGCCTATTTTATTGTCGATTATGAAAAATCAATAGGTAATTACATATCTGATATCGATGGTAATCTTTACTTAGATCTTTATCAACAGATTGCTTCGCTTGCTCTTGGTTATAATAATCCTATACTGATCGAAACTGCTAAAAGCAAAGAAATGATTGAATCTCTAGTTGAACGCCCTGCAATGGGTAATTTTCCATCTAAAAGATTGGCGAAACAATTACAAAATCTATTAAGATTTGCTCCAAAAGGACAAACAAGGATTTGGTCAGGGTTATCTGGTTCAGATGCCAATGAATTAGCATTAAAAGCTGCATTCATGTACTATTGTGGTAAAAAAAGAGGATTTAACACTGAATACACTGAAGAAGAAAATATTAGTGTCATGGATAACCATTCACCAGGTTCCCCTGATCTTGCAGTTTTATCATTTAAAAATGCTTTCCACGGTAGATTATTTGCTTCTGCATCTGTAACATGCTCAAAACCAATCCATAAACTAGATTTACCATCCTTTAATTGGCCGCATACGCCATATCCTGCTTATAAATATCCATTAGAGGAAAATAAAGCGTTTAATAAAGAAATAGATGATGAATGTTTAAAAAAAGTTGAGGAAGTATTTAAAACATGGCATTGTCCCGTTGCTGCCTTAATTATAGAGCCAATTCAATCTGAAGGTGGAGATAATCATGCCTCAAAGTATTTTTTACAGTCATTGAGATCTTTAACTTCTAAGTATGGTGTTGTTTATATTATTGATGAGGTTCAAACTGGGGTTGGTGCAACAGGGAAAATGTGGTGTCATGAACATGCAAACATAGAACCTCCACCTGATTTAGTGACTTTCTCAAAGAAATTTCAAAGTGCTGGATATTTCTTTCATGATCCAGATTTCATTCCTAACAGAAAATATAGGCAGTTTAATACATGGTGTGGTGATCCAGCAAGATTTTTAATTGCTAATACTATATGCGAGGAAATCATGAATAAAGATCTGATTTCATATGCCAACCGTGTTGGTGATTACTTAATGAATAAGCTTGTCGCATTAGCAGTCAAATACCCAAAATATTTACAAAGGTTAAGAGGAGCCAATAGAGCAACTTTTATTGCTTGGGATGTTGACACCAATGAACAGAGGGATGATTTATTGCTCTTGTTAAGAAAAAACGGCTGTAATGTGGGGGGTTGTTCTGTTAAAAGTGTCAGACTGAGACCATCTCTTACATTTGGAGAAAACCATGCGAATATTTTTATCGAAGCCCTTGAAAAGTCAATTATTGAATTATCAGCTTCATGAAAAACATATTACATTCCTTTGGTAGTATATAGGTTCCTGTATATATATGTCTATATAGATAGGTTGGCGAATATTTTTAAACCAAATCCTCTTATTTCGACTTTTTACTTATGTTAATAACCACTACCATATATAAAGGCAATTGTGATTGTTGCACTACCATACATTAAGGTAGCCACGATTGCTGCACTATCATATATAAAGGCAACTACTATTGTCGCACTAAAATAAAATCAATTTATTCACCAAACATTCTTCTGACTCTCTTTAATACAGAATCCTTTTCTGGGTCATATGGATGGTCTTTAGAAGGAATCTCCAAAATTGCAGGGAACGCATTCGAATACGAATCTATATCCGCCCTAATCTTCTCCGCTATATACTGATTAATCAACAAAATCGCTATATCATCTCTCTCTTGTGTGAATGCATTAAATTTCTCCAACAACTCTTCCTTCGTAGTCTTGTTCTCCTCATAAACAAAGAAATTTTTTTCTTGCGTCTCAGCAGTAATCTGCCCTATTCCAGCCAGCAACATACCAGTAGCAGTATCTTCATCGCCTATAACCGCAAGCAATGTACGTTTATCAACAGACATCTCTATAACTCAATAAAGAACCCAATCCACGGTTTTTCTACCTTAGCAAAAACTCTAAAACACAAAAAAAGAAGACAAACCTAAAACTCCCAACCTAATACCTTCTCAAAAACACAATGAATACATTTACATCTGAACCAATTGCACATTCAAATTAATGTGTTCAACCATCTGTATCATCAATCTCTAACCCATAGTTACTAAAACTAGTTTTGTATGTACCATCACTATCCACTATGTAACTAATTGTTGCAACTGAAAAAAATGGCATCGCACCGTATTGTACCGTCATACTCTCCTAGAGAGAGGTGAAAAAAGGAGAAGGGTAACACCTCCGGTTAAAATCTTTCTGCATCACGTGCAAATAAATAAACAATTGTTAGCACCTGACATTAACATGCTACCCTGCCTGAGAACGATGAGTTCAATTTAAAACGTTTGTAATTTCGAAACTCACAAATCATCGGAGAATGGTGTGCAGATTGTGCAGTTTTGTGTGTGTATATTACATTACCATTTGTAAAGTATGTTGATTTTTCGAATTCCCGTGAAGGGGCATGCACTGTGCTGGTTTAATGTGTGCTTCGAGACGGTTTCGAAAATTTTCGTGTTTTTCCAATACGGTCTCGAGTGAAAAAGACGTCAGAGGAGAGAAGCCCCGCAGCAATCAGTGGGCGAGAAGGCATCGCGGCAGGGCAGGCGGTGTTCTTTGGCTATATTTAGCATCAAAACGCGGCGTCCTGGGGGGGTCCTGCGGCGGCTCTCCGTGCTGGATCTTTTCCCG
The DNA here is from genome assembly GCA_003707605.2 of Tetrapisispora fleetii. NCBI lineage: Eukaryota > Fungi > Ascomycota > Saccharomycetes > Saccharomycetales > Saccharomycetaceae > Tetrapisispora > Tetrapisispora fleetii. The sequence continues at coordinate 274,750 of PPKB02000008.1, read as the reverse complement.
AGATGGAAAACGACTGGTTAAGAAGAGACGGGTGCGTATGCACCCGTCTCTGCGTGGCACGCAGTGGCCAGCTGGTTGTTGGAGTATGCGCGAAGAAACAGTTGCAAGCACCGCAAGTGTCCTGCTTGCGCGGCAAGATCATTGTATTTTCAGGGCGCAGGCCGCAGGACGGCGGTGCCGGAAAAGCAATTAGCATCGAAATTGGCGATAGAAAAAGAAAAAAAAACCTCTGTCACAACAATGATAACATCTCAGATTCATCAAATCAATGCCAACCATTCCTCAAGATCAAACAGTATCATTGTGATCACTCTACACTCTGGATTGCAAGTGTCGCAAGAACTGAGGTCTATTTTAAACACAAGTTGTGAATTTCATTTTAGGAAACTGGGTTAATTGCAATCAAGTATCATCGATAAGAGTTTTTTCAATATACTTTCTTGCAGAAAAGCACCAGCATTCATTGATCCATATATATATATATATTATATATACATATAAGAGATCATCGACTTTGAACTCACTAAGCTATCGACTGTGTACTAGAAAGAGCAGAACATCGTGGTCATTCTAATCAGATAATCAGCTGTGCAAGTAAAGGATCATTCCAGTCGTTTTGTTAGTTATGCTAGTTAATATATCCTATGTGTTGGCCGCTGCTCTATGGCTTAATGGTGGTGAGGTGCTGGCAGCTTCAGATAATAGCACTATTCCAAGAAGCTATGATTCTTTTACACAATATAGATTCTCGTCTACTCAGTTGTCTTCCAGTCGTTCGAGTTCACAACAAAGTTCAATAGAATCGTCAAGTTTGTCACCATCCTCTTCATCTAGATTTCAATCATCCTCATTCATCACTTCATATGTCTCTTCTTCATCTGTGTCCTCATCATATATATCTTCGGCTCCATTATCATCCTTCTCATCCTCATCCTCATCCTCATCCTCATCTTCATCATCTTCATCATCCTCACAATCATCCTTACAGCCAAGTTCTGATCCTTTCAGCTCAAGTTCAATCATCTCTAGAAATTCATCCACATTGGTACTATCGTCATCCAGTCAAGAAGCTTCTACAGCATCTAGCTTCTCATCTCACGAAAGTAGCTCATCTACAGAAGAAAATCAATCTTCAACAGTCTACGACTCATCGTCATCCTCAATAACAGACGAACCTTCAACTGCAGAGGAAACTTCAGCATCACTTCAAAGAGCTACTTTGACGACAATAATAAATGGTTCAACTATTCTTTCAGATGTCTATGTGACCTTATCAGAGACTGCAACTGCTTCTGCAAATAGTAATAATACAAATGCAAAGATGCATAGTGGTTTATCAAAAAAAAATAGAAATATCGTCATTGGCTGTGTAGTTGGTATAGGTGTTCCTCTAATTTTGGCATTGTTGATTATTTTCTACATTTTTTGCATTCAATCCAAGAAAACAGATTTTATTAACTCTGATGGTCAAGTCGTCACAGCTTACAGTGCTAACAAATTTACAGCTTGGTGGTATAGTTTATTGGGTAAGGATGCTAGTGATAAGTATGAGACAAAATCTCCACTTGGTGGCTCTTCACCTGATCTAGACGAACAGTTGAACGATAACACATCATTTAATGACGATTCCTTAGACCTCCTAGCGACAAGGGAAGAGTTTAGGCATAGTAGAGGACATAGTTTAAATCAAATCCCAACTCCTCAATTACCAATAACAACCATTGATAGAAATGGAAGTATAAGAACAGATAATAATTATAATAATCATGGAACAATAAGGATACAGAATGGGTTACCGAATGATCTAGACGAAGAACCAGATACTATGAACAATAATATCCAACAAAATCCAAATAGTCATGTTAACAGTAATTCAAGTAATTCGAATTCTACTAGTATCGAAGAAAATAAATACTACGAAGATAACGATTCGAATGAAATCAATCCAAGAAATTTTTGATATCATTCCAACTGAAATAATAATATCAAAAATTAGTAATAACATTTAGCTATTAACATCGAAAGCATTTATTCATTTGTCATATTAGGAACGTCCTATTTTTCATTGCAATACCCACATTCTAACCTTAATTAATATTATTCAGATATATATAATTATAAACCTCAAGTATATATACATATACATACATTCATATATATATATATATATGAATTACATGCACATTGCAATTAAAGAATTAACATAATAATTTAATATTTTAAATATTATCTTGTGCTACAAGATATTGCATACTTTTATTTGATTTAATTACAATCGCAGAATGTAAGAATATAAAAAGATAAAACTCTATGATTGTAAGATAAGTTAAATAAATGTTATTGAAAGTCGATCGGCAACAGATCGATGATAAATGGTATACCAATGTCAAGAGGGTGATTTTATACATTGCTATTATGTTACAGGTAATTACATTTTTTTAGTTGAATCATCACTTTCGAATAATTTTGAATGTAGATTAAAATATTTCAATAGACAAAATGTTAATAAAAATGTTTTAGATTTACAATTAACAAGAACTAGGAGGGTATACGATTCTTTAAATGAGAGAGATCGCTTGGAAGTAATAAAATCAATTAAATTAGTCAATGTACCGGTCTTAAAGAAAGGTAAGCTACAGATAAGTTATTTTTTAATAATTAATAAGAGCAATGCTATTCAAATATGTTCATTAGATGACTTGATACTTTTAAAATCAAATAATGGGGTAAATATGGAACTCTTCCCTCAATGGGAGATTAAAAATGTGAATGATTCTATATCAGATCTATACGCCCAAGGGTATAAAGACAATACAATAATGGTGACATATTGCACAACTTTATTAAATATAATACAGTTTCGTTATGATATTCATAAGAAACGTTTTCAAAAAGTTAAATTATCAATTCCATTGGAAAATTTGAAGGATCAATTACAGGATTGCATTATAAATATTTCAGGAATTGAATTAGGCATAAACTATCCATCTAATGAAAATGAGGTTTTATGGTCGACATTGTCATCTAATGAAATTATGGTAATTTCGAGCACTGACAACACTATTTATTCAATTGTTAATGGGAAACTTGAGATATTAAATATTGATAATTATGTAAAACAACTAAATATTGATAGCAAAGACAATGGACACGATCTTAACACACAATTGGTATGGTCAGATATGGTTGTTATAAAAAAGTATACAAAAGTAGTAAAAGTGTATATTATTGCAAACATTACAAATGTTGGGATAATATTATTAAATAGATCAAAAGAAGGATTCTGGGAGAAAGTTTGTACACTTAAAAAAGAAGCCAGCGCAATAGAAGAGAGTAATAATGACATCGAATCAAATTCCTTAATTGATTGCAAAGTTTATCTTCGACAAGAACTTAATATGATCACTATTCTATGTGGAAGTGAATCAAATATCATACACCGATGGGACTATGATTATATGAATAATACTTTACTTCTTTATAAAAAATATGAGAACGATGATGACAGTAATGATATCTCATCAAATTCACCTATCCATTGTCTCTCTGCCAGCTCTGAACAGGAAATTTTTTTTCTAGCCAAAAACAATACTAAAATAAATTACATAGATTTAATATAATCACAATAAAATAACGTATTTATTCAAACTACAAACCATCAATGACTTATAATTATTTCATGTGACTGTTCACTATTTTCAGTCGTTATTTATTGTAAGGTCTCGATAATTTCAACGAACCTCAAATTTACGGGATGAAAAATTGGATGAGGAATAATGAAAATAAATATACAAATATAAATATAACTATAGCTGTTCATCCTCATTTTATCGTTGTAGTAATGTAAACTACTAATAGAAACATCAAGAGTGTCTTATCCAATATTCATATATATACGTTAATATGGCAAGGACTATACAAGTTATCAAAAAAAAGGAAAAGCCTGAGGCTGTTGTGGATTATTTAGCAAAACAAAAATTGATATGGACGATTGGTCATGCCTCTATGGTTATTTTAGGGATAATTTTCTCTATTACTTACTTTTATCATGTTATTAATTTTTACAAATACCGTCAATGGAAATGGTTATTTTTGAGATTAAATAAGTCATATGCATTTATACAAGGTAACTCATGGTTTGCTTATTTTGTAAGCTGGCTACCAAATATTATGTATAGATTGGCATTGATTGGATTTTTGACTTCAACTTATATTTCCTTAGATCTACAATTTGCTAACTCTAACCCAACTTGGTACGATCTATTATGTTCGGAAGGTTTTCAAGCAGGATTGTTAGCCTTGGTTTGGTTAATTGGTGGTAGAAAATCTTTCTATAGACTATGTCCTTTTATGATTATCAGTTACTTGCATTTATTAAATAGGGACAATGAATTTAAGGGTGATGAAAAAGCAACTGAGAAATTTATTCAAAAAAACTACAAAATATTAAGTATAATCGGTTACCTTGAAGCAATAACGCTTATTGCTTTATTATTTGATACTATTTTATTGAAAGATGGAACATCAGGCTTTTCATTAGTAATTTATATTGGTTTATTTTGGTTAAGATTAAATTTCAATCCATATGCAAGAATAAATGTTTTGAACATCTTAGATAAAATTAAACCACGTTTACCACATAATGGTAAGAAATTCGTCGATAAAATAGAAGTTTACGTCTTTTTAAAGATTAAACAAGACAGAATGAGAACTAAAATAACGACTTAATCATATATAACATTATATTTTTTAAATAATATATTGAATCTGAATTTTCATTACCAGGTTTACATTCATAATCACATTAGATTTCCTAAGAAATATATAAAAAATCATGATCACAAGAGTAAGCGATTTAAAGAAAGCACAAGACTATTAAATTAAATTTAGTTTTACAAATAAGAAGTCAAAGAAAAGATCAGATATAAGCTTTTGGTAAAATGGGTTATCTTCCTGTATGTTCAGAAGCAGAACTGAAAATAAAGTTTATCATCATTTAAATTTTTCTTTGTAATTGTTAAAAAGAGATTTTTTATAAAGGTGTAGTTTTAATAAAAAACATTTCAAAACCATTGATAATAATTCATTAATAGATAGTAAAGTTAAACTCAATTTTAACACTTGTTTAATTTATTTTAAACATTCAGATGGTGATGCATGTTTTTATCCATGGCACATATTTTAAAAATCATCGCCGGATAGTAAAAAGACTGTGTGGAGTCTATTCATCATAATGACATTAATTTGAATCTTACAATTAGTACCGTTAATGGTATAATATCAATGGTATATCATGAACTCATGGTATATAGAAATGAATAAAAGTCTCTGCGATAGTCTATATATAATTGAAATTAATTCTAAATTCTAAGATCATAAACGAAGAATTCCTAATTAACAATATGTCCTGCATATACATCCTCAGTAAGGGAGATCATCAAAGACGATCAAAAATGTTGATAATCATATTCTTAAATTGAACAATTAATCTCAATTACATTTTTTCAAAGAATATCACGAATACTTTAAAATATGAAATAAGAACAGATAATATGCAAAAGCAATAAATAATTAATCAAACTTCCTAGCTAAATTTATCATTTCTTCTCACTTTTGCACAATCTCATTCTTTGAAGGCAACTGGACTCTTTTCCAATTGCTAATATTCTCCTAGAACAAAAATTATGAAAAGAGATACTACACAACTTCACGAAGGAATTAATCGATCATGTAGTAAAATTTCATGTATTAATGTGTATTTCCTATATTTAATTACTCAATTTTTGAAGCCTTTATATACTTTTTGAAAATTTGTTGAAAAATTTCAATTGTGACAAAATGGCTATCATGGCATACGAGCACATCATATAAGAACGATACATTTTTTATTAGGGCATTACATTGTAAGAACAGACCAGATCCATCAGAATTACACATTAGCTATACATATATAGCATTAGCAACTACTTCAAGTTCATATTCATAGTCATATCATGGGTCTTTGAAGACTTTGCAGTATGATATTGCTTGAGCCATTATTTTACCTCCAATATCTTTTACGGTGAGGACGACAGTTTGAATTGACAACATATATATATGATAATAGTAATATTATTGCATGATTTTATAGTGCTTTATTTTATTAATAATGAATTATACACATACAGATATAAATATTCATTAGAATGCAAAAAACTAGTCATAGGGATACGACATTCAGTTGTTTGACAATTTAATAAACCTTGATTCTAAATAAACGAATTGAATGGAAAATTAAATGATTTATTCAGAAGCAGTAGCTCTAGTGTAAATGGCTTGCTTGGAGTGAGTAGAAACTGGCTTGATGATACCTTTAGCTTCTAGATCTCTTAAAGCAATTCTAGCCATAGAACCACCAATCTTTAATCTGTCAACTAAGACAGAGACGGAAACATATCTGAAAGTTGGGACTTCCTTCATGATTCTATCGTATTTTTCTTGGTCTAAGATAACAGCATGTTGGGCCTTGTCCTTGTGAGACTTCTTGGACCACTTCTTCTTAGACTTCTTACCACCGGCCATAGCGGCAGCAGCCTTGGCAGCTTTGGATAATTGTTGCTTTGGAGGCATGATTAAAAATACTTTCTATTGAAAACAAATGACTATTCAACAAAGTTATTATGTTTGAATACGGTCTTAATGTTAGTGAAATGATCAAAATAATATATTTTAATATTGCATAATAAGAAATAGATTGAGGAACGTTGCTGATGAGGCAATTTGTTGTTTTTGTTCAGAATAAATTCAAATTGATTTATAGTTATGATAAATCAACTTAGATATAAATTCACAAAACTAACAGCATTTCACCTATTGAATATTCACGAGTATGTTTTCCTAACGATCTCAAAATTATTTCCACTTGATCGCTGACCTAAGATCGTTCATGGTACGTATATCATCAAACGCAATAAGGAACTTCTTTTTCTTTTAAGGATAAACCAATATAACTCTCTTGGACTTCCACCCTTGATACCACAAACGTGATATTCTTGTAACTCTTTTTTAATCTTTAACGGTTCATCATTCCCATGGTGTTCTTCATCAACCGGTCCCAATTTTTTTCTACATTATAAACTTTATAGGTGCATAACATACCCTTAGACTGTGTTGGTCTCTTAAAGCCTAAAACAATGGATTATATTCCATGTAAAGAAAATGCCATATTTAAATACTGCATACAAAAACTTATATAACAAGAGATATCAAATTATTAGAGACTAGAATTTCATTCAAATTTTGTTACTGAGATTAATTTCCTCCTCTGCGCTATTATACTGGAAATACATAAAACCATATTGCTAACTTTTCATATACACTACAATTTCCAATGCCAAATTCGAACACATTATGGATGGTTACAAGAACTTTTACTACTGTTTACACTTTCAAATTTTCAATGCGTACATACATAGATACATGGATAATATACATAGTGAGATAGAAGAATCCTATATAAACGCTCGCCGGCAAAGGAGCACATGCACTAACAAACTATACTGAAATTGTGACAAGTTTACTGGTGGTGCTCGATGTGTGATGATTTTAAGCCATCTATGGAATACAGATTATAGCTGTTAGAGACTGGTTTTTGTTCCCATGCTTGCAGTATCCAGTAAACTGCCCACATGGAAGTTTACTCTATGCAAGTAATACTTGAAGTCACTACTAAAGATTTTTACCAGATATACCTGTATCATTTGAATTATCAGTAACAGAAACTACACATTTACTTTCCCTTGCAAACATAGTAGCTCTGTATAAAACACAAGATTTCATTACCAAGTACTTTCCCAGAAGCAGAGCACAGCAAAACTTTAGGGAGAGATTTGTGGATTTAGTAAGGAATTAGTCTAAGATGTCTGGATCAAAAGAGGCTGGTCGCCCTACACTAACAATAGTTCTCCTACTATCATCCAGCCTACGCGACGAAATGGCAACAGACAGAATGGATACAAGCACGTTTACTGAGAATAATATTTTCGGAACGCACACAATAGAGAAAAAATAATTCAAATCACAAAAAAAACAAGAAAACATTTTTTCCAGACGGTAATATGTATGGGTTTACAATAGTCGCTTATTTATAGAGAACATCATTCTTGCCAAGATTTTTTCTTCGGAAAGACGGACAAAAAAATATTTTCACGGCAATCGATTTATTGCAGCTGGTGTGTGTATTATTAATTAAGTTGTTTCTTTTGTAGTCTAGAAAAAATATTATTTAACCGCGGAAGTAAGAAATAATTCCTCCAAGCATTAGTAAGTAGAAATTCTTATTAATTCTCGGTTAGGCATTCCCAAATTGGTAAATTGGAGAATTACTAATCTTATATCTGCTTATATAATTTAGAAATTTTCGAACTGGGAAAAATAAACCCCGTTTGAGTTTGTAAGCACTGCTTTAGTAATGTTACAGGATGATGTTGGGCATTTTAAGGTATATGAATGAGAAAGATCACTATGTAACAATGGTTAAAATATTCAATTGGTTTCCAGATCTCAGATGTATATAAGGGCAGGAGATTTTATATCTATCATCTGGAGTTAGCATTGGATTGATTATATATGTATTATGAGGTTCCATATAAAACCAATAACCCAGATAACCAAATATCGCGAATATATAATTAACAATTCTATAACAACAACAAATTAAAACAAAAATGAAGGTCTTTATCGTTTTAGCTCAACCAGATGAACGTTCTTTAAGTCATGCTTTACTAGATGCTACAGTTAAAAGATTTGAAAAAAATGGACACGAAGTTAAAGTCAGTGACTTATATAAAATGAAATGGAAGGCTACCATCGATGCAGATGACTTTAAAAACCATCCAAAGGGTGAAAGATTACAAATCCCAGCTGCTTCTGGTGCCGCATATGCTGCCAATCAATTGACTGACGATGTGGTGGCTGAACAAGAGAAATTGAAGTGGTGTGATCTTCTAATCTTCCAATTCCCACTTTGGTGGTATGGTTTGCCAGCTATCCTAAAGGGTTGGGTTGATAGAGTGTACTCTTTAGGTTTAGCATATGGTTCTTTCGAACGTTTTGGTCATGGTGCTTTCGTTGGAAAGAAGGCTTGTATAATGGTCACTGTTGGTGGTAAAGAAGCATACCATACTAACAATGGTGTTGCTGGACCAATGGATGATATATTATTTCCAATTAACCACAATATCTTCTTCTATCCAGGTTTCAGCGTGTTACCATCTTTTATAACTTACGGTACTAACAAATTCGGAGAAAAAGAATTCAAAGAAACTGTAGAAAGAATAAACAAATGGGTTGACAACATTGAAAATGAAAAACCATACAACTATAGAAAACAAAATGGTGGTCAATTTGATCAAAACTTACAATTGAAACCAGAATTCGTTAATCCAAACAAAGCTGGATTTTCGCAATTAATTGATAGTAATTAATCTTTTTAAATATACATTCATTTGTTACTTTCTTATATATTTATTTATCTGTTCTGAACCTCTGTAGTATAGGTAAATTTAATCAAATATCTATTTCAAGTCATAATTCTGTAATGGTACTGATTTATATTTTAAACAAAGCAGTTTAATTTTATTTAAAGATTTGTTAGTTATTTTCTGAATATTTTAATGGAGCTAGTAAGGTTTCAAATACCATTCTTAGGAAAAAATAATATTGTTATTAAACAACACATGATACTCTACATTAATAAATATTAATAAATAAAAAACATAATTATCATTATTAATATATTGTTTTTACTGCTAAATATAAAATTCAGTCTTACTGTATTCTTAAATGTATTTTATCTATTTACTATTCTTAATATAATACATGTTGTTAGAATCTCCAACCTAATTTTCAACAAGCAGATAGCAAATTTAATGATATATACTTGTTTTAAAAGAAGATTTTGTCACCAAACCTATTTTAGTCAGGTTATAATTCTCATAATGGTAACAAATATACAGTTCAGTTGTTTACTGACATTTAATTTAAATGGATATAACTTTCACTTTATCTTAGGACGTGAATATAATGGATTGAAATCAATTATTACTCATAAAATAAGTTACTATTCCGATATAGTGTAACGGCTATCACATCACGCTTTCACCGTGGAGACCGGGGTTCGACTCCCCGTATCGGAGTTTGTTTTATCTATTTTTATGAATAGAGAATTAGGTATTTTTTATTTGAAGAGATAGCATGACAGTATATTTAAAATATTAAGTTGACTTGAAATATGTATTAAAAAATGTTTATTATTACAGCATGATGCATTCGATATAATTATTTTCTCATTGGAATAGACTTAGATTTAAAGGTACGCTACTACCTTTACCGCTAGGGTATAATTTTGTTTTGCCCTCGAAAACTCTTGGTTTGGACATTTGAGCTTCATTAGTCCATCTAAAACGTTTATCATCTATCGTGATCTTTCCTTCATCTAACTTGACACCGGTACTCTCACTAGAACCGTTGATTGTATATTCACCAACTGAAACTTCTGGTTCATGCGTATATTTATTTATTTCATGTGTGGATGATGAATTTTCTGTTTCAAATAATCTGTGTTTCAGATTTTTAGAACCAAAACTTGTACTTGAGCCCTCATGAGGCGCTGGAGATGCTGTCATTGATGGAGCGGATGGGGCAGAAGGTGTTGCCATTGATGGAGCGGATGGGGCAGAAGGTGTTGCCATTGATGGAGGAGCAGATGGGGCAGAAGGTGTTGCCATTGATGGAGGAGCTGGTGGTGCTGAAGGTGCTGCCATAGAGGGAGGAGCTGGTGGTGCTGAAGGTGCTGCCATAGAGGGAGGAGCTGGTGGTGCTGAAGGTGCTGTCATAGAGGGAGGAGCTGGTGGTGCTGAAGGTGCTGCCATTGATGGAGGAGCTGGTGGTGCTGAAGGTGCTGCCATTGATGGAGGAGCTGGTGGTGCTGAAGGTGCTGCCATTGATGGAGGAGCTGGTGGTGCTGCATTACTTACATGATTTCCAATTTTTGATGCTATTTCATCCAAGAAAGAATTACCGCTTGGAACTGGTGCTGATGGTACTGAAGTATGTGCTGTACCTGGTCCAGAAGAATCCCCTACACTAGGCTGTTCTGTCTTTGTTGAATATTTTGAATCACCGTCAACCACAAATCTATCGTCACGTTTATTTTGTATCTCAGCCAAAAATGGGAGGGGTCCCGATGATACAGGAGCAGAAGACTTTTTATTATTTTTTGAAAGAAGTGTCGCTGGAGGTGCTGGTGGAGCAGAAGGTGCTGACATAGCAAGTGGAGGTGGAGGTGCTGGAGGTGTTGACACAGAGGGAGGTGCTGGTG
>PPKB02000008.1:0-263173 GCA_003707605.2 Tetrapisispora fleetii | reverse complement strand
CATTGATGGAGGAGCTGGTGGTGCTGAAGGTGCTGCCATTGATGGAGGAGCTGGTGGTGCTGAAGGTGCTGCCATTGATGGAGGAGCTGGTGGTGCTGAAGGTGCTGCCATTGATGGAGGAGCTGGTGGTGCTGAAGGTGCTGCCATTGATGGAGGAGCTGGTGGTGCTGCATTACTTACATGATTTCCAATTTTTGATGCTATTTCATCCAAGAAAGAATTACCGCTTGGAACTGGTGCTGATGGTACTGAAGTATGTGCTGTACCTGGTCCAGAAGAATCCCCTACACTAGGCTGTTCTGTCTTTGTTGAATATTTTGAATCACCGTCAACCACAAATCTATCGTCACGTTTATTTTGTATCTCAGCCAAAAATGGGAGGGGTCCCGATGATACAGGAGCAGAAGACTTTTTATTATTTTTTGAAAGAAGTGTCGCTGGAGGTGCTGGTGGAGCAGAAGGTGCTGACATAGCAAGTGGAGGTGGAGGTGCTGGAGGTGTTGACACAGAGGGAGGTGCTGGTGGAGCAGGAGGCGCCGCCATTGATGAAGTTGATGGAATAGATGGTGCTGAAGGTGCTGGTGGAGCAGGAGGCACCGCCATTGATGGAATAGATGGTGCTGGTGGAGCAGGAGGCGCCATCATTGATGGAATAGATGGCGCTGAAGGTACTGAAGGCGCTGTCATAGATGGAGGTGCAGGTGGAATTGATGAAATACTTGAAGATTTATCTTTGTGACTTGTTGGTCTTCCTGAAGGCATTTTTGGCCTATTTGTTGGGATTGATGGGCTACCAGCTGGGATAGGAGGAGCACCCAAAGGAATTGCTGGGGTACCCATTGCTGGAGCAGGTGGTTTATTGCCACTAGATGCAGGTGGAGCAGGTGGAGCGGAAGTCATAGGGTGCGATTGTTGTGAGGATGTCTCGCCAACATGCTTCAATTTAGGGAATCCTCCCGCAAGAATATCACCCAGTTGAGGAGCTCCCATATTAGGGATTGCAGGAGCAGAAAACCCTGGCGCACTCGTGGGCACCGATGGTGCTGATGGCGCCGATGAACTTGACGAATTGTTACCGGAAACGATGCCTCCCAATGAGGGCGCACTTCTGTCATCTGTATGAGCCTTTTTAAGTTTTGCACCTTTTCTTATATCACCTAACAACGCATCACGACCTTGCATTACAGATTTTGCTGGTGTCGGAGCACTACCGCCGCCCAAAGCAGGTGGAGGAGGAGGTGGTGCAGGTGGTCCAGCCATTGTTGTTCAATAATTACTATATGCTGTTGGTGTATTCAGTTCAACCGAAAACTAAATTGCTCCTACAACAAATTGTATCTCTTAAATAAGCTTTTTGTAATACACTATTCTAAAATAACGAATCTAACTTTATAGTTCATTAATATTTCACTTCAAATATTTATCCCTTTTCTGTGCAGTAACAGCTAGAGCCGGGTAAACAATGCCGTCATGGTAAAATTCCATCGACGACAGTAAACCCATTCATAATTCTTTCTTTAAAAGCAAACCTAACTGCCTTGCATTCAACTAGATGGCAGATGCCAACATTATGTATAGTCAGGCAAACAACACACAGACTCCCAGAGATGTCTGTGTGTGGGTGCGCAGTGGGGAACTCTCCACGAAAGGTACTTGAAACTAAAACGACAGCTTGATAATTCAATGGTATACTATTGCTTATACTTAAACTATAAAACAACCTATATGATATGCTAATATTTCCAATGGACTCTGACTACTGTTGCTTGGTGAACTTGGCGCTATGCAGTGAGGCCAAGTCGCTGCCGTGGGTGTCGAGGACAGCAACAAAGATGGGGATAGTTATCTGCTCGTCTATCAGCTCATTCCCGTGCTTCTGCCTGACCCGTGTGAAAGACGATAGCTTGTTCCATTGCTGCCATTTGTTCGAACTGGGGACTCTCGTCCCACTGATCTGCACGATCGAGAGCAGTTTCTGGATGTGTTTCCCATACGAGTACACGCAGACCACGCCGCCGTGGTCCAGCGCGCGCAACAGTCTCGACACGGTCTTCTTGATATTGCTGTTCTTGTTGATCTTGATGTGCTCGCCGACGGTCACGTCAGTCTGGCTGAGCAACCGCGGGATCACTACGTCCTGCACGTACTGCAAAGTCTGCACATGGTCCTCCAGCGCGAGACCTGTCGGCTTCCCCGCTTGCAAGAGTGTGCTGTCTGCCATGGATGCACGTACTGTTGTCGACATCCCTGGAAAACACTTCTCCCTTAGCCGCCAACGCACAACCCAATCCTACAAATAACTGTCCACAAAACCATACATCATATATATAGATGTGTGAAATATATATTATTGCGATGGGGACAAACACCGAGCCGCGCAGCTGCACGTGAAAATCACGTGCCACAAAACGCAGTGTGGCACGGGAACACATTCTGATCTCCAATAGCCACCGGCGGGTAACAACCGACGCGTCATTTCTCGGCATCGACAATGATACATCCAGATCAGAACTTGCTTTGCCGTTTTGGGACACCTCCTGCTCTGTGCGCCACCGCCGACACCGCCGACGCGTTGCACGCCCGCGGGCCTGCCGCAGACAGCAGATCACCGCGTTACGCGTCGCCCGTTTCGGTTTTCTTTCTTTTTGTTCGCCCGCTAGTCCGCGGATCGCTCTGCGGCGCTCAGCAGCGCCCATCACATGTTTGCACACGCTTGTTCTTCGTGGCCCTGCGTGGCTCCCGCCTGTTCCAAATGCGCATCAAGACGAATTTTTTTCTTTTCTGAAATCAAAGGCTTAACCTATTATTAAATGAGAGATATACTATATATAGGATTCGAAATGATGTGTAATAATTTGTGAACTATCTCGATGTTGTCAACTGATAAAATTTTCTCCTGTCAGTATATATATATAAGATTTGTATTAGTTTTGTATAAGTTTTGCATATTGGTTTATTTTGTGTTGATAAAAAGGCTTTTCAGTGGTTACAAGGGATCGTTTTTGTAATATTCGGGCGAAAGGAGCAAATTAGACGCACAGGACGCTTATAAATCAAGTGGATAATTTGGTTTTTTTGTGAAAATGTCCCGAACAGGTGGTGATCCAAATGATTACCAAGGGCAAAGCTACGATGAGTATGGGCAGCCTATGTACGGGTCTGAAGGACAAAACCTAGGCGACATGGCTGGGGAAGGTTATTATGATCCAAATATGGGTGGTGACCAGTATATGAACAATGGGCAGATGGGTGCTGGCGGTGAGTACTATGCAGGTGAGCCTAATATGAATGGTTACTACGACCAGCCAAACTACGGTAACGGGAACATGGATGGTGAGAACTTTTCCGATTTCAGTTCGTACGGTCCACCAGGAACTCCAGGGTTCGATGACTACGGTAACAATATGGGTCAATACACGCCGTCACAAGTTAGTTATGGTGATCCAAACGCTACAGGTACCTCGACTCCGATCTATGGTGAAGGGTACGATCCAAACTATGTGGCTATGACTTTACCAAATGATCCATACCCAGCTTGGACCGCCGATAGTCAATCTCCAGTGACTATTGAACAAATTGAAGATGTTTTCATTGATTTAACAAACAGATTTGGTTTCCAAAGAGATTCCATGAGAAACATGTTTGATCATTTCATGACTTTGCTAGATTCTAGAGCTTCAAGAATGTCTCCAGATCAAGCTTTGTTATCGTTACATGCCGACTATATAGGTGGTGACAATGCTAATTATAAAAAATGGTATTTTGCCGCTCAACTTGATCTTGATGATGAAGTTGGTTTCAGAAATATGAACGTTGGTAAACTTTCTAAAAAGAAAAGAATGTTTAAGAAAAAGAAGAAGAAGCAACTTGAAGAAGAAAATACTGAAAACCCAGAGGAAACTTTGAATAAATTAGAAGGTGATAACTCATTAGAGGCAAACGAATTTAGATGGAAAACTAGAATGAATAGTTTGACACCAATAGAAAAAGTTCGTCATATCGCTTTATATTTATTATGTTGGGGTGAAGCAAATCAAGTAAGGTTCACACCTGAATTACTATGTTTCATTTTCAAGTGTGCTTTGGATTACTTGGATTCTCCAATATGTCAACAAAGAACAGAACCAATGCCAGAAGGTGATTATTTAAATAGAATCATCACTCCATTGTATAGATACTTGAGAGATCAAGTTTATGAAATCGTCGACGGTAGATTTGTCAAGCGTGAAAAAGATCATAATGAAATCATCGGTTATGATGACGTTAATCAATTATTTTGGTACCCTGAAGGTATTGCTAGATTAACTTTTGAAGACTCTACAAAATTAATTGATTTGCCTGTTGAAGAACGTTATCTACGTTTGGGTGATGTCATCTGGACAGATGCTTTCATAAAAACTTTTAAAGAAACAAGAACATGGTTACATTTAGTTACAAATTTCAATCGTATTTGGATTATACACGCTACATTATATTGGATGTATGCTTCATACAGTGCTCCAACTTTTTATACTAGTAATTATCAACAATTAGTCAATAATCAACCTTTGGCTGCTTATAAATGGGCTGGTAGTGCTTTAGGTGGTACATTAGCAAGTTTCATTCAAATATGTGCTGTTATCTGTGAATGGACTTTTATTCCAAAAAATTGGGCAGGATCTCAACGTTTATCTCCTCGTTTCTGGTTTTTATGTTTAATCTTCGGTATTAATTTTGGTCCTATTATTTTTGTTTACGCTTACGACAAGAAAGATGTTTACTCTACAGCTGCTCATGTTGTTGCAGCTGTTATGTTCTTCGTCGCTGTAGGTACATTTTTATTCTTCTCCATCATGCCATTAGGTGGTTTATTTAGCAATTATAGAAAGAAGGATGCTAGACGTTACGTAGCTTCTCAAACTTTCACTGCTTCTGTTGCTCCTTTACATGGTATTGACATGTGGTTATCCTATCTTGTTTGGGTAACTGTTTTTGCTGCTAAATTCTCAGAATCTTATTATTTCTTAATTTTATCTCTAAGAGATCCAATTAGAATTTTATCTACAACGACAATGAGATGTACCGGTGAATATTGGTGGGGTGATGTTTTATGTAAGCAACAACCAAAGATCGTCTTAGGTTTGATGATGGGTACTGATTTCTTACTATTCTTCTTAGATACCTACTTATGGTATGTTTTGGTTAATGTTGTTTTCTCTGTTGGTAAATCTTTCTACATGGGTATTTCTATCTTGACACCATGGAGAAACATTTTCACTAGATTACCAAAGAGAATCTACTCTAAGATTTTGGCAACTACTGATATGGAAATTAAATATAAACCAAAGGTTTTAATTTCTCAAGTGTGGAATGCTGTTGTCATCTCTATGTACAGAGAACATTTATTAGCTATTGATCACGTTCAAAAATTATTGTATCATCAAGTTCCATCTGAAATTGAAGGTAAAAGAACTTTAAGAGCTCCAACTTTCTTCGTTTCTCAAGATGATAACAATTTTGAAACTGAGTTTTTCCCAAGAAATTCTGAAGCTGAACGTCGTATCTCTTTCTTTGCACAATCATTGGCTACTCCTATTCCAGAACCATTACCAGTTGATAATATGCCAACTTTCACTGTTTTAACTCCTCATTATGCTGAAAGAATCTTATTATCGCTAAGAGAAATTATTCGTGAAGATGATCAATTTTCAAGAGTTACTTTATTAGAATATTTAAAGCAATTACATCCAGTCGAATGGGACTGTTTCGTTAAGGACACCAAAATTTTGGCTGAAGAAACAGCTGCTTTTGAAGGTGAAGACGATGATCCAAATAAGGAAGATGCCTTAAAATCCCAAATTGATGATTTACCTTTTTACTGCATTGGTTTCAAATCTGCTGCTCCTGAATATACCTT
The DNA here is from genome assembly GCA_003707605.2 of Tetrapisispora fleetii. Taxonomy (NCBI): domain Eukaryota; kingdom Fungi; phylum Ascomycota; class Saccharomycetes; order Saccharomycetales; family Saccharomycetaceae; genus Tetrapisispora; species Tetrapisispora fleetii. The sequence continues at coordinate 257,277 of PPKB02000008.1, read as the reverse complement.
ACGTACTCGTATTTGGGCTTCTTTAAGATCCCAAACATTATACAGAACTGTTTCTGGTATGATGAACTATTCTAGAGCTATTAAATTGTTATATCGTGTTGAAAATCCTGAAATTGTTCAAATGTTTGGTGGTAATGCTGAAGGTTTAGAAAAAGAATTGGAAAAAATGTCAAGAAGAAAATTCAAGTATTTGGTTTCCATGCAAAGATTAGCTAAGTTTAAACCACATGAATTAGAAAATGCTGAGTTCTTATTAAGAGCCTATCCTGATTTACAAATTGCTTACCTAGATGAAGAACCTCCAATGAATGAAGGTGATGAACCTAGAATTTTCTCTGCTTTAATTGATGGTCATTGTGAAATTTTAGATAACGGTCGTAGACGTCCTAAATTTAGAGTTCAATTGTCTGGTAACCCAATTTTAGGTGATGGTAAATCTGATAACCAAAATCATGCTTTAATTTTCTACAGAGGTGAATATATTCAATTGATTGATGCTAATCAAGATAACTATCTAGAAGAATGTTTGAAGATTAGATCTGTTTTAGCTGAATTTGAAGAATTAGATGTTGAACAAGTTAATCCTTATAGTCCAGGTTTAAGTTACCAAGATCAAGAGGTTAAACATCCTGTTGCTATCGTTGGTGCAAGAGAATATATTTTCTCTGAAAACTCTGGTGTTTTAGGTGATATTGCTGCTGGTAAAGAACAAACTTTTGGTACCTTATTCGCTCGTACTTTATCTCAAATTGGTGGTAAATTACATTATGGTCATCCAGATTTCATTAATGCAACCTTTATGACCACAAGAGGTGGTCTATCTAAGGCTCAAAAGGGTTTACATTTGAACGAAGATATTTACGCTGGTATGAATGCTATGTTACGTGGTGGTCGTATTAAACATTGTGAATATTATCAATGTGGTAAAGGTAGAGATTTAGGTTTTGGTACTATTTTGAATTTCACTACTAAGATTGGTGCTGGTATGGGTGAACAAATGCTTTCCCGTGAATACTATTATTTAGGTACTCAATTACCAATTGACCGTTTCTTATCTTTCTATTACGCGCATCCTGGTTTCCATTTGAACAATTTATTCATTCAGTTATCTTTACAATTGTTTATGCTAACTTTGGTTAACTTGAACTCCTTGGCCCATGAATCTATCATTTGTATTTATGATAGAAATAAGCCTGTTACTGATATTTTGTATCCAATTGGTTGTTACAATTTCTCACCTGTTGTTGATTGGGTCAGGCGTTATACTTTGTCCATTTTCATTGTTTTCTGGATTGCCTTTGTTCCAATTGTTATTCAAGAATTAATTGAGCGTGGTGTTTGGAAGGCAACAGTAAGATTCTGTCGTCACTTATTATCTTGGGCTCCTGTCTTTGAAGTGTTTGCCGGTCAAGTATATTCTTCTGCTATTTTCACTGATTTAACTGTGGGTGGTGCTCGTTATATCTCCACTGGTAGAGGTTTCGCTACTGCTCGTATTCCATTTTCGATCTTATATTCTAGATTTGCAGGTTCAGCCATTTATTTAGGTGCAAGATCATTGTTCATGTTATTGTTTAGTACTATTGCACATTGGCAAGCTCCATTATTATGGTTCTGGGCATCATTGAGTGCTTTAATGTGGGCTCCATTTATTTTCAACCCTCATCAATTTTCTTGGGAAGACTTTTTCTTAGATTATAGAGATTTTATTAGATGGTTATCTAGAGGTAACAATCAATATCACAGAAATTCATGGATTGGTTATGTTAGAATGTCAAGATCTCGTGTTACCGGTTTCAAACGTAAGTTGGTCGGTGACGAATCTGAAAAAGCTGCCGGTGATGCTCATAGAGCTCATAGAACAAATTTGATTACTGGTGAACTTATTCCATGTGCTATCTATGCTGCTGGTTGTTTCATTGCATTTACTTTTATTAATGCTCAAACTGGTGTCAAAACAACCGACGACGATAGGGTTAACTCTGTTGTTCGTCTAATTATCTGTACATTGGCTCCAATTGCGGTTAATTTAGGTGTACTATTTTTCTGTCTAGGTTTATCATGTTGTTCTGGTCCATTATTCCGTATGTGTTGTAAGAAGACTGGTTCATCTATGGCTGGTTTTGCCCATGGTGTTGCTGTTATTATTCATCTTATTATGTTTATTGTTATGTGGGTATTCGAAGGTTTCCATTTCACTAGAGGTTTACTTGGTACTATCACATGTATCCAATGCCAAAGGTTTATTTTCCAATGTATGTCTACATTCTTATTGACCCGTGAATTTAAGAATGATCACTCTAATACAGCATTCTGGACTGGTAAATGGTGGGGTTCTGGTTTGGGTTATATGGCTTGGACTCAACCTTCAAGAGAGTTGTGTGCCAAAGTCATCGAAATGTCAGAATTTGCAGCCGATTTTATCTTAGGTCATGTCTTATTATTCTGCCAAGCTCCATTATTGTTGATACCAAGAATTGATAGTTTCCATTCTATGATGTTATTCTGGTTAAAACCATCTCGTCAAATTCGTCCACCAATCTATTCATTAAAACAAGCTCGATTACGTAAGCGTATGGTGAAGAAGTACATTTCATTATTTGTCGCTGTTTTGGTTTTATTCTTAATTGTTATCATCGCTCCAGCTGTCGCATCTAGTTATGTTGCTGATGACATAGGTAGTGGTTTAACTGGTGCTTTCCACAACTTATTACAACCAAGAAATGTATCAAATAATGATACTGGTTACCAAATGTCAACATATCTAAGTCATTATTACACGCACACACCATCTTTAAGAACTTGGTCTACTATCAAATAGTGAATAAAACTGTAATGTATATTTGTCACTTATTTGTCATATTGATGGTTGGCCTCAAGGGTAAGTATGGGTTGATCAAGGTTGGTCATTTATACACATATTATTTTAGAGTTATGCATTAAGGAAAAAGTATTATTCTAATAATTTGTTAATAGAAGGTTTATATATTTAAGTATATAGTAATGTAAAATAATGCTAAACAAGCATAATTATTTTAAATTTTCGAATTATTCATTTATACTAACGAAACTTAGATATTAAGGGAGTTATTAAAAGATGTACATGTCATAAATATCTTCTATTTGTAGATTTTCAGATTAAAGTAATGGAATAAACAATACGTTTAAAAGATATCCTTACTATTACTATTTACATATATATTTATACTATTCAAATAATTGGAATTAGATAATTAATTTGTATCAGTTAAAACCATCATTTATTTTTTTGATCCCCAATTGAAACCCAGGAATCCTCTAGGATGGATGATTTGATTAACTTTTGGCTTAATTAAATAATATCTTTGTTCTCCTGGAATATCGATATATAAACTAACGAAGTCAGGCTTATATCTTTTTTCTGACTCAATTGCTTCGAGATGTGCTAACCCAATTTTTTCTTTTGATTCCACATGAAATCTCATAAAATAATGTTCTTTTCCCTGTCTATCAAGTTTTTTACTGGAGGATATTGGTCTATTTCTTGTCCATTTGTCACCAGGGACCAATTCACCATATGCTTTCAAACGTTCTTGTCTCAAAATAGTATCATTACATTGTAATTTTGATCTAACAATTTCATCTTTTTCTACTAATGAAACAGCACGATTGAATAACTGAGTATCACCAGAAGGAGAAAACAATTCAGTAGCGATTAAATAAATAACAATAGCAGATATACCTGTTGCGCCAACAATCAATACACCAGATGCTGTGAATGTACTGTATGATTTAATACGATTCCATAATGGTACCTTATTGTTATCGGATTTTTTCGTTGAGTTCGATCTTAAAACTGCAGAACTTGAAATATATCTATATTTAACTGATGGATTAGAGTAAGTTTTAATAAAATTAATACTATTGTCTAATAATCTTTGGTTAGAAGTTTTATTAGAAAAACATCCTATTCTTCGAATACCGAGCTGGGAAACTCTAAACATTTCTAAATAGGCTAAACAAATTAAATTTGGTTGATGCTCTTAAGTTGCACAAGTATAAATCTTCTAGTAATCATATTGATATTTAAACTAATTACTGTTTAAATGATAAATTATTTATTTGAAGAGTAGAAGTGTATATTTAATAGCAACAATGACTAAAATTACTGTAAGTGATTTATCCATCACATGACTTTCGCTTTTAGAATCAGACGTACAGTTACCTTTAACACCCATTCATGTAACTTGCCCGCTTAGTGCAATGGTTAGCATACATTTTTCCGGTGGATGTGATCCGGGTTCGAGTCCCGGGGTGGGCTACTTATTTTTACCGATCTAAAACAAATTTAGATAACTCCGCTTAAAACAAGCTTTTAATGAAGCAGGACAAACTGTCTACGCACCATTTGATCCCGAGTAACAGGAAACTCACAACAAAATCAACTTATTACGGTCTCCATGCTAGACAACTACTACAAGAACTTATTTTTTATAGTAAGTTTACTATGTAAAAACTGCATTCCATACTCTAGAAGTACTTTTCTGTGACTGCACCACCCACACACCGCACAGGTATTTTTATTTTTTCTATTTTTTTGTTATATTTGACGATTTCTGGAATTTTTCATTGTGCGAAAAATTGAAAAATATAACTGCGCACGTGTGTGTGTGTGCGTGTCTGAAAGCTCATTGTCGGACTACAATTCTTGCCCACCAACTTACGCAAAGGGAACCCGGCAGACTCTCTTACCAACCTTTTGTTTTCAGTGGGGAGCGTCTACACTGGACAAAAAATTCTAGAAAGATCCCTCCTTCTACGCTCGCTACTGGTCCCCATCGTAAATGTGATCGTAGGCTGAAACGAACAACTTTCCTTTCTGCCTAGTGCAATTAATTTAGTATGGAATGTAATCATAATTTGTTTCACCATAATGTTTTCAATGAAAATTCATAGAATTGTTTAACCATCGTTGAATAATATGGTAAATTCTAACTAGTAGCCCAATTTCTAGATATTCTTAATTTTCAAAACATGATATACCTTAGTTGTTACAATACTAAGCTAGCGGTATCACATTAGCGTATTCATTACAATTTTGTTTTCTATGATTATTGTTAAAAAAATTGAAAGTCATATATAAGTGAATACTCATTCAAGATCTAGTTCTTACTGTATATTTGCAATAAACATAACAGCAAACCAAGGATTAAATTAACAATGGCTAAGCAATCTTTAGGTATGTTTGGAATTTCCAAGATGAAGCAAATTTTGAGAAAGGAGAAGAGCTAATGAAAAAAATATTTGAGTACTATAACTGAGTTTGATATGGTGTATTTCATATTCTATTTCGTAAGGATTCGTTTGTTTGTAAGAGGATTTGGAAACCACTAGATATGGAAAAGTGCACGATCTGCTGTGGACAAACTAATGAATCTTAGGATTAAGATATGACAATGATAAGAAATTAATATTTGCATAACAGAAGAGAACTTAACTACTAAGAATACTACAATCAAACAAGTTTAAATGGTGATATGTGGATATGCATTATTTTTAGACATGTATAGCTTTTTGCTTATGATTAAAAGTATTTCAAAAATTGTCACTATCATAATACTCATTTCAAACAGGTTTCTCTATAGGAATTAATGTTTTTTCTAGTTAACATTATTCTCTTTTTAAATATATTAACAAGTTACTAACAATTTTATTAAATTTTATATTTATTATGCTTACCATAATGCTAATATGAATTGAATATATTATTTACAGACGTCTCCTCTGATAGAAGAAAGGCCAGAAAGGCTTATTTCACTGCCCCATCCTCTGAACGTCGTTCTCTATTGTCTGCTCCATTATCTAAGGAATTGAGAGCTCAATACGGTATCAAGGCTTTACCAATCAGAAGAGATGATGAAGTCTTAGTTGCCCGTGGTGCTAAGAAGGGTCAGGAAGGTAAGGTTACCTCTGTTTACAGATTAAAGTTCGCTATCCAAGTCGACAAGATCTCCAAGGACAAATCTAACGGTGCCTCTGTTCCAATCAACATTCACCCATCTAAAGTTGTCATCACCAAGTTACACTTAGACAAGGACAGAAAGGCCTTGATCGAAAGAAAAGGTGGTAAATTAGAATAAACAATTTATATGTTGACTTAATTTTCGATATATCAAATATAAATAATTCTTTTTAAATCTCATAATCATGTATAACTAAATAGTTACTTTTTTAAAGGTAATTTTTTAAAAAATATAACAACTTTACAATAAACCTTAAAGTAAACATATGTAATGATATCCAATTAACCCAACAAAGCTGAACGTCTGTTGTTATTTTTGTCATGTAAGAATAACTGAACAGAATAAAAATTCCTCATAATCAAACCCAATCATCAAAAGTCATTGAGATTGCATCGTATCAGCCTGTTAATAAACTCAATCCATGTCAAACAAATTGCTGTCACTCGTCAATGTATCAATAGTTGGTCATCTTGACATATAACTCTTACCATCTCATCTTATAATGTTTAGCACGTGATTTTTATTATTTTTCATGCATTTAATAAATATTTAAAATAAAGTAGGGTCCATATATAAATAAAAGTACATCAGATGATAATCTTAAATGGACTTACTTTTATTTGAGCTGTCCCTGGTATCGATGCAGATATTTTGAATGGTTATATGCCTAGATTGAAGTAGTATCACGTTTCAGCGATTGCAAAGGGGAAAAAATAATTAAAAATGAGTTCGAATTCTGAAAGGCCTTTGGAGAATGAAGAATTGTTTAATGGGTTAGGTAGTGAAGTAATAGATCAGAAATTTATTGGTGGGAACCATATGGCTAGAACAGGGTCTAGATGGGGTACCCAGTCGGAGCAGCTACTGGATGATGATCATTCAGGTGTAAGTAAAAATGGTACTCTGCCCTCTCTTGATAGTGTTCATATCCCTATAAAAATCCAAGAAAATGTCGCTCCTGCACAGTTGTATGCAACAGACTCAGGGAAATTATTTCATGCAGGAAAGATATTAATAGTTCTGGTTGGTTTGCCTGCTACTTCGAAGACAGCACTCTCTGTTGCTATCACAAGATATACCAGATGGTTAGGGGTAAGAGCTGAATCGTTTCATATTTCAAAATATAGAAAAGATATGGATTGTAATGAAGATGATTGTTACGCAGCAGTTCCCAATACAGAAGAAGGGAAGGAGTTTCGAGCCTCTTTGTTGACTTCTGTTTTTAATGATATTGAGGTGTTTTTCCAAAAGACTAAAGGTCAAATTGCTGTCTATGATGCATTAAATATCAGAAAAGAGGATAGATCAAATATTCAAAATAAATTTTCTAATTTACATATAAAGGTGATATTTATTGAATCCATTGTAAAAGATCCAGAATTGTATGAGTTAAATATCTTGAATGCTGCTAAAGCTTCGGAATTTACTAATTTTACTAAAGAGGAAACTCACAATATTTTGAAAAGGAGATTACAAATTAATAAATCTCTTTACCAAAAGATGTCCAAGGATGAAAATCTATGTTACATTAAATTTATAGATTTTGGTAAGGAAATCATTGTTAATAATATTAAAGGTGGTTATTTGATTAATAAGATTGTTTTCTTTTTAATGAATTTAAGAAATGCAAATGGTAAAATTTATTTTTCCAGATGTGGAACAAGTGACGAAGATAAATATATCAATGATGAAGAGTTAAATGAGGAAGGTATAAATTTTGCAAAAAAAATGACAGATATTGTTATGGAAAGAGTTTCGATCAATAAACGAGGTCTAGATGATCAAGAAATGGCGAGTTGGAAACTCAACGCTTTGACTGATTCAAAACCATTGCATATTTTTACCGCTGAGCGGAAAAGGACTCATGATACAGGACAATTTTTTTCCAAGAAGTACAATATTCCTGTCCATCAAAGAACAGAATTAAAACAGTTAAGAGAAGGAACTGTATCTGATTTAACGGAGGAAGAGAAGCAAAAGAAATTTCCAAATGAATATCAAGAATACTTAAAGGACCCCTATCATTATAGGTTTCCAAGATCCGAATCTTACCATGACTTAGCAATAAGAATGGAACCATTTTTATTGGAATTAGAAAGAATTTCCGGAGATATTTTAGTTATTGCACATGAAAGTACATTGAGAATTTTATATGGTTATTTTATGGCATCTTCTTGCCAGGACTTATGTAAAACTGAATTTTCTCGTGATGAGGTAATTGAAATCACTATAACACCATTCCAAAACCAAGTAAGAAGAATCCCAATAACTACTCAGGATCAATTACAACAGTCTATATAGCAAGTCTAAAAGACCTATTTCTATATAACAAACAATATATATATATATATTCAACAATGTTAAAATGTCTAACAACATATATAAATACATTAAAAAAAGTAAAAGGTAAATGTTTTTAGTTGACAAAAAAATCAATATTTCTTAATTTAAAAGCTAATTACATATTATTAAAAAATGATTGTATGCAGAAATCTTGTTGTTAAATATTTGTTATTGATTTATTCAAATATTTTAAAATGCAGTAATTGGTATGACACGAACAAAAGTAAAGAAACCTTGTTATTTACTTTTTTGAGATGCTACTCTTCTCTCTCTTCTTTGTTGTCTTTGGAATTGTCTTTCCAGTTCATCAGATGCCATCAATAAATCGTACCTACTTATCATATCAGGTTTTTGGCTCTCATGTGGGCCCCTCCCTAGAAACATGACGTTAGAAAATGATTTTGGCGATATTATCGATGACACTCTAGATGCGACAGAACTCGAGGAAGTTGATTCCACAGAGGAAGTAGAGTCACTGCTTGTCGTCCGTGTAACTATTCCAGAGTCGGAGTTTGAGCGTATTTTACTGCAGATAACCTTTGGACAAAGCATAGTATATTATTAAACTATATTGAAACTAAAACTGAAATTGATCCTTTTGTACTTAAACAATGCAATAATCGATCAAAGCGTTCTTACCGTTTTCTAACCATCAATTGAAAGTTAAACGTTTTAAACTTCAATCTAACTTTAATTCTAATCCTAACTAGTAGTAACATCATCCTTTATATATAAACTATTGTAATCAAACTTATTAATAATCACTTTGTTACCATTACTAATTATAGTATTAGTAATTGGTACCTGTAGTAATCTTCGCATCGTTGTAGGCCTTTAGTCAGCACTCCAGAATTTCTCGAAATTTTTCGAACAACTCAAGAATTATTTTTTCGATATTTTTATCTCCGTGCATTTAAGACTTTTCGAAAAGATTTCGATGCCCCATGAAAACAAAGAATTGGCGAACGGACTTCAATACCGAACTCCGCGGGCGCTAATAAAACACCCTTGAACAATTGTGTTTTTAAAGTTTACACTAATAAATGAGGCGTCTAGTGCTGTTTCTTCTCCGCGAACATAGTGTGACACAACTTCGATCATTTCAGGCATCAAATCAAAAATTTCCGAAACGGAATTAGACAGAAAAAATTTCCTGTTTGGGTCAAGTAATTCAGTTTTATATTGCATATCCCCTCATTAACAATTGAGAATGTGAATGTGTAAAAATTTTCAATTCGGTTTTCTGCTTTAGGTTTTTGTGGTTTTTTTCTTTTCTGTTCACTGAGTTCTAGCCTTTCCGCACAGCACAAGTGATTATTCCGCTTCCACGGAATGCAAATAAAAGAAAATAAAAAGATAGAAAAGTCACATGCTTGTTTTTCTAGATTTCTGACTTTTACTTCGTTTTCGTTGCACTGTCAGCCGTTCGATTCCTGCTGTGCAATTAACTTTTGAGTGTGAAAAAAGTAATTGGAAATGGTTTCTATTATATATATAATATAACAAACATTATAGTGATTTCTACTATTATTTAAATTAGTTCTTTTTCCAGCTAGATATGTTAAATTAGTTATTCAATTTTTTTTGTACCTGTTTTTATGGTTGCTTTCCTTTTCCTTTTCATGTAGTCGACATATTCATCACGTAATGAGAATGGTGCTAAATTGAATGAGTCTTTCATGTACATCTTTTTGAAGAACCATAAGTTCAATAGCCAGTCAATGAACCCTAATTCTCTTAAGACTCCAACAATGAAATAGTACGTGGAACCAGTACACATTCCTAAACTACATCCAACTATTACTTGTCCTACAGTATGGTAGTTTAAGTATGCTCTTGAAAAACATACAATTGTAGATAAACATGCTAAATTTAGGATTCCTAGAGCTCTCATAAATTTTGTAAGGTTATTCCATCTTTTAATGTACGTTAATGTGAAGTATATGAAAAAAAAACCCATGAATTGAGAATGAGCACTAGGCATACCATAACCTGATCTCATTGTATTGTTTTGAAAACTATCACCAAAAAATGCTGGTCTTGGTTGTTTAATTATTTTTTTAACTATATTATTGAAAATTTCATTGCTTACTTGTCCACCGGCGATGATGCAAGCTTCAACCTCTCTTGTAGTGATGAACCATGAAAGATAAAATACTAGTATACCAATTGGAATTAATGAAAAATAAGCACAACAGAACGATAGTACATTGTCTGAATCATATAATATGAATGTATCATCAAGTGGAATAATATTGGGCGAGAGAGTAAAAGTGGAATTTCCAGGCATATCGTTCCTTCAACTTATTTTTTCCTAATTAGTTTTTCCCAATTATTTCTTAGCTTAATAAATAAATTCAATCTTATTGAAATTATGAACAGAAAACTGTTATGACGTTAACTTAGTTTAAAATAAACAAATCACTTTGTTATATCTACAATACTTTTTCGTTTTTTTCTTTTCAATTGAAGTTTATTTTGTAAATGTTAGGTCCGATAATTAAAAAAAGAATGTCAGATCTAAAATGTCAGAAAAGTTTTATCCAGTTTAAACGTCCAGAGATTCGGCAAAAAATGTAAGTATCAAAAATCAATTATACTGGCCTTTAAATAACTTAGGAATTCATATATTATTAACTAATTTGTTCTTGTATCATTCGATATCTATATATATGTTAAATTAGCGAAATTAAAAAAAAAAAAAAAAAAAAAAAAAAAAAAAAAAAAAAAAAAAAAACTACTTACTCGATCAAGATGACATTGGTTCTCAAGATGATACACATAGAGTGCATTGAATGTTAGTATTACTTATTTGTCCTGGCTGCAATTTTATATTTTGTAAAAGAGGTAGAAATAGGGAAAGGTAGGAAATAGTAAATGAGTCAGTTGATAACAGAAAAAGTAACAATGTGTGAGAGGGATTAGGAAAAAAGGAAATGAAATTAGAGGTGATATTAGATGAAAGTATGAAAATATGAAAAAAAAATTTATAATCAGGAATAGTAGAAAAAGGTGAAGGTAGATGGAAAAATGCAGTGAAATGAAAATAGAACCACGATAAAAAATATGTCTAAAATAAAAACAACTTTCTTTTCGTGAAAAAAAAATAAAATAATAGAAAGAAAAAATAAATATCAAACAATTAACATTTCGATGAAAAGGCATGTTGCTTGTTCAATTTTATAATGTTAGTTGATGTTTTTGTTGTTCTCTAGCCCATCTAGCAGCATCTTTCGTAGATTGGCTGAAAGTTTTGTTTGATCTTGTCTTCTTAATAAATTCAACCATCCATTCTTGTGAATAAAATTGTTTGATTGATCCATTAGTAAACATTAATGATATATCACCAATTAAACCAACAGCTGATCTAGCAGTGGAATCTTGGCCAGCCAATTGTGGTTCGTCTGCAACTTTATTTAAAAATTGAAATATTGTGCCAACGAATGGGTATATAGCTTGTGGTTGGTCGTGTAAACCAGCTACCATACCTACATAAGCATCTAAGACAGCCTCAAGAATCTTAAGATGATAATCCAAAGCTTCTAAACTGCTATTCTCAGGTTCAGTATTCTGGGCAGTAACACAGATAGTCATAACTTCATTTAGGTATGGCATGAAATCAGAACCGATATTAGATGATATATCACCAAATACACTTAAAACTGCAGGTTGTAAATCTTTTCTAGCATTAGGAGCTTGCATCATTTGACCCAAGACATTCATAAAAGCACCAGAGTATTTTTTGAAATCTTCCTCTAATGAGTTAGAAATATCGGCAACAAATCCAACAGCTGTTATAGATACTTGAGATTCGACTTGATTTAGTGCATTAACTAAATAAGGTGAAAAAGTCTCCAAAAATTTTTCAAAATTTTTACCCAATGACATTGCTAATGAAGATACAGCATAAAAGATATCATCTTCAATAAAGGAAGAATCTTTCTTATTTAATAATTTAATAAATAAATCCATTAACATATCAGAAACAGTTATAACACTATCAGGTGACTTTCTAATTACAGTAGCTAAAACTGTTAAAACATTTGATTGCAATTCTTGTAAACTTTGTTTTTCCTCCATGTTTAAATTATCTTCGTTAACTGACATTGTTTGACCTAATTTATCCATTATGAAGGTTGAGATTGACGCTGAAAATTCGGAAACTGAATCAGTAGCATATTCAACCAAAGTGGCCAAACATGAGAATGCAGATGCACGAGCATTGTTTTCATTATCTGGTCTATTTGCTGCAGAAATCAAAGCATCAACTAAAACAGGATAATAATTGAAAATTGGTGATGGTTGAGCGTCAGCTAATTGCTCCACTAAATTAATAATAGTCCATGAACAATTTGCAGCAACTTTAGAGTGATCTTTCAAACCTATGATACAAGCCTGTATCACACCTGGTAAATGATTTTGAGCATCAATTGCTTCAATAACTAAATCAGCAATTCTACCAATACACCAAGATGCGGTTTCTTTAACTTGTAAAGATTGATCATTCATTGAATTCAAAATAGATGGGAATGCCTGATGGATTACAAAAGATCTTTGTTCTTTATCTGGACCATCTAAGATAGAACCAAATGCCATTACAGAAGCTTCACGGTATCTCCAATTTTCATTTGTCATATTTGCTTCAACAAATGCCAAAACAGGCTCTAAAATGTAGTTACCACAATTTTGGGCAAATAATTGTAAACAAGCACCAGCAGACATAGAAACATTCCAATCATCATCTTCTGGATCTTCATTTTGTCTTGTTAATAAATTTAATAAATTTGGAATAATTTCTTTTATTGATGATAAGGCAAAATTATAACTTTGGAATGGAGAATCTGGGAATTGTGATAATTCATATGCTAAATCAATTTCTTCTTCACAAATTGTTGACCAAAATTCCACGGCCATTGAAGCAACTTTATCATTTGGTGATTTCATAGTTGAAATAGTTAAACCGAATAACGCTTGTTCCATATAATGTTTCATATATGAATAGTAAAGAGACATAATTTTACATAAACAACCAAAAGCAGCTGCTTGAATCTCTGTATTTTCACTTTGAGTAGCTTCACAAACAACTTGCATCAAATAATTTCTTTCCCCTTCACGATCCATATTATTTTTAATGAAATTTAAAGAATCACCAAGAGCATTTAATGCAGTTAATCTTACTAAAACAGAAGGTTCAGATGATTGTGCACCTTGTACAATTGCAATTAAAATATCATTAGAAGAAGAAATTAAAGCTGGAGAACTTGGGTCTGCATTTTCACAAATATAACCTAAAGTTAATAAAAATGATCTCTTTATATTCTCTGGTTTTTCTGGAGCTGTATTTTCCACAACAATTTTCATTAAAGTTGGCCATTCATTTAGAGGTAATTCGATATTTGCAATTGCAGCTACCAATTGTGCAGCAGAATTTGCAATTCTTATCTCAGGATCAACTAATGCAAAAATAGCCCTTTCTTTAATTGCAGTTCTTGTCTCTAGATTTACAAAATTTAACCAACGTTGTTTAAATTTTTCATTTTTAACTGAATCCTTTGAAATTAACTCATTCTTTAAAGTCAAAGATGCTAAAATCTTTGACTCAACTTTAATATTGGACTCTGATGGAGCAACAATAACTTGTGATAGATAATCGGCATATTGTAAGAAATTTTCATCTGAAAGTTTTTTCAATTCAGTTTCACTTTGAAAACGTACATTTTGGTCTGGAGACAAAATTGTATTCTCCAAAATGTTTGCAAATTCAACAACAGACATAGCAGCTATTTTATGGGTGTAGGTCTCTGTGTGTATATTTGTGTATATTTATACTAGCGTATTATTAATATGTTTTTTGTTCGTAGAAGAGGAAGGACTTTAAAAGAAAGCAAAAAAATATCTAATACAGTGTATACCAGATAATCTAAAACCCACTTCTTACAGAATTAGCGATAGCCACAGATAATAGTATGCTCGCTGCCGTAAAATATGTGCACCTGGCTATTGAATAACGTTTATTCAGATAAATATATTCTGTTTATAATAGAATAAAGTATAGTATTATAGTTTATATATATATATATTATGTTTTTGAATTTAAAGACTTTCGGCGTTACACAAAAATTAAGAAAAAAATTGAATAAACGCTGCCGTGTAACACGATATGGCATGATTGTACACCAATGTGCTATATTCGATTGGGGTAATCATATTTATACCTGTATATCTTTATATGTATATAGAGAGAGAAAGAAAGACAACGAAGGATGCCTTGATCGATCAATTACGCAGTCTATTTGCCGTACTTGGCCACCAATTCATCCACTAGAGCTATATACTCCTTTTCAGCATCGTCTTGCGATTTCCCCTTCAAAGCTTCCCAAGCATCCCACTTATAACGATCCTTCATGTTGAACATGGAAGGTCTGCTGCTGTTGGTGTTATCCCCGACAGTAGCCTGCTTGTAAAGACCGTATAATTTCAACATCTCATCTTGGTTAGGCTTTGACTTCAATTCATTGACTTCCTTAGCCTTGTCTTCAAATAACTGTGAAACCATTGCGTATATATGTATATGTGTGTATGTGTATGCTTGTGTACTCTATAAAAATAGCAACAAATCTTAAAAACTCAAGCCCTCCAACACAATCCCACAAAAAAAACTAGCCGCCGACAGTAATAACACAAACTTATATACCGCCAAGACACTAACCTATATATATGTATATATATATATAGACCAGATCCATAACTACGGGTGTGGAATTTAGTTTATGTAAATCCTTTAAATCTCAGTCTCAAGAGTCGCGCATTCGGGTAACGGGTGGCGTTTTTGTTGGCGCAACAAGTAAACTACGGAAAACCACGGCAACCACAAAACGCCAGGAAAAAGGCGGCGGAAACACGCGTAAGCGTGTTTCCGGGTAAGCCGGCCCGCTGGTACAGTTTTTCTATATCAGAAAAGTTTCAGGAAGAAAAAAAATTCATTTCTATAGTTAGTATGGAATTGATTGAAACTTGTATTACAATATTACTATCGTAAGGAATTAATGCAGTGTATAGAGGCTGGAAACTGCAGTGTGACTGTCCGAATGCAAGAAAGTTAGTATATATGTGTATGTGAATGTGTATGTGTATGTAATTGTTATCTTGGAAGGTTCTAGTGCCTAGCTGGCGGTTGCAGAGAGTATTAATTTTGGTTTATTGTTGTGGAACAGGTATATATAAGGGACAGGTTTCGCAGTCGACAAGTTATTACAGACGCACGGTCGAAAGGACGAAACAGACAACACGGACGAAAGGACACATACATACACATAGATAGACATACACAAGTGAATTAGGGATGAGCCAGAGCTTAAGAAGAAAAAGATCTACAAGTTTGAATAGTAATTCGTTAGAGGATGGGCTGAAGCCGTTCCCCTCTACGAGAACTAATAGTGCGTACGCTGAAAGTGAAGGGGCGGGCGATCTTTCTCAAAGGAGTGAGACAGTTGATTCCATTAGTGGTGCTGAGGCAGAGCCTGTTAAGGACCACAGAAGGAGGAGATCTTCGAGTATAATATCGCATGTGGAGCCAGAGACTTTTGAAGAGGAGAACGATCAGCAGTTGTTGCCTAATATGAATGCTACGTGGGTTGATCAGAAAGGTGCCTGGGTGATTCATATTGTGATCATTGCTCTATTGAAACTTTTCTACAACCTGCTGCCAAGAATCACTGAAGAATGGTCGTGGACACTGACGAATATGACTTATGTCATCGGTTCCTACGTGATGTTCCATATGATTAAAGGTACGCCATTCGAGTTCAATGGTGGTGCCTACGATAATTTGACAATGTGGGAGCAATTGAATGATGAGACTTTGTATACGCCTTCGAGAAAGTTCTTATTCATTGTACCAATCGCGTTGTTTCTAGTGAGCACTCATTATGGTCATTTTAGTTTCAATTTTTTCGTTGGAAATTTTATATTGACTATACTGATTGGAATCGTTCCAAAATTACCTTTAACACATAGATTGAGAATTTATATTCCTGGTATTACAGGACGTGCACAAATTGGTTAAGCAGTTACATTTCTTATAACTGAGTTGAGTACTTAAACGCAAGTTTTACATAAAATAGAAAATAAAACAATCCGATACATACGAATATATATATATATATATATAACAATTAAAATAATAGATTTTTACAAAAGTGTATATAAGGAATTGATGGTGTAAACGCATTTGGAACTAACAAGTGCTATATTTTAGAATATATAGAAATATGTATAGTCTGGGAGACCATTGTTTTCAAGAAAAAGCTAGAATATCGATTGACTTGGAAAGTGCATTATCTTTCTTTATCAATTCTATGTAATTACAAATAAACATATAATAAGGTGTTAATTTATATATAATTTCATGAAACGACGGAATATTGTTTTGAGTGTGCATGCCTACATATAGTAAATACATTTAGTTAGTATTTCAAACAAACCATAACGCAAATTAATTGGTTTCGTGGTCTAGTCGGTTATGGCATCTGCTTAACACGCAGAACGTCCCCAGTTCGATCCTGGGCGAAATCATTAATTTTTTAATTTTTTTCAAAAATGTATTCAATTCTTTACAAAATTCCTCTACTACTGAAGTAACATATACTGGCGCTTTTATTATTATGTGACTATATACTCCTGTCTCTCGTCAATAAAGGTTTCAAAACTTTCTGAAAGTGACAGATGAGGAAGTGCTGTCTTCAAGTTATTTATATTAAACACAAAATGATATGGTTTAACAACCACTGTATCATTAGGAACATTTATTCTCGCTAGCTCGCTTATATCATTCCATGATGAAAAAAAGACAGAGATGCTTTCTTTCATACTATGCTCCCCTGACCTTACAATATCTTTTTTAGGGTTATCTTTAAGTTCATAAAAAGTTAAGTCATTTAATTTTGGTAAATATAACCCTTGTATCGTTATTAACCTTGCATTATCTTTGATTAATGGTTTAAGTTCCAAATGCTCCAGAGACAAGCAATTTAAAAATAATAAGGGACTTCTTGAATGAGTTGATTTTTTATCATTGCTTCCCTGTTCTAATGGTGCCCAATTAATTATTTTCGTATGTTTTACCCCTTCAGGTATAAGACGAAGTCTAAAATAAGGACTAGCGTCTTTGGTTTCGTCTAGAATTAATTCTTTTAGAAGTGAAAGGTTTTCTTTTAATAAATCTGGGCGTAAAGAGGTATCTTGCCTCCCCTTATTTGACGTCTCAAATTTAAACCGATGTCCAGTAAAACTCCTTATGGAAGGTAACTCCCAATTTTTCAAAGAATGGATTTGAAATAAAAATCTTAAATTAACTTCATTATTTTTAAACTTTTCAATTGCATTAATTGTCAAATCAATAAAATTACATTTCTCTATATATTTTGAGAGATTAATTGGATCTTGCTCTTGACTATAATTAAGGATAATCGATTCTCTAAATGTGATATTTTCAACAATTGGACAATTCACTTTCAAATTTGTCAAATAATTTTTGAATATATTTTGAGGGGTTGGTGTATTCAAATGAGCTGTATTATAATGATTATTTGAACTCAAAGAAAATATGTTAAAAATATAGGTATCAATTGTAGTATATCGTATGAATAATTTCTTTAAATTTAAGAATGATATTTGTTTAAAATAGATATAATTACTGGGGTCATAAAATATAGATAAATTCTTTTGAAGTATGCCAA
Source organism: Tetrapisispora fleetii (assembly GCA_003707605.2). Classification (NCBI taxonomy): domain Eukaryota; kingdom Fungi; phylum Ascomycota; class Saccharomycetes; order Saccharomycetales; family Saccharomycetaceae; genus Tetrapisispora; species Tetrapisispora fleetii. The sequence goes on along the minus strand of PPKB02000008.1, from coordinate 239,195 downwards.
ATAAATCTGATCCCGAATCAACTTCTTTTCCATCATTCTCAAACTCAACCATCAAATGATTGCTGAATCGAGATAATAACCATTCAGGTAGTTGCTGAAGGAACCTAACGGCTGTTTCCATTATAGATATTTTATTGGATAATTCTATATTAGAATAAGAACATAATAATATATCAAAGTTGATAGTGCTCATATGTTCATCATTGAAACTGATACGACTCCTCAAATCAAATGTAGGTGGAATTATTGTATTTTCATCTATAATAAAAATCAGTTTCTTAGTAGACTCTCTACTAAGCATTGTAATATCGCTATCACATTCATTGATATAAATAACATTCGAATATTGAAATATTGGGGATAAACTTTTCCATTTCTTCAAATTTGAATGAGAACTCCTATCCGTAGTTAAGATTATAAAACTTAGCCTTTCTAATATCAACGAAAACAATAAACTATCCACATTTTCTTTCAAAATATTAATATAATCTAAAATCGAATATATTGATATATTATCCAATTGATTTAAAATAAGTTTATACACTTCTGCTGGGAATCTATTTTTCATTTTTTTTAAGGGTTATTAATAAAATTCAATATACAAGTAGAAAATATACTCTAATATGTCATGTCAATAGCTTACTTATATCACAATAGTAGAACAACTATTTTCAATTAATTATAACTACTTATATATAAGATACTTCCCAAAATAAAACAATAAAACAATAAAACTAACAGAATTAATGATCCCCAGATCATTTTAGACTTATAAGTTATCTTTAGAATCAATTTTTTAATCTTGAAATTTTAATGCCCGTTAATGCCTTTACTATGCTGTTAATAAATGTTTTTTCAATTGACCATCACTTCATAAACTAAATCGTTTTATGGTGATTGTTAAAGAATGCTAGTTGAATCAGTATTTACAGAACAAGTGAATGATTCTTTATATAAGTCGATATATATATGTATACTTGCTTTCTAAGCTGTTTGGATAAAAACTGTAGTAAGTCCATCTCTTAGAATTGGAAAAATTTTAATAGATATAGATCAGAATTGTTTAGGATTCCAGCTAATAGGGATGCCAGAGATGACTGGTACGGAAAGAAATATTAAAGAACTTCTTGGGGAATTTAAGTTTGTTAAAATTTTGAATTCCAATCCTCAAAATAAAATTATTTCAATATTAGGATCTATTTCCAAAGAAAATGATGCTATTGTTGTGATTGAGAAAACCCATTTTGTAGAAGAAACCGGATCTGAAGACATCAAATCTTTGAGCGGTGCCATTGAGCAATTGTTCAATAATGATTGTTATTTTACTGGTATCACTGTATCCAGCGAACAACAAATATCTGATAAATTACTTCAACTGAAAGTAAACTTGATATACCCAGCTACTGAAACACATATTCAGAAACAATTGCAACAGAAGTTCCATATGGTGTCTGAGACTCCGGAAATGTACAAAGATATTGTTGAACCTTATATAGAAGACATGTATAAACAAGGTAGATTAAAATGGGTTCATAACATTTTATATGAAGGTGCAGAAGCTGAAAGAATCGTTTACCAAAACGATCACATGATGATTCTGCCGGATATGAAATGGGACGGTGAGAACATGGCTTCTTTTTACCTAGTAGCACTATTAAAGAGAAACGATATCAAGTCCTTACGTGATCTAAACCAATCTCACATTCCATTTTTAAAGCAATTGTTAACAGACATCAAGACTAATATCCCTAAACTATACAATTATCAAATACACGCAAATGAACTACGTATCTTTATTCATTATCAACCTTCATACTACCACTTCCATATCCATATAGTAAACATAGCACATCTAGGACTAGGAAACGGTATAGTAGCAGGCAAAGCATGGTTACTAGACGATATAGTCGACCAACTAGAAAACATGGAACCTGCAAGAAATGGATTCAAAGATAGGACATTGGTTTATGCCTTAGGAGAAAATCATGAATTGTCTTCAAGGTTTAACGACAAAACTGAAAACAACCATTAAAACTCTACATTAAATGAAACATTACCAACTAATTAAACAATAAAATACCTCTTTGTAGGATTAATAAATTTCGTTTAGAGGTCGCGCCCGTAATTACAAGAGCATTCTTTATTGAAATTTATTGAAAAGTTACTGATGTCATTGAATTTTTCAATATTTACTCATTCATCACTTTTAAATTTAGTTTAATTTAAGCTAATTATATAAAAAGGCTAGTTAAGTACTAAATAATGTTTTCTGTAACTGTCTATTTTGTTTTAAGTTTAATTTGTTGAAACAGTTAAGGGCAGTTTTCTTTTTTTGTCTAGAAAAAGGAGTAATTGATTGATCAATTAGCTAATTGAAAGTTAACGTTAAAATTGCCTATATTTTTTAAGAATATTGAAATATACTGCTAATGTTTCAATGTCAAAAAATTTTGAGAAGCAATTCTCTGTTGATTGCACAAAATAGATTTTTCTCTAGAACTGTTACAAGGTTGAATTCCAATGAAAAAAAAGGTGCTACGGGTGTTGTGTTTATGAATATGGGTGGTCCATCTGCCTTGGATGAAGTACATGATTTTTTATTTCAATTATTTAAAGATTATGATTTGATCCCAATTCATAAGAAATATCAGGGAGTAATCGCAAAGTTCATTGCTAAGTTCCGTACTCCAAAGATTGTGAAACAATATTCGGAGATTGGTGGTGGTTCTCCGATTCGTAGGTATAGTGAATATCAAGCTGCAGAAGTTTGTAAAATTTTAGATAAAACTAATCCGGAAACGGCTCCTCATAAACCATATGTCGCATTTCGTTATGCGAAACCATTGACTGATGAAACTTACAGAAAAATGCTAGATGACGGTATCACAAAAGCAGTTGCATTCACACAATATCCACAATTCTCTTATTCTACTACAGGATCATCGTTGAACGAGTTATGGAGACAAATTAAGAAACTCGATCCAAAAAGAAAGATTAGTTGGTCGACTATTGACCGTTGGCCTACTAATGAACATTTAGCTAGTGCATTTGCTGAAAATATAAAAAGAAAACTTAATGAATTTCCAGAAGATATAAGAAATGAAGTAATTCTACTCTTTTCTGCCCATTCATTACCAATGGATGTTGTTAACACAGGTGATGCATATCCTGCAGAGGTCGCAAGTACTGTAAATAAAGTTATGGAGAAACTAAATTTCTGCAACCCTTATAGATTAACTTGGCAATCACAAGTGGGACCAAAGCCATGGTTAGGAGCACAAACTCTTTCCATCTCAAATTTTTTGGCTCCCCAATCTAAAGGTTTATTATTTATCCCAATTGCATTCACCTCAGACCACATTGAGACCTTACATGAGGTGGATTTAGGAATCATTAATGCATCTGAACATAGCAAAAAGTTAAAAAGATGTGAATCTTTGAACGATAGCCCACTATTCATAAAGGCTGCTGCAGATGTAGTAAGTGATCACCTAAAAAGTGGCCAATTGTATTCAAAACAATTACCATTAGATTTCACTTTAGGTAAATCGAATGATCCAATAACTGATCTGTCTGAAGTATTTGGAGATCATAGAAAGAATTAAATTTCAACTCAGAATGAAATCTCTTTCAAATTAATTACATATTAATTGCTCAACACTTTATTTATTAGTATAATTTTTATTTATTAGATATTTATCAACCATCTTTCTTAATCACTTAATTGTAATAGCTTTTGATCAGTATTCTAAAAATATTTAGGAATAGTTTAGTTTATAGACTACTTAAACGATAGGTCCTTATACATTCAATAAATTTGTAAAGAATTGAATACATTTTTGACAAAATTCTAAAAATTAATGATTTCGCCCAGGATCGAACTGGGGACGTTCTGCGTGTTAAGCAGATGCCATAACCGACTAGACCACGAAACCAATTAATTTGTGGTTTCCTTTATTTTTGAGGATGTTGTATAATTGTATTGGGTATTTACTTTTCAATATATGTTCTATTTAGTGTAAAAATATAAACATTAGCTCTTACAAGGCAATTTTATATGAAATATGTCATATAACAACCCTATATAATTTGCTGACGATTAAGACAAACTTGCGTATGCTAATATTTTATAAATTTCAATGTTTCCTTTATATAATTTATTCATTATTTAAAGATTTCTTAAAATTGTTTTTTGAAGTTTTTTTAAAATCATTTTTAAATTCTTTTATTGAATTCCTAAAAACTTTATTCTTTTCTTCTAAATTTGTGATTAATTTCTTATTTTTAAGTTCTTCTGATTTAATAGTTGTAACCTCCAATTCTAGTTTTTTTCTATCTTCAAAAGAGCTTACTAGTTCACTTAAATATTCGTTATTTTTTCTTTTTAGTGCCTCTATTTCTTTTTCTTTGATATATCTCAATTCTAAACTTTCTTTTAGATCAACATGCATGGCCTTTAAACTATTCAAAGTTTCAAGATATTTCTCTTTCCAGTCTTCTGCTTCATTGACATTACAGTGATACTTCTCTACTAACTCAAAATACCTAGATTTGTCACTTTTAATATTATTGTCAAGAGTGTCATACAAATTTTTTATGTGTTCATATTTAATAGATAATTCTTTTTGTCTCATTTGAGCTTCTTTAACATCAGCATCTTTTCGACTAAGATCTATTTTGTACTCATTAGATTTTTTCCGTAGATCAATATTTTTATTATTTAACCGTTTTAACTCTGCATCCAATTCGACAACTTCTAGTTTTTTAATTATGCATTGTTCTTTAAAATTTTCAAGATTGTTAATAGTATCCTCAGTTCCTAATAATTCTTTCTTCAAAGTCTCAACTGAAGCACTTAGTGTCTTAACTTTATCTATCAAGTTTGTTTTTTCTAATGCAAGTTCATTATATTTATTTTGTAACTCTTGTAACTCTTTTGTTTTACTCTTTTGTTCACCAGTGATATCACCTAGATTTTGTTGCAATAATTTAATTTGCAATTCTTGATCAGAAATTGTTTTTTGTAATTCATTTTCACTTCTCATTCTCACCCAATGGAAAAACAATTCTTTAACTTTAAATGCAGATCCGATTGATATATAAAGTCGACGCAATTTCTTAGACAGACTCAAGCCAGCAAATTTTTGATCATCCACTGAACATAAACTAAAACATGCTTCCAAACATTCAATTAATTCTTGCTCTTCATCGATACCAGTCATCTCATATGAATTCGCCACAGATTTAATAATTGGCTTTAACATTTTCTCTCCAGATTTAGACTTCAATCCTGGAGGTTTAATATCTCCAATATCATCATCTATATTGAATACCTTAACCTCATCATCTCCAAATTGAACGGTCTGACGCCGCTCCTCATTACAGTATTCGTTAATGAGTTGCACTTTGAATTTATCACGTTCCTCTTCATTCTCTTCGTAATTATATGCGTATTCTTTGAGATATTCCATAAATTGTTCCATATTATTTTCAAATAAAGCACTCATCCCTTTTGAAGATTCTTAAATATTTGAATCATATATCTGTAAAAACATTTTTTACAATAAAAAATTTTTCAACTACGTCAAATTAAATATATAATTAACTTTAAAAATATTTGTGTCACCAATCTCTATTTTATGTCATTTCTATTATTTTGAGATTAGTTCTTCAAATGGCACTTTCACCTATTCCTCAAATCTTTTCCTCACCGCGATTTTTTAAAGTCAAAAATAAATAATATGAAATGCGTTACAAGTCAATAAATTATTAAACAAATAAACCATATATAACATTAGTTGACAATTCTATGATTAAATACATTAAAAAAGACGATAACGCTATCGATACTGGTAGTTTGTTTATTATATATATACCTATTCATTTTATCTTTGGAGAGAGAGTTTTAGTTAAAGAGAAGGATACATGTGAATTCTATTATTAAGTTGGACGATGGTCAGTATTTTAAGCAAGGGAGATCTTCCTTGAAAATTTCAACGAGGGCAGAACAATAAAAGTGAGCCATTGTTATATATTTTGGAACATTTATAGTATACTGTTGACATTGTTGAAGTTTGTCAGTTGCCTATTTTTCTAGTTATGTTACTAGCAAATTTGATGTCAGTCTATTTATTATAGAGGCAGACATTTTAGCCGCCAACCAACTATCACCTTATACGTGATTATAAAATTTCCCCTTTAGGAAATATATTAAATTAACAATTGGTGTTAGGTTACTTTTGCTACAGTCTGCGAAAAATCAATTTTTGAAATATGTTACAGTTTCTCATTAGCAGATAGAATTATATGTCTTATATCCTAAAAAGTTTTTTCCAGAACTCTAATAAACCTTATACATATTCATGATACAAGTTTTGTTTATGAATACTATTTATTGTTTACTTACAAACAAACATATTAGTTCAAGGACTTTAAATTGAACTCTTCTGACAAGAACAGAATTTGAAATACTTTAATCTGTGTCATTCAGTGAACAAGATCCTACGTGAACATCTGGTTAAAACAGTTTTTTAATTTTAATTCAAGATGTCCTTTGATAGACCTGAAATATTCAGTGCACCTGTTTTGCAAGGTTCATCTCCTAATGATGATGATAATACAGAAATTATCAAGTCTTTTAAAAATTTTATATTGGAATTTAGATTCGATTCACATTTTCTTTACAGAGATCAGTTAAGGAATGCTTTACTTGTTAAAAATTATTCGTTAACTGTCGATATTGAACATTTAATTAGTTATAACGAAGATTTGTACAAAAAGTTAACAAATGAACCTTCTGATATAATTCCATTATTCGAGACTGCAATTACTGATGTAGCAAAAAGAATTGCAATCTTGAACAAATCTACTGCTGATGTAAATCCAGATATTGGAAGTGCTAATGATGTAAATGATATTAAATTTCCTAATTTTCAACTGATTTTAAATTCAAAAGCAAATCAAACACTTTTGAGAGATTTAGATTCCCAACATGTTTCCAAAATTGTACGTTTATCTGGTATTATTATTTCTGCATCTGTTTTATCATCGCGTGCTACATATTTATCATTAATGTGTCGTAATTGTAGACATACAACCTCAATAAAAATCAATAATTTTAACAGTATCAATTCAAGCAGCAATGTCGCTTTACCACATTCATGTCTGTCATCTTTGAATACCGAGGATGATCCAAGTGGTACCACTCCAAAAAATTGTGGTCCAGATCCATATATTATTATTCATGAAAATTCTCAATTTATTGATCAACAATTTTTAAAGTTACAGGAAGTACCAGAATCTGTACCTGTGGGTGAAATGCCACGTAATATTTTGATGACTTGTGACCGTTATTTGACAAATAGAGTTATTCCAGGTACTCGTGTTACTGCTGTTGGTATCTATTCCATTTATCAATCTAAAAAAAATGCTAGAAGTGCAGGTGGTAATAGCGGGTCCGCAGTGGCAATTAGAAATCCTTATATAAAAATCTTAGGTATACAAACTGATATAGCAACAGCGGGAAGTATAAATGGAAGTGCTATTTCAATGTTTTCAGAAGAAGAAGAAGAAGAATTTTTGCAACTAAGTAGAAGACCAGATATTTATGATTTATTTACAAATTCTATTGCGCCCTCCATTTATGGTAACATCGATATTAAACGTGCCATCGTTTGTTTGTTAATGGGTGGTGCCAAAAAGGTTCTTCCTGATGGTATGAGATTAAGAGGTGATATTAACGTCTTACTTCTAGGTGATCCTGGTACAGCAAAATCTCAATTATTAAAGTTCGTTGAAAAAGTTTCACCAATTGCTGTATATACATCTGGTAAGGGTTCATCCGCAGCCGGTTTGACTGCATCTGTCCAAAGAGATCCAGCTACCCGTGAATTTTATTTAGAAGGTGGTGCAATGGTTTTAGCAGATGGTGGTGTTGTTTGTATTGATGAGTTTGACAAGATGAGAGATGAAGATCGTGTTGCCATTCATGAAGCAATGGAACAACAAACAATATCTGTTGCAAAAGCAGGTATTACTACTGTTTTAAATTCTAGAACCAGTGTATTAGCGGCTGCTAATCCAATTTATGGTCGTTATGATGACTTGAAATCTCCTGGTGAAAATATTGATTTCCAAACTACCATTTTATCCCGTTTTGATATGATTTTTATTGTGAAAGATGACCATAATGAAGAGCGTGATATTTCAATTGCCAACCATGTTATTGATATCCATACAGGTCGTGCAGCACAAAATGATCAAGATTTAGAGAACTCAAAGAATGAAATACCAATGGAAAAAATGAAACGTTACATTACGTACTGTAGACTAAAATGTGCACCAAGATTAACTCCTGAAGCTTCTGATAGACTATCCTCACATTTCGTTGAAATTAGAAAACAATTGTTGATTAATGAATTGGAGTCTACAGAGAGGTCATCTATTCCTATTACTATTCGTCAGTTAGAAGCTATTATCCGTATCACTGAATCTCTTGCTAAATTAGAATTATCGCCTGTTGCTGAAGTGAGACATGTAGAAGAATCTATCAGATTGTTTCAAGCATCGACCATGGATGCTGCCTCTCAAGATCCAATCGGTGGGTTAAATCAAGGAAATTCAGGGGTGTTCACTGAAATTCGTCGTATTGAACAAGAACTAAAGAGAAGATTACCTATTGGTTGGTCCACTTCCTACTCAACATTGAAGAGAGAATTCGTTGATTCAAATAAATATTCACAAGCTGCATTGGATAAAGCCTTATATGTACTTGAGAGGTATGACACCATTCAACTAAGGTATCAAGGGCAAAATATCTACAGAAGCGGTGTTTAAGAAAATAACATATCCACATCTAACAGTAAAATAGTGCTGTTTAAAAGTATAGTTTATAAATCTAGTTCAAATATATAGCCTACATTGTATTATTACATATAATTAAACCATAGCCTCGTGATGAATTCATCATTTTTCTTTGTCTCATATTAAATATTAACATAATTTATTACCTTTACCTTTGACACAGATTTTTTTAACATTAATTTAAAGATCTTTCCATCGCTTTTAAAATTAATAAAAATTTTCAATAAATGAAACATAAATAGGTGCTATAAAATAAAGATATTTATATAAAGATATGGTAATTGTATCGTAAGAAACTCTAGCAAATTAATCAAAGAGTAATCGAGATACACACTATAATCATAATGTCGTATGTGTTTTGTAAAAAATCTTTTTCCTAATGGATAACGGATTTTATTCATCTACAAAGTTGTCAAAATTAGAATATTATAAATAATTTACTAACATATCTTAAATTTTTAATAGAAATCTAATAAATCGTCCAAAAGCTGAGCTTTCAAGAGAAGAGTTAGAACAGCTAGAAGAATTTGAGTTTAAACATGGGCCAATGTCATTAATAAATGACTCAATGATCGCAAAGACACCAGTGATTATATCGCTAAGGAATAACCATAAGATTATTGCTAGAGTAAAAGCTTTTGATAAGCATTGTAATATGGTTTTAGAAAACGTTAAAGAACTGTGGACTGAAAAGAGTAATAATAAAGTTGTTAATAAGGAGAGGTTTATAAATAAACTATTTTTGAGAGGTGATTCAGTAATAATCGTATTGAAGGCTCCTATTAGTTAAATACTTTCAAATTAATGGTCTAAAATAATAATAAAGAAATTATCCTTATGGTTATAGATACGTCTTTGCATATTTATAAGATTTTTGAATCTTATTGTAACTTTACATATTGATTTAGCAATTCAATAAAATAAAAATATATTCTAATTATTTATTTGAATAGTACTTAATACTACATAATTATTTAAAGTTCTTCAATGGATCAGATTTACTACCTTTTTTATTATTTTTCTTACCTTTAGAAACTTTATGACGATTCTTTTTTAAGCTATGAAATGGAACAAACCCTACCTTTCTGTTACCTTTTCTTGCAGCTTCTGGTAGTAAATAGTCTGGAACTCTTTTTAGATGCTGTTGAATTCTAGAAGGATGTAATTCTTTATCATGCCTTAGACTCTTCAATTCTTGTGGGTTTTCTTCGAAATGTCTTTTTAACTTTTCACTTGCTAATAATTCATCTTTTAATTCTTTTATTCTGGCTTCTCTGATTGCAACCTGAGTTACAGCACGGAAACCATCTTCCAATCTATAGCGGAAACCTTCAACTTGTTTACTATCAAATGAATATGGCTGAAGTTCAAGTCCTAATTTGCCTTGTTGCTTCATAATACGAGAAAGAATTTTTTCATCTCTTTTTGAAGTTTGACTCATTGAAGGTTTATGTTTACCAACCTCTTTCAATGGGACAATAAATGATATAGCAGTACCAGATTTACCGGCTCTAGCAGTTCTACCTATCCTATGGACATAAGATTTAGCAGTTGTAGGTAAATCAAAGTTCAAGACACATGCAACATTTTGAAAATCGACACCACGAGAAACACCATATTCTTTGTCTTTTTGAATAGAAGTTGATTTTTTTGGGGTTTCATTACTGGAATCATTAGTTTCTTGTTTATTGCCTTGTTTAACTTCTTCCTTTATCTCTTTAACAGATTCATTAGATTCATTATCTTCTTGCTCATCCTCTTCCTTTATATATTCTGTATCATCAGTAGCAATTAAAAGACGGTAAACATTCTTGTTGAATTGATCCACTATATGATGTCTAGAATTAGCTGGTAGTTCGCTGTTTAGAATACATGCTTTTATACCAAATTGTTCTAAAACTAATTTTAATCTATAACCTCTATCAATGTTGTTCACAAAAATTAATGTTTTACCTTTAATTAAACCTAACTTAAAAATCACATAACATAGCAAAAATTTGTCGAATTCAGATGTTTTAACATAATATTGAATTAATTTAGTTTGATCCTTTGTTATTTCATCATCATTAAATTTAATAATAGCAGGAGAACGACAAAAATCTTTTTTTAATTCTTGAATATCATCATTTAATGTAGCACTCATTAAAAATGTTTGTAGATTTTTTTTAATTGGTAAATATTGAGAGATCTTTGTTAAATCTTCTTTATAACCAAATGTTAGAACTAAATCAACTTCATCGATAACTAAAAATCTCAAATCTTCTAAAGACAATGACTCCACATTTGTATCCAATAATGTTACCAATTTACTAGGTGTTGAGACAACAATTTCAGGTTTTTCCAATAACAACGAAGTTAGAACGGATGGGGAAACATCACCTGCAATATTCAAAGATCTGACATCTTTAGAACAGTACAAAATCATTTTGTCTAAAACTTCGGTCACTTGTTGAGCTAATTCTCTAGTTGGAACTAATATTATACCTAATGTTGCTGATTCGTTTGATTCTAAATCATTTCCTTTGTTATTCTGATATTCTAGAATAGTTTGAATCACTGGAATCAAATATGCTAACGTCTTACCAGAACCAGTGGATGCTTTAGCAATAATATCTCTTTTTTCTTGTAATGCTAATGGGATAGCAGTAGATTGAATCAATGTTGGATTTTTATAACCGTTACGCTTAATAGCTTGCAATAATCTTGGATCCAATTTCATGGAATCAAACGTAACAGATTCATCAATGTAAGCATCAAGAGCACTAGCTGTATTCCCAGACATATCTTCTTTTTCTCAGATAAACTTTTTCCTGTAGGTAATTATTCAACTCTTCTGTGACTGTAAATTGCAAAAAATCTCGAATTTGTACAGCACAAATCACTGAGTTCCAGTAAAATAAATGAAAGTTAACTTTCTACACCTGCCTAATCTAATCAAGAATCGTTTCAAATAAGAATAATTTATATTATTAAAATTATATAGTGTTATTATAATAGATCAATAATTAGTGATGAAATATGAGATGCGATGAGCTTCTAAAAATTTTCATGCTAAGAAATTCAGTAGGGGACGTGTAAAATGACAAATGCTATTAGTATATGATGAAGTTAACTGACTATAAAGTATGATGCTTAATGGATAGATAAATGTATGTGGTAAGTTGGTCATATGGTTAGCGTTGCGTTAGTGATCAACACAATGGTGCCACTAGATCGCTACCTATTTTCATGATACTTTCTACTCTTCCCTTTAATGGATTGGAGTTGCAATCGACTATTTTCATTTTTGAGAAATTGATACGAGCAGTGTTTTTACCGATGGTAATTACTCCAAATATATCATGGTCTTCTTGTTTAACTTTTGGGTCTTTGTCTTCTTGCTTAACTGGTGTGTCATTATCTTCTTGTTTAACTGTTGTTTCGTTGTCTTCTTTCTTGATATTGTCGGTATTACCATCATCTATCAGCAAGGCAAAGGCTTCACCGAATTGTTCGCTGAAAAGTTTCGCTATTTGTTTTATTTTCCAAACTTCAACATTTGGATCTGTTTGGGATGTATGTTCATGAATGTGATCATGGTTACAACTACGACTACTCTTTTTAACACTAGCTGGACTTGAATCAACACTCATTAAAATGGCTATTATAGAATCGGCAACACTATCACTGATAAGGCCTTGTATCCATTCTAATGTTGCAATGTGATTAACTATAGTTAATTTCAAATCATTCATGATTTCAACCACCAGTCTTCCAGAATCATCATTGATTTTCTTTAAATCATCATTTACAACCGAATTAGTTACGTCATCTTCATCTTCAAGGACACTAATATCACCAAACATTTGACATAAATGCCAGTAAATAAGTTCTTTTCTACAATTAACTTGTACAGATTGTCTTTCTCTTAAAACAGTAGTGGATAATTCGGAATAGTGTTCTCTCAAGTCTTCAAGTGAAACTAAATTTAAATCAAAGTTCTTCTCATTAGAAACTAAAATACCAGAAATAATAATACCTTCACTATCATCATTTTGTTTTCTTTCCTTAGGTAAAAGTTTACCTTCATTTTCCTCTATTTTCACACTACTATTTTCTGACTTAGTATTTGCTTCTTCATTTTCTTCTCTTTGGATTTCTTCCACAATATTTCCCACAGCTTTTGCTACTTTTACACCTTTGAATTCAAGATTCACTTCAACACAGTTTCTTGGGTTAAAAACGTGGACTTCATCATCAGTACCTTTAAGATTAGAAAAGTTAGATAATAATGCCGATTTTAATCTACCCATAGGATTGGATTCACCATGCACTAATATAATGTTCGCAGCTCTTATCTGCTCAATAAATTCAATATTCTCTTGAAAGTCGACATGAGCAGCAAAAGAAATTTCTTCTACTTGACACCGTCTAGGTATATTAATTTCTGGGTTATTGACTGATGGTATACTATCAGGTTCAAGCATAATGTATTTTGCCATACTACCTTCAACAGAATAACCGGTAATTAATACCATATTTTTTGGTTCAGGGCACCATTTTTCTAATAAGTCTCTTGATAACCCATTTTGTAACATACCAGGTGCTGCTAACATTACTGAAGGCCCAAAATCTTGGAATGATTCGATATTTTTTAAGTATGATATATTTTTGAAAATAAATGGATTAGTTTTCGAATCTCTAAATTTTTTACGAATGTCATCATTCATCATATTAACATATGTTTGAAAGACACTCATTGACCTTTTGGCTAAATTAGAAGCATAATATATGGGAACTTGACCATTTCCTAATTCATCTTCATGTTGTGACCAATATTCATCTAAGATTAGCATCAATTCTTGTGCTCTACCTAAAGCAAAGACAGGCATTAAAACACGACCTCCCTTAGTTACCGTGCTATGTATCAATTGGGTTAATTTCTTTTCTCTATTTAGACGAGGTTCATGAGTAGCAGTACCGAAAGTCGATTCAACAATAAGAACATCTGAATGCAAAGGTGGAACTTCAGCGGAATTTAAATGACGATCTAATTCACGAGAATAATCACCTGTAAACAAAACTCTTAAACTTCCTAATTCTATTTGAAACATTGCAGCACCAAGGACATGTCCCGCATGAAAGGCTGTAAATTTGATACCATTTACATCCATTGTTGAATGATAATCTATCGTTTCAATTTTATCAAACGATTCTGCCAAATCCTCATCAGTGTATAAATTATCATCTTTATCGTTGGAAGAACCACCAATACTAGTAACACGGACGAAATCTTTCAATAGCCACCTATAAATTGCCTTTGTTGGATGTGTCATAAATACTCTACCATTAAAGTTTGTTCTTTGCATAACATATGGCAATGATGCTGCATGATCTAAGTGAAAGTGAGAAATTAATAATATATCAACAGTTGATAAATCAAATTCATCATAAAAAGGTAAGGAAGATAGACCTTGGTAAGCAGGATGAACACCTGCATCTAACATGATAGTTTTACCTTTGTATTGAAGAACATGGCATGATCTTCCTACTTCATTACTACCACCCAAAGAAAAGAACTTTAAGCCTGCTGGGTTAGATTGCTCCATATCTTTAAATATATACGTATGAGTTGCTTATCAATTAATTATCTACAGCTGTTACAATGCAACCAAAATATGTTTTCTATCTTTATGTTTACAAACTCCACCTCAACTCGAATAGCTAATATAAAATATGGTATGAAGTATACAATAGTTTTAAATGCAATTAAGAGTAAAGATAAATCAAATATTCGAAATATTACAGCAGATAAAAAATAACAATCTTTTATTTATACCAACCAACACCACTGAAAATATACTCAATGAATAATAATATAAAGGAAATTAATTTTTTTTTTTAATAAAGTATTCTTAACAGAACAACTGACTTTAACAACTAATAAATGATTGTTTTATAATCGTTTTTTTTTTCAAAAAACCACAAATCAAGCCTTAAAATGTATGCAAACTATCAATAGCTTTCAATTAGCAACTTACAATTCTATATCGTTCGTTAGATGATCTCAACTATCACCAATCCATCATAAATATATATAAGTTTTAGTGTGAACCTGAAGTCTCGAAATTTATTTTCATTTTTTTATATTTTTCAAAGTCTTTAAATCTTGTTGAATATTTATAGCAAGTATATTATGCAAGAGACACACCAACCGTATATTACAAGAAGTATACTGGACAGAAGTTCATAAGTGTCATTGGAAAGTTGAATACAAATGGTTTGAGTTACTCAATTATATGAATTTAGCTCATGGTGAAGCAAGTATGTCTATATTCATAGAACTATAGATATAAAAATGTAAATATAGAAATATAGGCATATAGAAACACAGGTGTATGAATATTAATCTATCAATAGGTTATATGTATAATTGAATTATACAATGAGACAGGGTTTATTGAGATGTAAACCCATAATTCTCCTTTTTAGGACGAGAGTCGTCATTAAAAGTATTAGAAGCCATTTTATTTCAGTTATTTTGAGAGTTCGTGGACGTCTCAGGCCTATTTGATCTCAATTCAATAAATGAATCGTTTTGACCAGTTGTTTTGTTAACCATTCCGTTACCGATTTCATTTAGAAAAACGGAGTTTTCAAATGCAGTAGTAGGACCATCAAAGTTTCCAGAATACATGGATGTCTTTTCATTTTGATATTGAATACTTAAGTTGTATTCCGACAATTGTTCTGCAGTAAAAATTGAAGAGAAATCAGTAGTCCAAGATGAAATATTATTTATCATGTCATGTGCACCATTATTCAACAAAATATAACCAAACTTATTGGATACATTTGCAAATAGATCTGCTGTATCGTTGTATATATTATTAGGTTCGATCATTGGCAAATATTGTGAATCAAGTGGTGTCTGTGCTACAGTGGATACTGATAGACTTGAACCATTGTTATGTGTGATCTCTTCCTCATTTACTAATGTTGAAGCAGATACACTTTTCCTTATTGCGTGGTTGTAATAGTCATTATTTCTGGAATTATTATTATTTGCAACATATTGTATATTATCTTGATGCGGGGAACGGTATTCATGAATAGAAGGAGATATACCGTTAGTATGAGAATAATTGAACTGCTGGGTCGACATTTCATTTATTGAGGCAACGCCAGGACCATTTATTGAGGATAAATAAGCTTGCAAGTTTTGACGAGCTACATGTTGTTGTAAATAAGCTTGTCTCTGGTAAGGTTCCCAATCGACATCTGAAGCATTTGGTTTTTTGATGATATATTGATTTTGTTTATCAACTTCAGTCAACTTCTCCGAAGAACTAAATATCTTGTCCATAATGATTTTATCGGGCTCACTAGGATGAACAGAAGTAGTAGATGTATTTGACACTTCCTCTGCTGATTTTTCTATGTTATCATCAGAATTTCCATCAGATTTATCGGAATCTGTACCACTAATCAATAGATGAGATAAACCGTTTGGAAGTGAAGTGTTTTCTAACACTTTCCTACTTCTTTTCAAATCATGTTTCTTCTCTCTAGCAACTTGAGAATTTTCAACAAATCCATCGTAGTATTCACCTTGCCTTTTACCATATACCCTATTAACTGCTGGTGGCATACCGTCATGTTTCGAGTCTCCCATATTTAATTTAGAATATTGGTCAACACCATCTTTAACAACTAATTC
Organism: Tetrapisispora fleetii; assembly: GCA_003707605.2. Taxonomy (NCBI): domain Eukaryota; kingdom Fungi; phylum Ascomycota; class Saccharomycetes; order Saccharomycetales; family Saccharomycetaceae; genus Tetrapisispora; species Tetrapisispora fleetii. Next base: position 222,634 of record PPKB02000008.1, on the reverse strand, counting down.
ATTTCCACCAGATGAAATATATATTAGTTCAGATGAATCTGGTCCACAACGTTCGATTAAGTTACCTATCGTAGCATTCATTAATTGATCAAATGTATCCCTAAATATTCTTGCAAACTTGGATCTTTCAGTCATTGAGTAAAGACAGACAGAGCATGCTCTCAAATCATCAATGGTACTAAATAAACTTGCACTTAAATGTGGCCTGGTATGCTTAGATGCATCACCTAATTTTTTTCTTCTCTGATCATCTAAATTTCTTGTTAACCACATACAATAAATTAATGTAACACCAGCAACAAAAACGATATGAACAGCGGGTGTTGAATGCCCATATACAGTTTTTTGATGAAATATTTTATATAATTGACAAATCTGACCAGCAGCAGCCTGACATTCTCTAAATAACCTATCTTCAGGTTTCAGAACTTCTAGATAAGGTTGAATTAACAATCTCACAGACCTATAGTAATATAATTTTATTGTTTCATTTTCATAGTTTTTAAAATGGGAAGCTGTACAACCTGCTCTCCATGTTTCTAATCTTTGAAAATAATTTTTTACCAAAGGTAATTGATCTTTTAAGATTTTCTTATCCGTTATTGTTTGAGGTAAAATATTTAAATTTTCGACAAATTGTGATTCAATTCTTCTCAACATTAGCGATTGATTTAAAAAGAAGACATTATTATTTTTATGAGGCTCGCTTCCCATACTATCAAAAACGTTATTTGGCAAGTATGGTAAATTAATTTCTGATTCAGCAATAGAATAAGGTTTCCATACAGAAATACAGATCATTCTTTCTAATGAATAAACCGACCAAAATATTCTTAATTTTTTATAGGAATACATATCATCAGCATGAAAAATATTCAAGTAAAGTTTATTTTTGCAAATAGCCATAACATCTTTAATAATATCATATAAAATGGAAGAATCTTGATCAGTTCTTAGAATGTAAAGAACTAGTAAAGTCAATAGCTCTACTTGTTGCAGATACGTCAAATTTTGATCACATCTTGAAATATGTCTAATTGCTGTTGAAAAGTAACGATAAGGGGGTAAACCTTTATGTTTACCAGAAGTCATATATAGACATGCACTAATACTGAATAGCAACCACATACGACCACATGCAAAATGAAAATCTGTTTCTGAGTAAGCATAAATCTTATTATTAACATAATTATGATGGAAGGAATATATCTCATTTTCATCTAGTAATGGATATTTAAATTGCAAACGTGTAAAATAAGTATCCAAAAATAATCTTGAAAGTTCCTTATCAAATTCAAAAGCTGGGTCATAATTATATAATTGTTTCAAATTGTACTTGGCAAATATAGAATTTGAAAAATCAATCGAATCAACTGAATCAGAAGCTAAAGCTGGAATATCTCTAACTAATCGATATTTTTCTTTTTCTTCAACTTTTGGTGAATTTGTTGGGTACCTTATATGGTTTCTATATGATATACCCTTACTAGAATTATTAAATGCAGTTTCGGAAGATTGAGAGGGTGATGAATAACTGTTATAATTAAAAGGTGGTGAAACAACATTTGGTGATTGAGAATATGAATTTGAATTTGAATTTGAATTTGAATTTAAATTTTGGATATCACTATTATGTGTATAACCCATGAAATTTTTCAATTGTTTATAATTTTCTACTTTCTCTGCAAATTCTGAACTAGATGGAGATAGATCAAGCAACTGTTCTAAATATTTAATTTTCTTTAATAGTAAATCATTATTTTCCTCATTATTAAAACTTATTGTATTGGAAATATGTGAATTATGACTTGAATATGATTGCGATATGCTTGTTGCATGCTCAGAAACCTGCGTGTTTGATAAATTATTTTGTGAATTATTTTGTAAGGTATTCAATGGTTGTTTATATTGTCCGTCTGCTGTAGCAGATAGGGATGAAGATGTAGTGTAGGGCGAATTAGTATTACTTATTTTATTTGACTTTTTCGGCTTGTCCTTTTTCGAAACATTGTTTGTAGCATTAGAGTATCTGACTGGTTGGACACATTTAACAGCTGCTTTTAGACATGCTGTACAACTAGGTAATTTATGGTCACATCTTTGTTTTCGTCTTCTACAAAATAAACAGGATTTGGATCTACCTCTTTTGTCCTGCAAAAGTAGGTCTGTACGTTCTCCTGCATCTTCCAATTCTTTTTGAAAATTTTCAATATTTTGTTGGCTAACAATTTTTTTTGGCCTCCCCATATTGGACTATGGTATAATTAATTCAAATCTTAAGTACTTTTATTTCTAATAAATATCTTTTAAAAGTAACAAATAAAAAGAACCAGCAAAATACAATAATTAAGTCGATAATTTAATATATTAATACAATTTAAGCAATCCAAATCACTTATCGAAACTATATTGTTGTAGTCTTCGCAACAGAACCTGCTAAATTGCTTTAGATACGGGATTGAATCCTTATTGCAACAACAATACTTTTTTTTCGAAAATTGCCTTTTGACACTTATAGTCGTGATATAATATATTCTAAACTTCTTAAAGTTTGCAGTTTCTTTGATATATAGTGATAAACTAATGTTTATTACTATTATATTTGAAGATACAACAAAATTTTTTTTGGATAGGCGTAAGATACGTTTTTTCTCTACCCCATTCTTTGTAACTGCAAACTCCAGCACAAGAGTATCACAAGCATACCATCAACATCTTTGAAGATTACAACGTCAAATATATTCAATCAAAAATTGTACAATTTTTGATTGAATATATTTGCAATATGTTAATTTCGGCCACTTCTTAGCCGGTTCTGATATTATTCCTGATAAAATCTAATAACAATAAAACCTTCATATTACAATCCTAATTACCCAATCTATCTCTTGCAGAACCATAGTGAAGCTTCCCATCACCTCTACCTTTCTCTTAACCAATCTGTACTAAATTTACTCTCATCATTCAGAATCTCCAGAATTTTTATTAAAAGGAGGCAAGAGTAGCCTGCTTGGGAACCTGGAAACAACAGCAACTTAAAAATCTCTGCACAAACCATAGGTTTCTTATTCTTCATTTGCCAAACAAGACTCCAATAATAAGTATTCACTAGTGGTTATTATGACAGCAATTTTCAGTCTCCGTACGGGTTTCGAGATGTGAAAACTTTTATTAATATTAATTAAACATTTTTGCAGTATTTTTTAATGAAACATTCGGACAGATTTAAAAAGTTTCGAAATAATTCTAAGAAACACACTACAAATAAAAATTAAATTAATATATTGGGTTCCACTAAAATAACGTGTAATTTAATCCCTCGTAGCTCTGATTATTAAACTACAGATTAAAATTACCATTAATAAAGTTTTTTGACTTTTCGTTAGTTGGCTGCGGTTTCGCTCTTGCAACCCGCTCAGTCGTCAGTAGTTACAGACAACAATGTGTGTGCGGTTTTGTGCGTCCAAATGTGTATGGGTGTGAATGTGCATGTGTATGGGTTTTTGTTCGTTTATGATTCTAGTTATTGAGTTGTACGTTATTGTCTCCGTTTTGTTTTTTCATCTGCCTCTGGGTTTTCCTCGAACAATCAATCTGTCGTCAATGTCGTTGTAGGCGTGTTTCTCACAGATCTTTGTTTTTGTCTCAGTGATTTATGTTCCAAGAGAAAGCGTAGCAAATCTATATGTTCAACAGTTTCGAAATTTCGAAACTGTACGGGGATTGTTCTCCAGTTCGTTGATTTCCACACTTCTTGTGACAATTACGAAGCAATTAAAAGCAACCGCTGCAACAAAAGGTTCCTATAGGTCCTGTAGCGATCATACATGGGTGTTCATGTATTACGGATGTTGCTTTAAGCAACAACTTGAATAACACCCTTACATTACTCGGCTATTGGAATTCGTTTTTTTCCCTTCCGCTCTGTAGGTGTTTAGTCTTGCGTCCGTGGTTACCGTTTAGACAGGCAAAGACGACATACAGCAACTACAAACTTGTCATGGACGACCTGGTGGTGGGTTTGCAACAGTTTTAAGCGCTACAGCTCCGACTTGTTTCCCTTTGCGGGAGATGTTTTAAGCCAGTGTGGCTCCGCTATATCCCATTGCTACATTGTCAGTGCGCGTATATCCGAACGGCATGGCATGGCATGGCATGCTATTCCAGCGACAATGCTGGCGAGGGAAGAGACCTAAGTGTTCGTTTCTTTGTGCTGGTGGCCGGTTCAAGATGGATAAGATTCGGGCAGAACTCACCGCCAACGGGGATGTCCCAGCAAATCGAGAATGGGCACTATACTGGCCGGGTTCCAGCCCTGTAACATGCCGGATACTTTGCAGGGAGTCCCTATCTCTCTTATACCTTTAAATGGTTCCGGACTTCAATGTTTTAAACAGCATCATATGATTTAGCCGCTCAATCAACGGTTACCCGGTGTGCACATTTAGCCGTGTCATTGGAAATGAAAAATTCAAGCCTTCCATAATGAAAAATTTTGAGATGCCCAAAATGTATAAACCTTGAAAAGTCGATGAGATGCAGCATAGTGGTGAAGATAGAAGTGAGAGTCAGTGCCGGTTTATGTTAGATGTTCTGTGGGAATTAAAGGATGAAGCTACTTTTTGTTGTGGTGATGTCTATTTAATGTTGGATTGAAAACCGTGAGTGCGTTACGAAGCGGATTCTCCAGGGTGTCTGAAGTCAATTGGTTTGATACTTATTTCGAGAAGAATTAACAAGGAAATGTCTGATACTGAGTCTCTAGGGGGTGGGCTATTTGATGAACCTGAGGATTTTCGTCCACCTGTTGCTGCTGCGCATTTTGCCAACTATGAGAGATCCGATGTGTCTGAATCTTCTGCCTCGCAGAAAAGGGAAATTCAGTTAAGATTGGTTGGTACCTCTCCTTTATGGGGTCATCTGTTATGGAATGCTGGTATTTACACGGCGAAGCATCTAGATAAGCATCCAGAGTTAGTTAAGGATAAGAACGTGTTAGAATTAGGTGCTGCTAGTGCATTACCTTCTTTGATAGCGTCCCTAATCGGAGCTAAAAAAGTTGTTTCAACTGACTATCCAGATGCAGATTTGATTTCGAACATTCAATATAATATCGATCATGAAATTTTCAATGGTAAGGAATTACCAAAAGATGATGAAGACAGGAGTACTGAATTGAAGAAGAGAAATCTAGTAGTAGAAGGTTATATCTGGGGTAATGACTATTCGCCAATAACTGACTATATTAAGGGTGATAAGAAGTTTGATTTAATGATTTTAAGTGACTTAGTTTTCAACCATACCGAACATCATAAACTATTAAAGACAACAAGAGATCTATTAGCCGAGAATGGTAAAGCCTTAGTAGTATTTTCTCCACACAGACCAGCATTGTTAAATGACGACTTAGGGTTTTTTGAGACTGCAAAAGAATATGATCTAGTACCAGAAAAAATTGAGATGGTTAATTGGAAACCTATGTTCGAGGAAGATGATGAAACCGCCGAAATCAGATCTCGTGTATATGCATTTTATTTAACTCACAAGTAAATAGCTAAATAATTTTAACAAGTATCAAACAAATACAATATTGTATCAGTAAAGATAAAGGTTACTACTATATTCCTTAAAATAGAATTCCTTTAATTTACTATTATTTTTATTAATGTATTTTAATGCAGTATTATATATATAAAATTTATTCTATGTTATAGTCTGTTTGATATTACAATAGATTAAACAGAAAGTGTTTATTGATAAGATTTTGACTTATCCCATTAATATTTGTCCATATGCAGGTATTGTTCTTTTCATATTATGGCTTTACGTTTATTCATTGATAATCAGCTTTAGATTGAGAAAAATTACAACCGGTGAATACTTCATTATTCCAGTCATATGCATAACATGTTGTACCTGCAGCACATTCAAAATAAACCCAAGCATTGTGGTCAAAAACAGCATATTTTCCATCAGCAGAACATGCTCTGTCACCTTCAACTGGGTTAGCAGAACCATTTAATTGACCAGCAGCGTATTGTGCATTTAAAGCTTGAGCTTGAACATGTACATCAGTAGTAGCAGCTGTAGTAGTAGTGGCGACATCAGCAGTGCTCGTGGAAGAAGGCTGTTGAGTAGCAATAGCAGTTGTAGATGTAGTTTGTTGAATAGAAGTAGAAATAGTGCCTGGGATAACATTGTTTTCAACAGTAGAAGAAACAATGACAATTGAACTACTATCTGGGTATAAAGTAGTAGTAACACGGTTTTCTGATTGTGTAACGACTGTCTCAACAATGGTTGGAGCAGCACTAGAATGGGTTAAATGATCGTGGGAAAAAGACATAATAATGGTAACGAATGATGATGAATTGATAGTGAATTGAGAAGTTTCAGAAGAAGTAAAGCTTGTAGTTGGTAGGGTGTTAGTGGTAGTTTCAATCCGAGAAGAAGTAATAGAGGAAGTAGAAAGAGGAGCAGTATACGTAACGTCACTGGAGGAAGAACTTGTGGTGACAGTTGAAGAAACAGCACTAGAAGTAGATGATGAAGAAATAACACTCGAAGTAGATGAAGAAGAAACAACACTTGAAGAAGCTGATGTAGAAACAGCAATAGATGTAGATGTCGTAGTTGAAACATTTGCATTGGCATTTAGTAAAATTTTCACTTCCTCAATATAGTTAGTACCTTCAACTTGGTTGGCAAAACCTTGAGAAGCATCCCACAAAGAAATACCTCCAAAGTTTGGAGAGCTAGAGATCGAAGCAATAACGGAAGCTAAGGTGCTCATATCAGAAATGTAACCACTACCAGCAGAAGTAGCAGAAGCTGGTAAACCTAAGTATAACTTAATGTTGGAGTTTGGAGAAATGCTCTCAGCGTATTCAACCCAAGTATCCCAGTTGAAAGTGGCTTCAACATTACAGTAGTTGTTGTAGAATTGAATAAAGGCAAAATCGACATCTGCATTTGCTAATAAATCACCAACAGAGGCATCTGGATATGGACATTGTGGAGCAGCGGAAATGTAGTAAGATTTTGAACCACCTGTAAATAAAGCTCTTAATTTTTTAACTAAAGCAGCATAACCTGTGGAAGAATTATTTTCAATATCGAAATCGAAACCATCTACAATAGCATCATCAAATGGACGTTCATCAGAAGAACCTTCACCAAAAGTGTTCCATAAGGTTTGGGCAAAATCTTCAGCTTGAGAGTCATCAGAAAACCCATAGCTACCAGAAGCACCACCTAGGGACAATAAAACTTTCTTACCTAACGACTGACAAGTCTTAATGTCTTCAGCAATTTGAGAACAATGTAATAAACCATTGGAAAAAGTGTCAGTGCAAGCATTAGCAAAATTCAAACCCAAATTTGGATAAACATTCAAAAAGGATAACAAATAGATATCAGCACTACTGTTTTGACAGTAGTAAGATAATCTTTTTTGACTGCCTTGAGAATTCTGACCCCAGTAAACAGCAACATTGTTCTTTCCACTATTGTCAAAAGATTGAACAAATAGTGGGCATAAAGTGAAAAATAAAGTATTTATAAGTAGCGAACTCAACATTTTTTTTTATAATCGACAATTGTTTGATATGGCTATATTATTAACCACTCACAGTAAAACGAATGACTTGACTTGCTGCTATACACCACATACAAGAAACGATAACAGCCCAAACAAAATCTCAATCTCTTCCATTCCAAAACCCATCTTATTTATATCCATCTCGAATCCCAAATTGACAACCTCCATCGCAGGCCATCCACCATCGAATCACCAAAACACCAGAAACAACATTCCCAATCTCAAAACTGTAAACAAAACATAAACAAGTATGCAACAGAATGTAAACAAACACCAATTACATAAACATTCTAACCATCAACACCTCCATAAATCAAACTAAGCTCTTCTATAATTACTGTCACTTCAGATTCTGCTGAGGCTCTGACACTTCCAGGAACAGAACCAGGACATTTCTCAAAACGTCAATAGCAATTCCATAACGGGAAGCGGCAAAAGATCAGTGCGGGCCGCTGGGCCCGCTGGGGGCGCCAGGCTGTGCGGTCTCCGGCGACTCTGCGTAGCGGTGGGCAGAACTTCGGCTGGTTCTGCCCAGCTGTAGGCGGGGTCCTTCTGCAGGGCGGGCTTGGTAGACAGAAGCCCAGCAATTTTCGCTGCAGGCCTAAATAAAAAATGCTGGTTAAAATGTGGATATGTAAATAAAGAAAGGTTAAATTAAAGGTTAGTTTTAAGTTAGTTGTGGATTGGGTATGTGGGTTGTGTTTGGTTTGGCAAGAGTGGTGAGATGCGATTGTGGTTGTGCTTGGCGAGAATATAGTTTCTGCGAAGTGTGCTGTTGTTGTTGCTGTGAATTGGTTGACGTTTGAGGAGATACAGTTAGGGGAGCCATTGTCGATGAATGGATATGGTGTAGTGCGGTTTATTTGGATGCCAAGATTGGGGTACACGGTACGGAGGTATGCTGGTTCTTCATCTAGTGCTGTGAAGAATATTACTTCTGATAGTAATGTTGTGAAGCAGTTGAAACAACGGAGTGTTCAAGAGTTACAACGAAGAATTGAGAGTATTCCTATTGAAAACTATAGGAATTTTTCTATTGTAGCTCATATTGATCATGGGAAGTCTACGTTGTCTGATAGATTGCTGGAGATAACTAATGTTATCAGCAAAGGGGATGGCGGTGAGCGAGTTTTGGACAAGTTAGAAGTGGAAAAGGAACGTGGAATCACCATTAAAGCACAGACATGTTCTATATTTTACAATGATAAAAGAACTGGGAAGGACTACCTACTGCATTTGATTGATACTCCGGGTCATGTTGATTTTAGGGATGAGGTCTCAAGATCTTACAAGGCTTGCAATGGTGCTATTTTGCTGGTCGATGCATCCAAAGGTGTGCAGTCACAAACTGTGGCTAATTTTTATTTGGCTTACAGTATGGGTTTGAAATTAATACCAGTAGTAAATAAAGTTGATCTGAGCGTAGCTGATGTTCCAAAGACAATAGAACAAATTGAGAGTACATTTGAAATGAAGAAGGAAGAAATTGTTAAAATCAGTTCGAAATCAGGTCTTAATGTAAAGGAAGAGTTACTGCCAGCAATAATCGATAGAATCCCACCACCTTCCAATAATAAGAAAGGGAAGCCATTCAGGGCTCTTCTAGTTGATTCATGGTACGACTCGTATTTAGGTGTTGTTTTGTTAGTTCATGTTGTCGATGGTTCAATTAAAAAAGGGGATCATGTCTCCAGTGCAATCACGAAGACAAAATATGATATTAAGGAAATTGGTATCATGTATCCAGATAGAGTTGCCACTGAAAAATTATCTTATGGACAAGTAGGGTATATTGTTCCTGGAATGAAAAATTCCAAGGATGCTAAAATTGGTGATACATTTATGCAGGTTGGTTTTGAATCGCGAACTGAAATCTTACCTGGTTTTGAAGAGACAAAACCGATGGTATTTTTTGGAGCATTTCCTGCAGATGGTATGGAATTCAAAGCTCTTGATGATGATATCAATAGGTTAGTTTTGAATGATAAATCTGTTTGCATCGAAAGAGAAACATCTAATGCTCTGGGTCAAGGTTGGAGATTAGGATTCCTAGGATCATTACATGCATCAGTATTCACAGAAAGATTAGAAAAAGAATATGGAACTAAGTTAATCATTACTCAACCAACAGTACCCTATATGATAGAGTATACTGATGGCACGAAGAAAGAAATAACTAATCCTAATGAATTTCCCACATTTCGTAAGAATGGTAGTAACACAGGCATTAAAAAATTGAAAGAACCATACGTTGAGGCTATTATGACATTACCTGATGAATATTTGGGAAGTGTTATCAAGTTATGTGACAATTCTCGTGGTAAACAATTAGAAATCAAGTACATGTCGATAGGATTGAATGACAAACAACAAGTAATGTTAAAATATGAATTACCTTTATATGAACTAGTTGACAATTTTTTTGGGAAAATCAAATCCGTTTCACAAGGGTATGCTACTCTTGATTATGAGGATAGTGGATTCCGTGAAAGCGATATAGTCAAGTTAGAATTATTAGTGAATGGTACTACAGTGGATGCATTAACGACTATTATGCATAGTTCAAAAGTGAATAAAATTGGATCAGAATGGGTTAAAAATTTTAAAAAATTTGTGAAATCTCAATTTTATGAAATTGTTATTCAGGCAAGAGTTAATAGTAATAGAATCATAGCAAGAGAAACGATCAAAGCACGTAGGAAAGATGTATTAGCAAAATTACATGCTAGTGATATATCTCGTAGAAAGAAGCTATTAGTGAAACAAAAAGAAGGGAAGAAACAAATGAAATTAAGAAGTATAGGTAATATTCAAATAAATTCCGATGCATATCAAGAATTTTTACGGCGTTCATAGTATGCAATTCTGAAAACATACATGTAAATAGACACACACACACATATATATATTATATAACGACAAAATGATGACAATTATTTTTTATTATTGAATTTTTTTTATAAATCATATATATATATATATATGGGTATATAGGTAAAGATAACCATATATTTTTTATAAATTATACTAACAGCGAGCAGAGTAACAAAACCAAAATTTTGAGTAATTTATGAGAGCCCACTGCGACCCATGTATGTATATGTGATTATAAATCAGCATCATCTTCATCAGGCAATGGCAAAGCGGTAGCTTGTTCCATTTCTTGTTGATATTGTTGCATTAATTGTTCATCGACTTGGACCTCTGGTGGAGCTAAAGCTGGAGAAGCGACGAATTCTAATTGAGCATTACCAGCCAATTTTCTAGCCAACCACAAGAAAGGTTTCTCGAAGTTGTAGTTTGACTTGGCAGAGATATCGTAGTATTGTAAGTTCTTCTTTCTGTGGAAAGTGATTGTCTTAGCCTTGACTTTTCTCTCTTTAACATCGACTTTGTTACCACATAGGACGATAGGAATGTTCTCACAGACTCTGACCAAATCCCTGTGCCAGTTTGGAACGTTCTTATAAGTGATTCTGGAGGTGACATCGAACATGATAATACCACATTGAGCATTGATATAGTAACCGTCTCTTAACCCACCGAACTTCTCTTGACCCGCGGTATCCCAACAGTCGAACTTGATCTCACCGAAATTGGTGAAAAAGGACAATGGATGGACCTCGACACCAATGGTGGCAATGTATTTCTTCTCGAACTCACCAGTCAAATGTCTCTTGACAAAGGTGGTCTTACCGGTACCACCATCACCGACTAAAACTAACTTAAAAGTTGGAACTTCCGCCATTATAAATCTTCACAAACAAATAGATGCTAACACAACGCTGTCCTGTACCCACAAGACAACACAAGACAACACAAGACAACAATACAAACTAACACAATATAATGTAATGTAGTACAATACAATACACTTTAGTTTAATATAGTCTACTTATAAATATAAATGTGCAAGTGTGTTTACAGTGTGTTTGCGATGTGTTTATATACGGCAGGCGTGGTGCGGGTTCCGCGCGGTGGTGCGTCGTTGCGGTGCGCGGAAAATTTTTACTGCCGGGGGGCCGTGGGGGGTGATGTGGCGGGAGGCCGGGTAGACGAGATGAATATATTAGAGTAGACGGTGTATATAGAGGTATATAGGTAGATAGGTAGATAGGTGGTTGAGAAAGGACTAGTGGGCGTGGGGTTCGTCAGCTGGCTCGTCGAGGACCAGCCAGTCGTCCTCTGGGGCTGCGGTGTCTGCGGCGGGCTGTGGGGCGGCGGCGGTTTCGACAGGCTCATCGAGGTACTTGTTGACGTCGGCAGCGGCAAGGTCGAAGGTTGGGGCAGCGGGCCTGGCGGGCTCGACCCACTGCTTGACGTTGCCCTTGGCGTTGGCGACAGCGTCAGCGAAGCTGACGCTGTGGACGCTCTTCAATTCCTTCAAGTACGCCTCTTGCAGGACGTCTGTGCTGATGAGTCTTCTGGCTCCGAGTGCGGTTCTGGCGCGTAGTAATCTGGCGGATGCAGCAAACATGGTATGTGTGTATGTGTGCATGCGTGGGTGTGGCCAATCCGTCCGGTCCTCGACATGCGCTCAACAGCTCCCTTTTATACCACAACCGCCGAGCTTTAAATACCAACAGTTCTCACTTCAGTGTGCGAACTGCGTGGTTTTGGGGGCCGCCCGCGCGAAACCGCCGCCTTGCGCTCACATGATTGGTTCGTACAGCGCGATGCAGCGCACGTGATATGCACGTGACGCTAGCTGCTCCTGTCGTGGTAGAAGGCCTGAGCTGCGGAGCCGGGCAGCAGCTGTTGTGGTGGGGCCAGCGGCTGTGGGGCAGCCTTGTGCGGTCCGCTAGGCTTTGTCTCAGCAGCTGCTGGTGCATTGGACCGCTGGGGCAGACCGCTGGCTCGCAGGTACTGCGCAATGTCCTTCCGCTGGCGGGGGTCAAACACCAATGGGCAGCCCGGGGCGGCAGCGTACGCTGCCGCCAGCACGCCGCCAGCCACGCTGACAGCACTTATATCTTGCTTCCTCGCAAGAACCCGCTTCTCCCGGCGACTGGCCATCGTCAGCGCCGTGCTGTGTGCGCGGCCCACAGCGCTCTTGTTGCGGTAGAAATCAGCTACTGCCCGCACATGGTGCTTTCCCACCAGGTGCGAGCGTCTCACACTGTTCGTGTCGTGCGTCAAATACGACTTGCAGTACACACAGTAGTATCTGGCCATCGCTCGTCGGCCCTTCACCATAGATCCGCCCACTCCAACATCTGCCAACCGCTCACCTTTTATACCAGAGACCTCGGCGGCCAATTTGCGAAAAACGAGTATCACGTCACACGAGTTCGTACATAACGACCGCGTGTATCGACGTTAATGGAGAGTTACGTACAGATTTGTATAAAAGTACACATATATATGTAAGTGTTGAGGAGAATTGTGGGATTGGCAGCTGTTGGAAGAGACAGGTAGAAGTAGGAAGACGCTAGACGCAAGAAGGTAAAGTGAATATGTTTTTGTCGAAATCAGCTTATTTAATTTCGAGAGCTAGATTCGGGAGTGTTCTCCCAAGAGTTTCGGTTATGGCCACTAGGGGTTATGCTGCTGCTTTTGATCGTTCTAAGCCGCATGTTAATGTGGGTACAATTGGTCATGTTGATCACGGTAAGACTACTTTGACTGCTGCGATCACCAAGACTTTGGCTTCGAAAGGTGGTGCTGATTTTTTGGATTATGCTTCCATTGATAAGGCTCCTGAGGAAAGAGCTAGAGGTATTACTATTTCTACTGCTCATGTGGAATACGAGACGGATAAGAGACATTATTCGCATGTCGACTGTCCTGGGCATGCGGACTATATCAAGAACATGATTACTGGTGCCGCTCAAATGGATGGTGCTATTATTGTTGTTGCTGCTAGTGATGGTCAGATGCCTCAAACTAGAGAGCATTTATTATTAGCCAGACAAGTTGGTGTTCAAAATTTGGTTGTTTTTGTTAATAAAGTCGACACTGTCGATGATCCAGAAATGTTGGAATTAGTTGAAATGGAAATGAGAGAATTGTTAACGCAATATGGATTTGATGGTGATAATGTTCCTGTTATTATGGGCTCTGCTCTTTGTGCTTTAGAAGGTAGAGAACCAGAGATTGGTGAAAAAGCTATTATGAAGCTTTTGAATGCTGTCGATGAATACATCCCAACTCCAACTAGAGATTTGGATAAACCTTTCTTAATGCCTGTTGAAGATATCTTCTCTATTTCTGGTAGAGGTACTGTTGTCACCGGTAGAGTTGAAAGAGGTGAATTAAAGAAAAATGAAGAAGTTGAAATTGTAGGTCACACAAAGACTCCAATCAAGACTACCGTTACCGGTATTGAAATGTTCAGGAAGGAATTAGACCAAGCTATGGCTGGTGACAATGCTGGTGTTTTAGTTAGAGGTATCAGAAGAGATCAAATCAAGAGAGGTATGGTTTTAGCTAAACCAGGTACCGTAAAGGCCCACACTAAAGTATTAGCTTCCCTATATATCTTATCCAAGGAAGAAGGTGGTAGACATTCCGGTTTCGGTGAAAACTATAGACCACAAATGTTCATCAGAACTGCCGATGTCACTGTTGTCTTAAGATTCCCAGAATCCATTGAAGACCACTCCAAACAAGTCATGCCAGGTGACAACGTTGAAATGGAATGTGAATTGATTCATCCAACCCCATTGGAATTAGGTCAACGTTTCAACATCAGAGAAGGTGGTAAAACAGTTGGTACAGGGTTAATCACAAGAATCATCGAATAGATATAATCATATGAAATTTGTTTTCGCAACATCTCTTATCCACCCACAACTACACCACCCCATCCAAGAGAAATAATGTAATTGTTATTGTTTTATTATCTTTATATCAAACCAGCCCCAGCAGACTTAACTGTCTAGTATGGGAACTTCTTTTACATTCGTCGTTTTCTTTTTAGTCATGTAAATAATCAAAATAAAGAAAGAATACTTTTTACAATTACAATACTCCAGTATATATTGTTTATAACTCCAACCTGTGACTATCTTTGTTCATTCATTAGTCATCAATTACAAAGTCATCGATTTTGTCTATTACTAATTGAATTTTCATCGCAAGGTCTGTCATGCCATATAAAAATTAACCCACAAAGATATATATTTAATATTTAAATTATCTGTAACATTAATTAATTATTGTGGTTCATGTGGGATAAAGAGACTATCTGAGTTGAAGAGACTGCTAGACAATATATACATTACAATAATCGCTACTATAATACATTGTGACGGCCTATGCTTTGTTGCAATATTTTAATAAGTGCACTTCTGTGGAGTGAAATAGTCAAGGGACTACCTGTTAGGGATGGTATACAGAAGAGTTTCAAGAAACATTTATTACCTGGGATACTTGGAGATTCGTTATTTCAAATACGTAGTGGTGGGGGGCATGATATAGATTTGGGGGATTTGGATAGGTCTCCTTCGATGAATCCCGACCCCTCATTATTGAAAATTGGTGGGAAAGGTGCTATTAGTTCAGATTTAGAAATTTGTAGTGATTTAGTTTTAACACATGTGCTAAAGAAATTCCCAGGTTCTAATGCAGCAGATGCTGCCGTTACACAAGCTCTTTGTATAGGAATGGTGAATTTCTTTAACAGTGGAGTAGGAGGTGGTGGTTATGCAGTTTATGCGGATGGATCTGATCCAAATAACCATTATTTCATTGATTTTAGGGAAAAAGCACCTAAGGCATCGCATAAAGATATGTTTAAAGATTGTGAAATGTGTTCGAAGGCAGGTGGTATGGCCTCTGGGGTTCCTGGTGAACTGGCTGGATTGTATGATTTATTTAAGGAAAGAGGCAGCGGAAAAGTTTCTTGGTATGATTTAGTTAAACCTGTTGCAGATTTGGGTTATAATGGATGGGAAATTGAAGAAGTTTTAGGATTTGCATTGAAACTTTATGAACCAGTTTTTTTGAACTTGAAGGATGATTGGAGTTTTGTTTTAAATGATGAAAAAACTGCAGTGAAAAAATCTGGAGAGCATATATCGAGGCCAGCGCTTGCAAAAACGTTGATGGAATTAGCTAGAAATGGATCTGTAGCTCCTTTTTATGACCCAGAATCGTGGATGACACAATCTATGGTTGATACATTATCCAAATATGGTGGAATACTTACAACTGAAGACTTTAAACAATATAATGTTAACTCATCAAAACCATTAATTAAACATATAAGATCCAATCTTTCCTTTACAACCGATTCCGAACTTAGTGTTTTAACAAGCAGTGGATCAAGTTCAGGTGCTGCTCTTTTATCAGCATTATCCATCATGGAACATTTTCCAGACGAAGTAGGAGGTGATTATGGAGAGAAAACTACTTTTGAATTAGTAGAGGCCATGAAATGGATGGCTTCAGCTCGAAGTAGACTTGGAGATTACGAAACTAAGGATATTGACTCAAAATCATTGTTTAATCTACCTCAACGTGTTCAAGAAGTTTTAGATGAAAGTTGGATAAAACAAGCAGTGAAATCAATAGAGTCAAACTCTATCAATGGAAATTTTAAAACATTGAATAATTGGACTTGTTATAATCCTGAATACGAAATTAATGATCCACATGGGACAGCTCATTTTAGTATAATTGATCATCATAATAATTCTGTATCATTGACTACAACTATAAATTTGATTTTTGGTTCACTTGTTCATGATCCTAACACAGGTTTAATTTTTAATAATGAGATGGATGATTTTTCACAATCACATAGGAAGAATACTTTCAACTTGTCAGCATCTATTTATAACTTCCCTGAGCCGTATAAGAGACCCTTATCATCAACTGCACCAACTGTTATCCTTGACTCTTCAGGTCATCCAAATCTAATTGTTGGTGCATCAGGAGGCTCTAGAATAGTTACTTCAATCTTTCAAACAATTATAAGGATGTATTGGTACAAGATGCCTCTATTAGAATCAATATCTTATCCAAGAATACACCACCAACTATTACCTGATCAAGCAGAGATAGAAAGTATTTCACTTGTTGGTTCAGAGACTACTGAACTACTTAGAAAAATGGGACATAATGTTATTCAAGAAATGCCAAAGAGTGTAGTTAATGCAATTAGGTTTGTTGATGGAAAATGGCAGGCCGTTAGTGATTTTTGGAGAAAAAGAGGTATATCGTCAGTATATTGAAAAATCCCATGTTTTATATCTAAATGAATAATGTCAGTATCATATTGTTTAAAATCTATTACAAGGATAACAAATATACATAAAAATAACCTTTAAAATCTCATTTAAATGAATTAGCAAATTTATTAATAGGTTCATCTAAAAACTGATTTAATGTCAAAAAATAATATCAATATTTGATATTGCTACAATACTGAAAAAAGAAAGGAAATTGGATACTGTAACATTAACGTGCAAATTAAAAATTTAAATAGCAAAAATATTATAAAACATCAAAAATCCCTATTAAGGGTGAATAAGTAAGATGGATTATAGCAGAAGTAATATTAAGGTGTGTTGACTTTAATTATCATAATACAACATTTAATATAGTTACTGCTCAATAAACAATTTGAGAGAAAAGACATTAATAATAATCGAACACTTATACATGGAAGTATATATATATATATATATATATATATGTAATTAAGCATGGGAAAATATTTATACAAACATACATAAATACATATACGCATACACACATACGTAGATGTTATTAAATAACAAGTTTATTTTATGACCAATTATTTATACCCACTGTCACGTAGTTAAGGATTTTATTTTTACAGTTATTCATTTCACTAAGAATTCGTATTTTAAAAATAATTTTAGAATCACTGTCATTTGAACATCAAAATTCAGAAAGAGGCCGTATTTGACTAGTGATGGATTCAATATTTCCCAACGAATTAGGCTTATATAATCTGGATCCATGTCTACCAGATAATCTAAGTTACAATGAAATTGGCGATATTGTTCACATTCTGACCACCGTATTGAAGGAAAAAAAAATCGATGATGATCTATTACTGGCTCCATACAAATACTGTGATATTACAACGTTAAACAAATTATTAAAATACATATTAATAAATTATGATAAAATCATTTACGATATCGATTCCTTATATACCTATATCATCAACCAAGATGCTCATCTTTTATTTCAAGTTCTTAAATTTATCTGGTGCAGACTGCCTCAAAATTGTGTAATTGGATGGGAAAATTACTTGAAGTTTCGAAAAGCAGAGAAACATGACAGATTCCCAGAGGATGCATTTAACAGCATATTACCACAATTTATAATTAACTTAGAGCAAATTAAAATAATCAACGAATTCCTTGAAATGATAACTTTTATCTCCTCAAATACAAATGTGCAATTAGAAAGTGTCATATATATTTTTGCTATATGGGCTTTTAACATTCGGACAGAATCAGACACCGATTTTACAGAAAACGACGCAAAATCAATGAAATATCTTGTAAAAATATTTAATACACGAGCAGATGGATTATTTCATTTATATTTGGCATATTTAAGATCTCAAAAGTCCTTTCAAATATCAATGTTGGATTCCGTTTACGGTTATCCACCACCGAAGATATTTGGGAAACTTACAACAGAGACAAGTATCCCACTTGTCTCAATCCACGCGACTACTTATTTATCTCCACAAAAGTTATTAGAAGAATGCAGTGAAAACTTGGATTTTTCGAATTTAGATCTATTTGAAGTATTTGAAGACTATGTGATACTGAAGTCTATATTTTATGAGTCTGAGAATAATATTGATAATATAAAATGTAAAATGCAGAGAAGGTCATCTGCGGTACTTAATTATTTATCGCAATTCACCCCAAAATGGACCACTAATAATAATATTAACACATTTGAAAACGTAAAAATTATTCCTATGGTTGAAAGGTTAGATATAAATGATTCTTTTATATTTGCTTGGCTGAATTTAATTTCATATGAGGAAACTTTGGAGAGGAAACAATATTTTGGAAAAACTCTGGTATTACAATTTGAAATTGATAAATTTATTAAAGCTGTTGCATTTCAAGGTTATTATCACAAAGATTTAAATAGCATATCTTCTGCCTCATCTTTTAATAGCATGATCATTGAAAGTAGCTCAGGAACTATTAGTGTAAACTCCAATTCTGAATCAGAAAGATTAGCTTCACCATATTCGATTAAAGAAAAAGATAGAAGTCCTTCACCATTTACTACATTTATTCGTAAATTCAATACAATATCTAACAAATACCATAGTGAACCCCATTTACCAATAGATGATAGTAATAATTTAAATCAAGTTAAAAATATGTTCTCAAATGTTAAAAAGTCGAGGTTAGAAGGGAATAAAGAGAGCAATCTCAATACTCTCATGGATGCTGTACATATAAAGTCATTATCAGATTTGGATACCCCAGCAATTGAGAAAAAACAAACCATATCTGTACCGACTTTAATTAGTTCAAGTAATCCGAGCATTGATATGGGATTACACCAAGCTTATTTTGATGGATATGAAAGTGAACCAAATGAGCCAAATGATAATAAGAGTAATGAATTTAATGATTTACTAGCTGGATTAACACCACGGATACAGAGATTAAAACTTTCACCAAACTCTGGTAGTTCCAGTGAAGAGTTTTTCTCTCCAAATAATACAAACATACAAATGTATAAATATAATGAACTTCAAAGTAGTCCACTAAGAAAGGCTACTATTGTTAAAAAACCTAGAGTAGACGTAACGTTAGTAGATCTAAGAGCTAAAGAAGAAACCTTAAATGGTGAAGATAGTGATAATGTTAGTAGTTCAATTGAGAGATTATCGAGATCAGAAAACATCGTTTTCAAAAAGGACCCTGAATTATATCCAGAAAATCCAATACAAAAATGTGAATTAAATCCTTCCTTTCCTAAGGGAGAAGCATCATTTGAAACTGATATGGATATATCAAGAAAAAATGTTCCAGATGAGCCTTTAACATTAAAAGCAATTTCCAAAAATCAAACCAAAAATGGAAATATGGGAATTGTTCGAAATAAGTACCCTGAAGTTGACACATCATTCAGAAAAGAGTTATGGTCAAATATAACCAAAAAACCAATCTATTTCCCTAATTATTACTCTCAAAAAGTTTATTCATCTAAAGACATTCCAATCGAGCACTCAGTTGATTCTTTCAGAGAAAACATTAGTCGGAGACCTTACCATTCCTTGAAAAAGAAGCTTCCCAAAAACAAACACAATGTTTTAGTCTCACGACCTTCTATCTCACCTCCTGCCAAAGAAAACATTACTAACAACCAAATGTCAACATTTGAAAAGAATAAACCATGGAAAAAAGAAGAATTTAAAAGGAAATTTGAGTCTGATGTTAGACATACTACAAAATATAGTCCTCCACTATAATATATATATATCTTATGATGACATATCCAAGTAACATATACCAACTGTTCATGTGTTATGTGCCTGTTTTTGAATTACTGACACTTCCATTCATCACGGTACTGTCATTTACCCGGATGACATATTTTAAAATATAATAAATTTACCTTTAAGAAATGCATTGCGATGATATTAAATTGCTATATAAATAATATAATATCTTATTATATAGTGTTGTTTGATTGAATAAGTATTATTTAAAGTTATTCCATATTGTCTAATTTCAGTATCGAGCTCGATGCACAATACATATAATGTCTCAAGTCTCTGTATCAGCCATTAGCACAAACGAAAATACTCCAAATCCAGTTGCCGTTGCATCAGAAAATGAATCTAAAATAAAGGACCAAGAAAATGTCAAGAAACCTGTTTTGCCTTGGCAAAATAAGGATAAGAATGTAGAAGTGAAAACATTCTCTGGTTACACATTGAAATTGAAAGGTTGGGTTAGGAATGATGTACTAGATAAATATGAAAAACAAAGAGCTGAAGAAAAATTAAAGGAAGAACAAGAGAAATTGAAAGAAGAACAAGAGAAGGCAAAAGAAGAGCAAGAGAAGTCTGAGAATAAAGATCAAGATGAAGTGAAAGAGTCTGCAGATCACAATAAAAATAATAAAGAGGAGAATTAGCATTATGAAAGGTATTTAACAAAATTGTGTTATCTTTTCTACCATATCAGGAAAATATTTAGAGTACAATATCGAAATGAGATTTTATAATATTGAAGTTGTCACAAAAAATATAAGTGATAATAACATTGACCAAACATAGACAATCAACTATAAAAAGGAACTCAGGTTGATTTAATATTATCTACTTTTGTAATTATTATATAAATAAAATTTACGTTGTAAATAATAAGGTTATTTTTATAAAACAAAGACAGAATTACAGAACTATAAAAATTATAACTAAATATTGGCTTTATTAAAATACAGCTTATTGCAAAGAAAACTTATATTACTAGATTTAAGGTATGCTGGTAGACAATCTCCATTATTTGCTAACATTCTTAATTATCTGGTTAGATTCAACCATAGCAGGATATGTGCCTGATGTTATTGCAGATAATAGAACAGATTTAGTTAATTCCACCTCTGATATTAGAGTTGAAAGTTCATATGTCAATTATGATAAGAATGGATTTTCAAGTGACCCTATCAGAGGTGTAAATATTGGAGGGTGGCTAGTTTTGGAACCTTATATTACACCTTCTATTTTTGAGAAATTTAGATCTAATAGTTATAATGATGATGGGATACCTACCGATGAATATAAACTATGTCAAATGTTAGGTATAGAAAAGGCTAAAGATATATTGAAACCACATTGGGATACGTTCTATACCGAAAGTGATTTCAAAAAAATCTCAGAGAAAGGTTTTAATTTAGTGCGTATACCAATTGGATATTGGGCATTTGCAAAATTACCAGATGATCCTTATGTTTCTGGATTACAAGAAGAGTATCTTGATAAAGCAATAGGATGGGCAAAGAATCATAATTTGAAAGTATGGGTAGATCTACATGGAGCAGCAGGATCACAAAATGGATTTGATAACTCAGGTTTAAGAGATTCTCTAAGGTTTTTAGAAAATCAAAATCTAGAGGTAACAAAAGAGGCATTGAAATACATAATGAATAAATATTCTCAAGATTGTTATTTAGATACAGTTATCGGAATTGAATTATTGAATGAACCACTGGGTCCTGTTATTGATATGAATAAGTTAAAAAATGATTTTTTATTACCTTCATACAAATACATGAGAGAAACATTAAAAAGAAATCAGGTAATAGTTATTCATGATTCATTCCAAGGATATCATTATTGGGATGATTTTATGACATTGCAGCAAAACTTTTGGGGTATAGTAATAGATCATCACCATTATCAAGTTTTCTCACCTGGTGAAATAAATAGATCCATGGATGAGAAAATTCGAGCCATATGTGGATGGGGTCATTCTTCATTGACCGAAACACACTGGACTATCATGGGTGAATTCTCAGCAGCATTAACAGACTGTACAAAATGGTTAAATGGGGTCGGAAGAGGAGCTAGGTATGATGGTACCTTCCCAGCAGGTTCCACCGTCTTTGGGACATGTAATAATAATGATAATATCTTCCTTTGGTCTCAAGAAAGAAAAGAAAACACAAGAAAATATATAGAAGCTCAATTGGATGCATTCGAAATGAAGAATGGTTGGATATTCTGGTGCTATAAAACTGAGCAAAGTCTTGAATGGGATGCTGAAAAGTTGATCGAATACGGATTATTTCCACAACCTTTAACCGACAGGAAATACCCAAACCAATGTATCCATTGAATTCGAACCATTTACTTAAAACTTATCAACTATTCAGTTTCAAATATTTGATGTCGTCTTTCCATTTAGTGTCGTCTTCTATTAGTGTCGTTCGTTTTATTATTCTGTTTACGATAAACGCGTTAAAATAATACTGATAATTAATTTATAAATATAACCAAAGATGAGCTACGAAAAGTGCCACTTTTTATACCCTGGTTCATATTAATAACCAACATTTTTATATAGATATATACTTTTATATTTATTTATAAATATATATACGCTAATATATTTATAATTTTTAAGCTGACTTACTAGAGGAGGTCGATTAATTGGGTATCAAAGGATATAGAAGAACTTTCTTTTTCCATTTGCAATTCTATGTATTATTAGAGAATGTGGCCATGAAAGTACAAACTATTGATTTAACTGTTGAAGATTCTGATATTGAAAATGAACAAACTTTCTATTCAATGAACTCATATTCTAGTGATATGGAAACTCCAGAGAAAAATGCTACAATTTTAGATGACAGTATTAAAGTTGATGAAGATAATGAAATAGAAAATAAAGAATTATCTTCTGTTAGTAACTTACAAAGGTTAATGTCCTTGAAGAGTATGTTTGAGAAGAAAAAATCTTCTTCTCCCTTAAAGGAAATGCTTAAAGACAAAGAGAGGGATTTTGGTTTAAGTAAACCCATATTGTTTCAGGACTCAGATAATGATTTATCACTTGTTGAAAACCAGGAACGTAAAAGACGTTGGTCTAAAGTGAATTATGGTGGTGATATAAGTTCGAATGACGATTCCATAGAAGTAAAACGTATAGAAGTGCCAAAAAATGAATCAGCTTCTAATAATAAACTTTTCTTTAATGAAAGTGAACAAGAAAACAATAAAGATTTAGAGAAACTCTCATCTCCAGAGTCTAATGTAAATATAATAAAAAATGTGATTGATGAGACGAAAGATGCAAATGATAGAAAACCAAATATAGATGATAAAGATAAAAAAGTTATCATTAGTTTAATAGATGAAAAACCTAACAATGATATCACAGAGGAGGCCAAAAGTAATATTATAGAAGAACCATTAGAAGTACCGGTTTTACCGGAACAAGAAGATAATGATATTAAAGTTCTAAGTGTAAACAACATTCCTAACGATTTTAACCCTAAAAATGATAAAAAGCTTGTAACAAAACCACCAGAGGAATTAAAGAATGATCTGAAAGACTTAGTTACCAGAATAAAAAAACAAGAGCAAACTCTTAGAAAAGGTTTAGAATCATTACAAAGCAATGCTTTTATATTAAAAAAAAAGCTTGAGAATAGGGAAAAAGCTATCCAGGAATCTGAAAAAAAGCTTAATTTACTTACGAGAAATTCTACATCAAATAACTCGTTATCTAAAACACAACATATATTAGTTGATGATTTGAAAAGTAATTTGGAATCTTTAAGAAATAAAAGAGATGTAACCAAAGCTAAATTGGAATCAGTAGATTTGAAACTTAAGGACTTTTCAGCAGAATGGGATCGGTTTGCTACTGAAGGTAACAAGAAAATCCAGAATGCTAAGTTAGAGTATCAATATGCAGTAAAAAATGCACAGACAACTTCTGTTATCTCAAAAAGAAATGAGATATTTGATAATTTACAAGATTTAGAAAAAGCGTATAAAGAGGGAAAAATTTCTGAGTTGGGATATAAAGCATCTAAAGATTCATATCATGAACAGCTGCAAAAGCTCGATGTTAAAAATATGAATGATACAATCAAATCATCAGAGAGTTCAAAAACATCTCGGTTATTTGACAAAGCTATTCTTAAAGCCAAAGAATTAACAGCAAAAGCAGAATCAAGAACTGAAGCACTAAGAGAGGAAATGAAAAACCAATTAAATTACATATCAAAATATAAGAGAGATTTTGAGGCAGGTGTCCGATTATCAGCTCATTCGAGATGGTCTTGTAAAGATAGCAGCGAGAGTTTATTCTTAAATGGCCTCAAGATGCCTATTGTCAATGAACTTTTACAAGATTATGGTATCATTTTTACTAATCCAGCTATGATAGGAATTAATAAGAGAGAGCAATTTTTTAAAAGCCTTCGACTTGCGAGAGATTTAATTTCAAAATCTCAAAGATCTGTTGAAATTAAATATCAGGTTTTTGACAATTTAACAATTATAGAAAATTTTAGGAAAGGTATTGATTCAGGTGTACCTCCCAACCGAATGCTGAAAGGACATGTTGGAAAAGCTGTAGTAGAATTAAAAGAACAAGGATTGAAGATGGAAAAACTATACGAAAATCTTATGGTATATTCTATCCCAATAACACGCCTAGAAATGGAGGAAGAGTATCCAGAATTGATGAATATGATAAACTCATCTGCAGCTGATTCTAATCACAAACAGCGTTTAGAAGAACAATTTTCAGTTAATCAATATGATGCGGTAGGTATAGATTCTGATAGATTCGCCAAAACAGATAATATGTATCATAGTAAAATTGGAGTTGCAAATATCTATCATGCTGAGGATCAAGAAGATATTAGAAATCTTCTAGAAAGTTTGAAGGAAAACGAGACTGAAATAGATGGTGAATGCATGACACCTGAGGAAATGACTGTCAATTTAATGAAACACCAGAGATTAGGGTTACGTTGGTTATTGTCAGTTGAAAGATCTACTAAAAAAGGTGGTATACTGGCAGACGATATGGGATTGGGTAAAACGATACAAGCAATAGCATTAATGCTTGCCAACAAGTCTGATAATGATGAATGCAAAACTAATTTAATAATTGCACCTGTTTCTGTCATATCAGTATGGACAGGTGAATTAGAAACAAAAATAAAAGAAATCGCTGGATTTAAAGTAATGGTATTTGGTGGTACTAATGGTGTGAAGTATACAAAGTGGAAAGACTTAGCAAAATATGATGCTGTTTTAGTTTCATATAATACCTTAGCTTTAGAATTTAAAAAACACATACCACTTCAATATAGCAACGATGAAACTAAGAAACTACCTGCTTTATCACAGTTAAATGCTTTAAATTCTTTAAAACCTAAACATGAGTATTGGTCTCCATTTTTTACTAATGATTCAAAATTTCATAGAATTCTATTAGATGAAGGGCAAAACATCAAGAATAAGAATACGCAGGCTGCAAAAGCTTGTTGTGCAGTTAATTCCACATATAGATGGGTTTTATCAGGTACGCCAATTCAAAATAATCTAGATGAGTTATATTCCTTGATTAAATTTTTAAGGATTCCTCCTTACAATAGAGAAGAAAGATTTAAAGCAGATATTAGCATCGCATTTCCTTCAGGAAATCAAAAACTTAGACCAGATGATAGAGTCAGGCAGCAAGCTATGGAGAAAATTAGAGTTTTACTAAAAGCTATAATGCTGCGTCGTACTAAAACAGATAAGCTTGATGGAGAATCAATATTGGAACTTCCACCGAAAAATATTGATATTATTGATACGCAGTTAGAAGGGAGTGAATTGGAATTTTACACTGCCTTAGAAGCTAAGAATAAAAAATTGGCTAAAAAGTTGATGGAAAGAAAAGTTAAGGGTAATTATTCTAGTATGTTAACGCTACTACTTCGTTTAAGGCAGGCTTGTTGTCACTCAGAGTTAGTTGTAATCGGTGAAAAAAAAGCAGAAGACAAAAGAGTGGTGAATGGTAAGGATTTTGATGGTGACTGGTTGAGATTATTTCATAGAGTTAAATCAATGACTAAAGACCAATTGAACATGGTTATTAGTTATTTGGATCTTGGGTCATGTTTTTGGTGTATGGAGCAAATAGAACCAGAGAGTACCTCTATATTAACAGGATGTGGTCACTTGCTTTGTAACGCATGTATTGAACCTTTTGTTGAGCATGCATCTTCCCAACCATCTGCAAGAGTAATCAATAGCACTACAAATCTTATCCCTTGTTCTGACTGCCAAAAATTAACAAATGATTCTGAAATTGTAACCTATAGATTATATGATCAGGTAATTAATCAAGGTTTTACAGAACGGCAGTTATATAAAGAATACAAAAACGAAATAAATGATCAAAAAATTCGAACAAAAACCCTTTACTCACCGAATTATGGTAATCTTGTGATGTCTTCTAAAGTCAAACAATGCATTGAAGTAATAAAAAATGTATTTCAAAAGTCAAATACTGAAAAGATTTTGATTTTTTCACAATTTACTACTTTTTTTTCAATATTACATTATTTTATTAAAAAAGAGCTTCATATTAATTGTTTACAATATGATGGTTCAATGAATTTGAAAGACAGATCTAATATTATAAGTCGTTTCTATAAAGAAATTGAATCCCGTGTATTACTGATATCAACAAAGGCTGGTAATTCAGGTTTAACTTTGACTTGTGCCAACCATGTGATTATTGTTGATCCATTTTGGAATCCTTATGTTGAAGAGCAGGCTCAAGATCGTTGTTATAGAATTAGCCAAACGAAAGAAGTATTTATTCATCGCTTATTTATTAAAAACAGCGTCGAGGATAGAATTGCTGAATTACAAAACAGAAAAAGGGAGATGGTAGATGCTGCCATGGATCCAACTAAGCTGAAACAGATTAATAGTTTAGGTACAAGAGAATTAGGATTTTTATTTGGTTTGAATAGTTTAAATTAATTCATAATCAAATTGTTTTGAATATATTATTTAATTAATCTATTAAATGCAATGACCTTTATAACCTTATTTATATTCTAAAAAACAATTACACCTTTAGTGTATTTAATACTATATCAACTTTATAATTTTCCCCTGCATTATTATCCCAATATTGGTTTATTTCATCACCTTTTTTGGTAGTGTAGTTGATGCAGAATTCTAATTTTGAACTAGAAGCGTTGATATAATCTTCTTTAAAATCGAAAATAAATTTAAATACATCAATATCGGATCCTGGAAGAAAACTATCTCCACCTCCAAGATATGAACATTTTACTTCTTTAAAGGTGTTCCAGTTGTTTAGTGTATACCTTAGGACAACCTCTTTTTCATAAGCTATATTTTTAACCAAAATTCTACCAGTTAAATAGGTAGATAGACAGTTTTCTGTTTTGGTTTGGTTTGCTGGACTAATATTTTTTTTTTGAACATGTAAAATTAACTCTTGGGGAAAACAAAGTTTATCCTTTAAACTTGCAAATATATTGAACTTTAAACTTTTTGGATTTTTATTTGATAAAATCGGAAAATTAGAATTATAAAGCCCTGACGTTTTTATTTCTTTTTTATTATCACCATATAATATATTGGTGTCATTGTTATTTGTCATAGTATCCATGAATGTTAAATCAAGTTCAGATAATGATTGCTGGTTTTCAATTCTGTCTTCATCATCTAGTAAGTGTAATCTGGTGTGATTGTAATTAAGGTTATCCATGTATGTACTAACAATTGAAATATCACTTGGTTTAGAGTTCTTTTCAAATTGCTTAACTGGAGTATATGAATCAAAGTGTACTGATTTGGATCTTTTCCTAGCTTGTGTCAATTCTGCACCATCTTTTTTGTCCTTTAGACGGTATATATTGTTAGGAAGTGACCTTGACGTTTTTTTTAATGATGGTTTTAATAACTCACCAGATTTTTTATAAATTGGTTTCCTAAGGTGCTCAATTTCAGCGATGTTTTCTGGTATTTCATTTAAAGTATTTAAAACATCATTATTATTAGTAGGAGAAACTTCAGCTACTTCTGATATTTCTTCAATATTAGACATATGCGATGATTTTTTATTTCTATTAGTATTTAAAATCAAATTCTTCTGTAAGTCCACATTTAAAGTAAAATTTGATTTAATAGCTCTAGTTCTAGGTGGTGTTTTAAGACATTCAGGAGCTCCTGAAATAATTTGACCAAATAAGATGGTTCCTTTTTCATAATTAGTATTTAAATACATTGTGGAAACAATATGTGTTTATTATATTATATCTTTCTTTTCGTTGACTTAGATATATGCGTCTGTCACAATATCGAACTCTATCAATTGGTTGATTTATCTTTCTATAGTAGAACCTTAAGTGCAAGTAAGTATTCTAAGATTAAAACAAAATAAAGAAACACTAACATGAATTATAGTCATGAGCCAGTCCATTATATACAAATGTTTGCAACAATTACTAAACGGTAAATAAGTATCCCAAGTCATTGAAGACTAATTAATAACTGGATTAAGTCATCTATACGACTCAATCATATGATATCTACGTTAGCACTCCTCTCGATAATTGACCCCTTCAGGCAAAAAGTTTTGTTGTAAACCCAAAAATGAACAATAATAGCCTACCAATCTAATAATTGGTTCTTGACAATTTCATGGAAACCTACCCATTTGACGTAGTGTTTAGTCACCCACTTTGTATGTATAAACTTAGAAAACAGTCAATGTCCTGGTTGCCTGCATTTTCATTTCAGCGTTGGTACAGGAATTTAAAGTGTTCCTACTTCTCTAGCCATAGTCCCCTTCAATCACTCTCTGAATCACTGTCCCCGCACCATCACTGCTATAAGGAAAACTGAAGATATGAATAAACACTACACAAAATATGACAACCAGAGAAGGAAAATATATTCCATATTTGCTGCATCCACAAAATTCCCTCTCGAGAATTTAACAATCAATACATAATGACAGTCAAACAGTCGTAGATAGCCCCTCTTTTCTCTCGAGATCGTTTATTATATTAATGTCAGATCTGCGCTCCTGAATATCCAGATCCTCCGCACTTTCGGCTGCATATATTACCTTATCTGGTAATGCACTAAGCGATCCTTGCAGAACTCAAAATGTTTTCACTTCAAAACACTTTTCGGAAATTTTCGTCAACGGGAAGCCTATTCTCCATAAACATTACGCCGTACTGTCGTTTGCTAATGGGGAGGGGATGAGATTTTGTGTCTACCGCATTAGTTCTGTATCCCAACAATGGAAATGTGGAGAGTTCAAGAATATTTTGGTGGGAACACCAACTGATTAGCCATGAGGATACAAGAAGCTGTGGGATGGAATAGTCAACTTTCCTCAAGTTATACTGTTCGTTTACCAGAATTGCATTTGCCAGATATGACCATAGTATCTTTTGTTGGATATATGAATTTCTATAGTATTAAAGATACCACCTAATTTACATGCGCCTGCACCTGTATATGTAGATATGTAGATATGTAGATATGCAGGTACAGATACATGTGCCATATTGGAGAACGCCCATCAATCATGTGTGTTTGTGTTGTGGTGGTAGTGCCGTATTCGGGTGCAATAATATATAATAGATCATGTGATTTGAATTGAAATATTTTATTGCCACAAAAACGTGGGCGGTTAATTTTTTAAATTTGATTTTTTCCAAAATTATTGTTATTGTATATATAAGGAATAGAAAATAATGTAAAAAATATATATCTATATATTACAAAACATGATTTACATTTACACAAAGGCGATAAGCCAGTGGAAACGTGTGTTGTGGATTCACGTTTAAGAAACTAGCAAGGGAAATTTCGAGTTCGTTAGTTGTGTTTTTTTATTAGGCGGTAGCTGATGCCATTGTTTTATAGAAAATGAAATTTGCAGAACACCTTCAAAATTCTGTTGTTCCTGAATGGAAAGATAAATATCTAGACTATAAACTTGGTAAGAAAAAGATTAAACTGTTATTAAATGGTGCTAACATCTTGTCAAGGACAGAACTGGTGAACGACTTTATAGAGGACTGGTTGATATCGGTGGAGTTAAATAAAATTAATAGTTTTTATCTTTGGCTATTAAAGAATTGTAATACTAAATATAGAATATTAGAGAAACAGATTAATTATTTCAAATATCAAAGTACATATGACGAAAATGTTACCAATATGGAAGATGATAATCCGGATGAAGAAGGTTTGAGTATAACTAATAGAGTTTTTTCATATGGTTCACTTTCAAACACTGATAGACTAATTAAAAACTCATCAATCTTTAGACAGTTTAGTGAATTTTTGAAAAATAACGAACTTATGCCTTCTCTACCTTCATTCAAATTTGATAAAACAAAACATAAGTCAGGTGGTACGGAAACTTTTGCTCTTAATTTTGATGCAGAGAATGATTTACCTAATCTTAAGAAAGCACAAGAATTACTAGCAAATGCAATCCTAGAGTTCTATTTGTACTTACAACTAATCAAAACCTATAGAGATTTGAATATTACAGGTTTTAAAAAAATTATAAAAAAATTTGATAAAATCTTTTTATTTAAAAATACTAATGAAGATAATTTTGATAAGTTCATTAAATATGCAAATGAAAATTATTCAATTTTTAAGAATTCATTAGAAATAAACAAAGACACTGACCCATTAACTAGTTATGAAAACATTATAACAGATTGGTATAAGACTGATTTAACTAAGGATCACTCATTGGTAAGTAAAAAAATTCATAATAATAAACTAAAGAAACTTACTGTAGGATACTCTTTGAATGAACAAATGATACATAGAAATAATAGATCAATATCACAAATGTTTTTTTCAGGAATTTCAATAGGTATTACTTGTCTGTTAATTTTAATAACAGTTTATATTACATTGTCTGATGAATTTACTAATCAACAGAAAACAAATTTCTCATATTATAAAATCTATTTACCACTTTGGGGAGGTTGGTATATGATATTATTCATATCGGCCCTTTTCATACTTGATTGTTTTATATGGCATAGAACGCATATCAACTATCGATTCATTATGTTCGGAGAGATTCATACAAAATTTGGAACTCAATTTTTCAATAATGATTTTGCAACTAGTTTAATACCATTAAAATTATATTTTCTGAATTGGTTTTCTCTACCGATCTCAATTTTGGCTGTAGTGAATTTTTTACTAGGTGAAAGGATTATTACATTCATATATATATCAATAGCCTGGACAGCTTTTCTCTTTTTGTTACCACCAAAAGGATATAGACCAAAAATATTAAATATTCCATATTGGGATAAGTTAATTTCACAAAGATTTTGGTTAGTGAAGACATTTATTAGATTGATATTTTCAGGTTTATTTCCTGTCGAATTTAGCGATTTTTTTTTAGGGGATATTTTATGTTCTTTAACATATTCAATGGCTGATATTGCAACCTTCGTGTGCATTCAATCACCACTTAATAGAAATAACACAGATCCACAATGTGGTTCATCACACTTAAGATCAATGGGAGTTTTATCATGTATTCCTAGTTACTGGAGATTTATGCAGTGTTTACGAAGATATGCTGATTCTAATGACTGGTTTCCACACCTTTTGAATGCCGGAAAATATATCATGGGTATTTGTTACAATGCTTCATTATCTTCATATAGATTGTCAGATCGTTCTGACAAACGAAGAATACCGTTTTTAGTATTTGGAACATTGAACTCAGTGTATACATGTTTGTGGGATATTATTATGGATTGGTCATTATTACAAAATATTGATTCTGGTAGTTCAAATAGATTTCTAAGAAACGATTTATATTTAGCAGGAAGAAAGAACTGGAAAACTGGGAAATACTCAATGAAAAGGAAATCATTTTATTATTTTGCTATGGTCATAGATGTAATATTACGTTTCCAATGGGTTGTATATGCAATTCGTACAACAACAATACAACAAAGTGCAGTTACTTCATTTGTGCTTGCAGTTACTGAAGTTCTTAGAAGATTCATTTGGGTAATATTTCGTGTAGAAAATGAACATGTTGCAAATGTACATCATTTTAAAGTATCAGGAGATTCACCTTTACCATACCCAGATTTTATTGTAAACAAGTCAGGGACAGAAACAGGTACTGAATCATCATTATCATCATCGTTGAATTTAAGTACAATAGGTGATAGTGTAACTGCGATAAATAATGATGGAGATACATCTCCATTTTTGCCATCATATACTGTTACAAGTTTATCAAGTTTAAATACACCACCTTCAACAGCATATCATGGTACATTTAGAAGACAGACAGCAATATTTAACAATATCTCGAAAACAATACCATGGGCACATGCTTCAGACTTCCAAAGACCTGTTACACGCTCCAGTGCCTTGTTCGTTAGTTCTGATTCTGAAAGTGAACACGAACACTAATAATCATTTAAATGTGGGTAATTTTTAATGTTTCAATGCATAGTGTATATCTAATTATATTTAATATTTTATACATTTAAAACATTTTATGATTTATTATCCTATTAATTATAAATGTTCCATAATCTATCTAAAATGTTATTCTTATTAAATTAACATTGAATATATGCCTGAGGTTATCATACAATTGAAAATTGCTGAACTTTAGCATAACTTGGAGGATGTAATCTTCTGTAAATGGCTTTTACAGCCCAAACTGGGAAGATGGAGAAAAATAGAATAATAATTAAACCTGAAAAAAAGGATGCCTGCCTCAAATAATCAAAATCGAAATAAGTTCCTAAAAATGGTATCGAGAAAATAAAGCCGAAAAAGGTAACGACCTCGACTATAACCATCATTTGATTCCAAGTATAGATCTCTAATGCCACCATGATCAATTCGTTAATTACTAAGGCGCTGAAACTAATTGTCACCATTTTGGTAAAATCATCGCTTGCTAAACTCGTGAACTTTTGTGAGAAGAGCTGAATGACAGAACCTTGGAATAATGACAATGCTACCCATACAAAAAATGTTTTGAATGATAGACTAGTACCTTCGGTTAAATCTTTGTATAGTTCTGGATATAATTTTGTTAAAGATTCCTCAATATCTTGATCAAGGGTTAAGGAAAATACAGGAGCCATAGTATAACAAGTTGCATAACCAACCATCAAAAACCCTTGATATAAAGCGATGGGCTCAAAACTAGAAGAAATGGAAAATACTGCTTGACAAATTGCAATTACTAAACCTCTATGCATTACAAACTGTGCTAATTTGGCTGATCTTTTATAGGAATTTCTACCATGCCATAATAGTAATTCAGTTAAATGACAAAACTGGGTAACGGAAAAATCAGCAGCTAATGAAGCTTGTTTACCTTCTTTTCCCACAATACCAACACCAACATCAGCTGCTTGAATCATACTAACATCATTACCACCATCACCAATACAACACACTCTTTTACCAGTCAAAGCTCTGATGTCTAAAGCGACATCTGCTTTTTGTTGTGGAGTACATCTACAGGCAATTACTGCAGGTAAACGAACAGCGACCTGCAAAAATTCTTTCTTATAATATTTTAAAAACATTTCTAATGATTCTCCATCTATCAACATGCAGGCATTTTGATTAATTTCCAAATATTCTAATTGAGATAATGAACCCTCAGGTTCAGTTAATTTGGTAATTGTGTGTACATATTGTCCACGTGAAATAAGCTTTGTACTTATTGACACACAACGAGCAGTTTCTACCTTATCACCCGTCAACATCCAAATTTTTATTCCTGCATTCCTTAATAATTCAATTGACGGTTTGACATTTTTCTGTAACTTATCTTCAACACCTGTCAACCCTAGTAAATTTAGGTCTTTTTCTAAATATTCAGATATCACTGTACTCATCTTAACTTCCCTATGAACCATCGATAGACCAGCTGTCTCATAAGCCTTTGTAAAGGCTTCAAAAGTTTCTTTTGTTAATTTTTTTCTACCTATAACTAAAGTACGTAAACCCTCACGAGCCATATTTCCCGTCTCTTCTTCTAACCATTCATTCTTTTCCACAATGTTGATCATAACTGTATCTGCACCTTTCTCTAAAAACCAATATACATCTTTCTCTTTCTCATATACTATAATGCCCATACGTTTGGTATCAGAGTTAAATGGAAATACCTGCTTAATTTCGTAATTAAGTAATTTCCCACTACTTTCGTGCAATAATGTTATAGAACTACGATCCCTTTTATACAGAGATAAACCAACAGATTCTGTGTATTTGACTATGGCTATCTCATCTGGAGATGCTGCCTGGTAGGTTAATACATTATCATCGAAAGTTGGTGTAACATTATGGCATAATGCTAAGGTCAATATCATGTCACAAGCACGATTTGACATATCTTTTCTAGAAGTGCTAGCTTTTTTTGTTTCCGAATTCAGTTGTTTAATATAATCTGCAACGATATCAAAAGTTTCAAAATTATAAGATACAGAACCCAAATGAATTTTTTTTAACTGCATATCATTTTGGGTTAAAGTACCAGTCTTATCACTCAATAAATATTCAATTCTACCCAAGTCCTCTGGAATAGTACTGGTTCTCACCACAGTTTCTGGTATAGTACTATCATGTTCAATTTGGTAAGCATATACTGATTTGGCTAAATCAAGATTTACTCTCAAAGATACAGGGATGATAGTTGAGAATAAAATTAAATATCTCATTATGTCAATATACCAATCGTGGTTATTAGTTCCTGCAAAAAGGACCAAAAGTATTGATAGAATGAATACTGATACACATAAAAATTTAGAAATAGAATTTATTTCCAACTCTAATAATCCAATTTTTACATTTGCTTTGGTAGTATTAAGGGCTTGTCTTGTATCTTTTCCAGTATAAACGACACAACCGATACAAGAACCAGTCGAAGCTAAAACGGTATTTGCCCACAATGTTGAATCTACTGATAGTGGTGCCGATGTGGATCCTTTATAAGTTACTTTCCCCAAAAATGAATGAATTGACTTTTCTGGGGCTGATGCTGTGATACTAATGTTATTTAATAGATCTTCTTCCGTTAAGTTTTGTGTTAATTGTGGAGCTATTCTTAACTTCCAGTCAGTTTCACCATCTAATTGATCTGTTTTGATAAATGCTTCTCCGGAAGATTCAGTAGATTGTAACAGAACAAGATCAGCCGGTATTCTTGTATTTTTCTTAAGTTTGATTAAGTCACCGACTTTTAAATCTTTACTCTTAACTGGTTGAATATTATTTAATACATGATAAAGTTCATTATTGGAATCTTTGTCACGTCTTCTTCTATTAATATCATCCATTGCTTCTTTCAACATTGTAACTGTAAGAACAAATGCCAATGGGACAATATAAGATGATAAGTATCCGATTCTTAATGCTGGGATTGATTGTGATAATGCAACTAGAAGAAAATATAAATTAAAAAAAAACTTGAATTGTTCATATAATAATGTAGGAATAAACAATAATGGATGATATTTAGCATTGGAAATTTCATTTGATGCATATTTTTTTCTATCATATACTGGTGTCTTATCTGGATGTATTTCTCTTTCTACATTAGTTTCGGTTAATTTCAATGATTTTTTCATTGGTATATGAAGTTTTTGTATTATTTTCATTTTAAGGTAAATCAGTAACCTTGTTAGCTTTGCATTATTATAAAAACTTCGAGAATTGCTTGGATTTATCACATCTGCAACGTTATCGATGTTTGAATCATTATCAATGAAGGTCAATAAAGGACTATTTGAAGCAGCATCTCTTGGTTCAGTATGCATTGTATTATTATTGTTGAATGTCTCTAAGTGAATATTCTCAAAATTAGGCTCGTCTTTTAATAATCCATTTAAATTCTTGCCGTTATTAATTTTAAAACTGTCCAAAGCAATATCGAATTGTTTTTCTAACCTGTGGAATATCTTTGAGGCTTTTTTTGGTGAGAATTTACTTGCAGAAATCATCGATTAAAATAAATTGAAGTCTCAATGGATGTTCCAGTAAATAACAAAGAGTTCCCGACTAAAGCCAAAAGAATATTACCTTTTAGATCCAAAAAACGTCCCTGTTAAGTTTAAAAGAAATCAGTCCTATATTTTTTGAGGAACTAATTACAATATCTCTTACTGTCAGTAGATGAATTGAAACACGAAATGATATTCTTTAAAAAGTACCTAAAAAACCTTTCCCACTTCTCAATTCTTTCTCGCAACAAATAACGAAAACTCAATTAAAAAACGTTCAATTGGTATCTATTGGTCCCCTACAAGTCACTTATACAGCCTGT
Organism: Tetrapisispora fleetii; assembly: GCA_003707605.2. Lineage (NCBI taxonomy): Eukaryota > Fungi > Ascomycota > Saccharomycetes > Saccharomycetales > Saccharomycetaceae > Tetrapisispora > Tetrapisispora fleetii. Next base: position 186,184 of record PPKB02000008.1, on the reverse strand, counting down.
GATCAAATCTAAACTTCAATTCATCCTTCTAACACAACTACAAGATATAAATAGTTACAAATATTTATAGATATTTATATATAAATTTACTGTGTAAAGTTGATGGAACTTAATGGATTTCGTACACAGTGACGGATTTGGCGATGAGTTAACATGAGAGCCATAGTGAGTCGAATATCCGCAGCTATTTATGGGTTGTTATAAGTTAATGATGATACTATGTAGTCAATCTGGTTATATTTATTAGTGTCTATCTGATTCTGTTTAAGTTATATTTGTTTTCTCTCCTTGCTCCTGGCTTTTATGAGAATTAATGCGTTTACGTCTCTGTACCATTGTAGTTGATCTAGATTAAAAATGGTATAATGCAATATTTTGGTAACGGTTCATCCTTGTATTTTGTTTGGTAGTAGTTATGTGTCTCTATTGCGGAGATGCTGAGACTTGCGATAATCCAGACTACTGGCCAGCTGAATTCTTTGTTGAAAGGGACTAGGGACATATATATCAAAATTTCATCTAGATAATGAGGTGATGAACATATGTTGAACAGACGTCCTTTGGGCAATGAATATTTTACTAGCTCCGATAAGATCTTATGGTTCTTGTATTGATCCCAAGAGGCTAGTGCGAACAGTAGCAAACTTCCTACATTTAGTTTGTTATTTATATTATCTTGCAACAATTGAACATTCAATATAATATGCAGGACTGAATAAAACCATAATCCTACCACATAATGTGACCAATTCATTCGTGAGTTATTTGTATATTTCGAGACATATAACGTTTCATAAAGTCTTCTCAAAGAATGAAATAAAATTAACCATATAATTTTATGCTGATAGTGTTTCCATATTGTAATTAACGTACAGACTGTTGAAAGAAAGTAGAAATGATAAAACCATTGTTTGGGTACAGTAGAATTTTGTAGATAGTTTAAAAACCCTTGAAGTTGGCTTCCTGCAGGTGCATGTTCTTGTCCATTAGATTTATTACTTGTTAACGTCTTGCCATATTTCAAAAATTCAGGTAAAAACCATTTGGCCACTATTAATGAAAGAAGCCCAATTATAAATGATAATCTATAACCAATTGTGATATAGTTGATCAATTCAAGCATTGCAAGTGCTGTACTCCTGGTAGAACTCTATTACATTTTTGGCATAATTTCATTTATTGGAAACTCTTTAAGCAATATTACAGTTCATTTTATACAATGTCATAAAATAAGTTGTAAATTTAACAAGAATAATTTTATTTTTTAATTATTGGTCTAATTTTAAACTATGAAGATATATAAGATGAGATAAAAATAATGATTATATATAATTCTGTAAATTGATATTTGTATATAATTTAAATGAAATTGCTAATCATTAGATTTTTAGTTTCTCTTCTTACCTTTCTTGGATTTCTTAGAGGCTTCCTTTTGAGCAGCTTCAGTTTGTTCCTTGACAACCTTCTTAACGATCTTTTGTTCTTCAATTAAGAAAGCTCTGGTAACTCTTTCCTTGACACAGTTACCACATCTAGAACCACCGTAAGCTCTAGAGACGGTCTTTTGGGTCTTGGAGATAGAAGCGTATTGTCTTGGTCTTAAAGTAGCAACACCTGGTAAAGCGACACCACAGTCACCACACTTTGGTCTAGTAGCTAACTTTTTAACGTGTTGGGCACGTAAGATACCACCTGGGGTCTTGACGACCTTAATCTTGTTAGATCTGGTGTTGTCTGTAAAAAATTCGTTTAAAAAAGAAATAAAGGTTTAAATAATCAAACATTTATCAATTTTTATTTCAAATTGTTAGTAAAATAATATTCAAAGAATGAATAATCTTAAATAAGCTTTCGCAGAACCCATCTGCAGATGAATTTTTTTTTTAATTAAACTTTTTTCTTTCTTAATAAAATGTCTACTCTTTACTTAGCTATGAGGAATGGCAATGACATTGCGTTATAGGTACCTATTCATCAAATTGTATCCAAATAAAAATATCAAGTTTTTCAAATGATTGTTCAACTTAATTCCATCGACTACATATAGCAGCCATGCGTGACTCTTCCACAATCACCACAAACACAGAATACTACAATGTATTCACCCACCATTGCGAGATTTCTGGTCCATAAAAGCTTTTTTAAAATCGTCTACTCATAATTATTGGTACATACATGGATTTCTTCTTCTGAAGGTAACACGTTGAGCCATCTTTAGATCGTTATTATTTGCTGATTATCTTCACTGTTAAGGTATATTACAAAACCTCTACTAACTAAAAATCAACACCTTTTATTTATATATTCGATAAATACATCAAAGAATAAATTGTATATATAAATTGTATGATGATAAAACTGAGCAAGATAGTGTACAAGAAGCTTACACCAACAGACACTCAGAACTTTTTTTGGTTATTGACCGTTGTCGAAACTAACAATTACTGTTCTGATTCAAAACTTGACTGGTTTCATGCTTTGCACACTGACTAGTAAACGGTTTTGCCAATGCAACTATCATTCTTGACAGTAATAACCTTGCAAGAAGTTGGTGAAATTGTTCTCATCGCAAAGGATTTAAATTTTTCAAAATTGTTATCAGCAATAAACTGCATCGTGTAATGCTAGGCTCTGCCTAGCATTAGTCTCCTGCCTGCAGGCTGGAAGGATGCGCTGCTGTCTGGGCTTGCTAGCATGCTAGAGAGAGAAACTTTTATGCCATGGGACACCGTGGGCTCAGCCGTCTGATTAGAAGGGCCGGTTCCTTTCAGAATGGAAGATAAACGGGAAGTTTGCAGAAAGTAGACCCAATGAAAATGAAAATGAAAAAGTCGACAGCGGTTTGGAAATTCTCTACACGCACGCTCGCGAAGAAAAATTCGCGAGATGGTCTAAATGAAAAATTATTGTTTCTGTTTGAAGAACCCATACATTCCACACAACGCTCATATATTTGTAACACCCGTGCATTACAAACAAAAAGCAGTCACGGGAAATGGAGACTGTTCTCATCACAGAGGACAATACCACTGTATTGCCCACTATGCATTAGGGATGTATACTGATATATATGGTTATGTACATGGAAATGTCAATTAGGTCATTGTCAGTCAATGAATTGATTTATTATTGTATACTAGTATATAATATTATAAAGTGGATGTTCCGTTTAATCCTTTTCAACAGCGATACATTCCATCTCTACGTCAGCGTTTAGCGGTAGGGCAGCAACGGCGACACATGATCTTGCAGGCTTGTGTTTACTGAAGTATTTAGCGTACACGACATTGAATTCAGCAAAATCGTTGATATCTTTTAAAAATACGTTACATTTGACAACATGTTCAAAATCAGAATTGGATGCATCCAGCACCCTTTTGATGTTTTTGAAGATTTGTTCTGCCTTGTCGGCCATAGAGCCAGTGACCATTTGGTTGGACTCGTCTAGATGGACTTGTCCAGATAAGTAGATGGTGTTGCCGGCCTTCATGGCTGGCGAATAAGATGCAGCTGGGGCTGGGATGCCAGCAGGGAAAAGAGGGACTAAGGCAACCATTGTATAAGTACTTTCTGAGATATTTCTATGCGGGGACCTTCTTGTGACCCAGGTTTAGAACCAATTGATGTATACACAGAGATATTAAGTGCGATGAACCATGGTTTTTAAATCAATTGTAGATAAAAGAAGGAGCAAACTGCACTACAATTTGTTGTAATTGCTACGCGGTTCGTTCAGAATGCTCTGTGCGACATCAAAAAGGGAATGTGTATTTAAATATGTACTTAATGCTTGGTATATATGTAGAAGACTTTTTAGTATTGATTCAGGAGTAGTGCTTCTTGGAGGGGTTGATGCTAAGGGAGCCATTGGAGTATGAGTAGAGCTAGTAAGATCACGCTAGGTGTTTCGTGCTTGCTGACGGCGGCCACCATTATTACGGTGCAAACGGTTCAAAATATGGAGAGAGATACATTACGTCAGGGACCTATTAAGGATGCTAAGAGGATGAATGAAAAAAATTTACAAAAGGAGAATAAACAAGCTGGTGCAGATGCAGATAGTTTGGAAAAAGCTCGTAAAAGAGAGTTCAACAAGAATGATCATTCACAACAGCAGGAGTTGAGGAAGAAATACGAGGCTCTTCAACCCTTATCTGGGGAAGTTGTTACTGGTGATTCGGATAAATAATGCTATGTACATATGGAGATGTTATTTGGATGTAAATAGGTATATACTGTTAATAAATAGGATTGGATTTATAAAACTTTGAAATATGCATGTTTCGTATGTTTTGTATGTTTTGCTTTTTTTTACATTTTGGCCTTACAAGAAGCTTTTTGGTTTACAAATGATCTAGATGCTGCAATACCAAACCTATTTATTAATATGGTTGAAAACCAAATACTCAAACATTTACTACCTTATTTAGTATGATTATTGCAACAGTTAATGAGACTGAGTAACTAAGGAGGTACTGAACATATACATCTTCAAGATAATCACATAATTCAAGATGCAAAATGCATTTTTCACCCGCACCAAAACTAACAAATGTTATCTAGTTAAATTAACATAGAGATAAGACTACGTAAAACCATGCAACAAATCTTGCTGACTGGAGTTAAATATTATAAGCCACATAATTTAGAATTCCAATACAAGAGTAAATTCTGTAGACAATAACTAACAAGTCCCGTACGCAAAAATCAAAAGTTATCGATCGAACCTCTCACTAGTAAATAATTATTAACAATTCCCCATAACTAAGACATTCACAATTACCTCTTGAGCTCCTGCATAACTTATCAAACTTCTGTTCTCATTCACTATCTTGCTAAAATTCGATGACCTATGCAAGTGTTCTGTAGTGGAAAAATTTTTTCACATTTCTTTTTTTGAATATTTTGTAGAGATTTTTGCAAAATCGATGAGCTTTTGAACCCACTTATCCAACTACTATTGTAGTTATCAATACCAATTTTGTAAAAAGCTAAGTCTATTTCGAATGAAAATGACTTCTTTCATTAAACAATTAGTTTATAAAGAGGGCAAGTTACATTAATCGTTTATTTATTTCGTTAATTATTTTCTTTACTTTGTTATTAGTTGAGTGGGCTTGTGTCTTATAAAAATCTTGGTTGTAAATTCTAGTATTCTGTTTGTTTGCGTTTTGTATATTTCTTTGATAAGAAGTAAGAGACCATTATTGGCAGAAGCAGATTAAACTTATTTAGAGAAAAAAAAATGGATTCTCCTCCTGCATTTGATTATAGCAAAGACCTGGAGAGTAGTGAGGATTACTACGAGTTGCATAAACGCGACTTCAAGCAAGTAACTAATGAGAGTGATCAGTTTGAAGAGGATTACAATGAGCTGAAAGGTGCTGAAACTTATGAGGAAACCAAATTATCTTGGTTCTCTAGGTTTGCAGCTGTCACTGCTCAAGCAGAAACTAAAGGTGTTGAACCTGTTACAGATGAAGAGAAAAATGATCCTTCATTAATTAACGCTGCTTCAATGTGGTTCTCAGCTAATCTGGTCATCGCTGCTTATGCATTAGGTATTCTAGGTCCAATTGCATTTGACCTTAATTTTGGTACTTCTGTATTAGTGATTTTCTTCTTTAACATCATCGGTGGTACTTCAGTTGCATTCTTTTCTGTATTTGGTGCAGAATTTGGTTTAAGACAAATGATTTTATCTAGATTTTTACTTGGGAATGTAACCGCCAGAATCTTTTGTGTTATAAATATCATTACGTGTGTCGGTTGGGGAGCTGTCAATACTTTAGTTTCAGCTCAATTATTAAACACAATAAACGAACCTCATGAAATTCCATTATGGGCAGCATGTCTTGTCATCGTTGGAGGTACTTTTATCATCTCTTTCTTCGGTTACAATGTTATTCATGCCTATGAAAAATGGTCTTGGGTTCCAAACCTTGCTGTTTTCTTAGTTATTATTGCACAACTATCTAAGTCAGGCAATTTTACTAATGGCTCATGGGGTGGTGGTCCAACTACTGCTGCTAATGTTTTAACTTTTGGTGGTACTATCTATGGTTTTGCTGCAGGTTGGACAACATATGCTGCAGATTATACTGTTTATATGCCAAGAAACACCAACAAGTATAAAATTTTCTTTTCTTTATTAATTGGTTTATTACTACCTTTATTGTTTACAATGATACTAGGTGCAGCTGCTGGTGCAGCCGCTGTCAACAACGAGCTATGGTCGACCTACTATTCTAATAGCAGGGCTGGTGGGTTAACCTATGCAATTCTAGCAGTTGATTCATTAGGTGGATTTGGTGAATTTTGTTGTGTTTTATTAGCTATGTCTACTATTGCTAACAACATTCCAAATATGTACACCATTGCCTTATCTGTTCAAGCTCTATGGGAGCCATTATCGAAAGTTCCAAGAGTTATTTGGACTGTTATTGGTAATCTTTGTGTATTTGGTTTAGCTACTGCTGCCGTATACTGTTTCTCTGGTTTCATGGAGAACTTCATGAACTCTATTGGTTATTATCTATCTATTTATGTTGGTATTTCGTGTTGTGAACATTTTGTATTCAGAAAAGGTTTCGGCGGATACAATATTGAAGATTGGAATGATACATCCAAATTACCTGTCGGTTATGCTGGTACATCTGCATTGATTGTCGGTGCCTTCGGTGTTGCCCTTGGTATGTCACAATCCTACTGGACTGGTGAAATCGGTGCTCTAATCGGTGGCGGTGCTGATATTGGTTTCGAACTTGGATTATCCTGGTCTTTTATCACGTACTTGGCATTAAGACCACTAGAGTTGAAATATGTTGGCCGTTAAGAATAATTGAACGCATCATCTTACATAATATAATAACTTGATATTCATATGTATACATACAGTCATAGATAGTAATTTTAATAATATAAACTGCATTTTACTTACAAGAATCACACTGGTCATAGCTTTTCCTCCACTGTCGGTCAAGCTTGCAACAGAGAAGAGCCCTGATTTCCTGTCAAATATACACGCTGATATATATACACAATGTTTTTAAATTCAGATTAGTTTATTCTATCATTTGCATTTTATTATTTGAAATTATATAGTATATATTTTTATAATGAGACGGTTATGGATGCATCTCTAAGATTCAATTTCTCAGCATCCTTCCCGCGATTAATATTATTACGATTATTATTATGTAGACTTTTTTTTGATAATTAAATCAAGTATGAGTAACTTACCATTTTAATAAGTCATCCTTAGCGTATAAGTAATCATCGAAGATAAATTCAACTTCATCAGTTTCAGCGTTGTAACCACCGACTCTAATAGATTCGTGATTCTTAACGATGATATCACAACCCTTTTCGATCAAGAAATCCTTGTCGAAAGTAGTAGCAATACCGACGATCTTACAACCAGCAGCCTTACCAGCAAGGATACCAGCTGGAGCATCTTCAAAGACAATTACCTTAGAAGCAGCTGGGTTAGCTTCGTTGATTGGGTAACCTAAACCGTTTCTACCCTTTAAGTATGGTTCTGGATGAGGTTTACCTTGTTTGACGTCGTTGGCGGTGATGAAGTATTGTGGTCTCTTAATGTGTAAAATATCGAACCATTTGTGAGCCATTTCATAAGTACCAGAAGTGGCAACAGCCCACTTTTCCTTTGGTAACTTGTTTAAATCGGTACATAATTTGACAGCACCTGGAACTTCAATAGAATGTTCACCATATTTTTCTGGAATTTCACCTTCTAACTTAGTAACATATTCCTCATTAGCGAAATCTGGAGCAAATTTAGCAATGGCATCGAAAGTTCTCCAACCGTGAGAAATGTGAATAACATGTTCAGCATCGAAGTATGGCTTGTCCTTACCGAAATCTCTCCAGAAAGCGGCAATGGCACCTTGAGAGATGATAATAGTACCATCAACATCGAATAAAGCGGCGTTAACTTTTAAAGAAATTGGTTGCTTGGACATGATTACAGAATTTTGTGTCTATATGTGTATACCTACGTATGCCTTGTTACTCGACATGAACTCCACAAACAAGAAAACAACCCCCAACAACTACAAACAAGATTGAAAAGACGTCTACTTATATACAATTCCGAATCAACATCTTCACTCGGTTTGGCCCATGTGTCGTCCACATCTTACACAAAAGAATCTCACAAACAATTGCATAATATCTACACATGTCGTAACCAGTGCCTTGCAATATACCTTACCATGCTCACCTCCACTACACAAATACTCCAAAGTTCGTTGTACCTAGGTCAAAATATCTGGACTAGTTACTGTATTGCATGGTGAAGATTTTTATTGTTACTTTTCATAGTTTTTTTTTCTGTGCACCAGCGATGCGATGAGCATAAAGTTTCGAAATGGCAATTCCGGAAATTGGACGAGCGCAATGCGACAGGGCCAGAGAAATACGTCAAGGGCAACGGGCGACAAAATTTGTGTGCGTGCGTGTTGTGCGCGCCGCGTTTCTTTTTTTGCGTTTCTTTTTGTGGCACTCACTCCGGTGCGGTCCGGTGGGCACGCGGCCGGGCCAAATATGGCCCATGTGGCCCAAAACCGCGCGCGGCGCGGTTAGTGGAAGCCACGAGGGCCAGGGCGAGGGGCAGCCCGGGAGGCAGTTTGTGGAAGCCGTGGGACAAGAGGGCCAGCGGGCTGCAAAAGAAACATGAGCGGTCAGGTGGCGGTTCGTGCGCCGGCGGGAGTCGAACGAGGGTGCGTGGCGTCAAAATGCAGTGCTCGCGACCGCTGCGCCATCGGGCACGCGCGTTACCCAGGGTGCTGGTGGTAATGGACGGGAGACCGGCGGAATGCCGGCCGAAATACTCGAAATATCCTCGATCACTGCTTGGGTTTTAAAGTTTTGTGGGGTGGTGCATGCCCCCCTGATATTTTATGCTGCAATTTGCAACCGCAGACGGTAAGTTTAATGATTTTACGACCAATTTAAAGGATTTGTCCTGTTTTATTTATATATTTGTGGGGTAGCGGCTTGCAACAGTGAGGAGGAACGGTGTTGTGGGTGTCTGTGAGGCTCAAAAGGGAACTGTAACGTGATGGTGCATTGTTTGCAGTGTCCCTTATTATGTGTAAACTTAGGAGTAGCTAATGTGTAACTTAGACAACCACTCGAATTGCGAATGGGTGCTTGTGATTGAGAAAACTACACGTATATAAGCCATGTAAAGTTAAGATGTAACATGCATGGTGAGTGTTCATGTTCCGGTTTCTTGTTTCTTTGAGTATGTAGCAATCCCCTATACAGAAAATATCATTTAGAATACAACACAATTGTTCAACGAGTAACTGTAGAAATCCCGTTGACACGCTCATACAAACATACACACCAATGACTAAGAAAGACAAGGGCCCAAAGATCGAGACTGTGACCACCAAGTCCGGGGAGAAGATCAAGGTGTTCGAGGACCTTGCACAGTTCGAGACGTTCTTGAAGCAGGAGACGGAGGACGACGACTTCGACAACCTCCATTGCCAGCTGAAGTATTACCCACCATTCATCATGCACGACTGCCATGACGACCCGGAGAAGATCCCCAACACGGCGAACTCTAACTCGAAGAAGTTTGTTAGACACCTCCACCAGCACGTCGAGAAACATCTCTTGAAGGACATCAAGGAGGCCCTCGACCAGCCAGAACTGAAATTCAAAGACCACAGCACGGAGAAGGAGAGCGACCACATCAAGTGGCACTACCAAGACACTGCAGAGTACCACGACAAGAAGTTCCAAGTTTGCGTAAACGTCACCTGCAATCACGAGGACGCCCTCGTGAACCTGGACTACCAGACTCTCCCAATATAGTCCGAAAACACAGCCTTATATACAAGCAGGTTAGCCATGTATTTATATCTCTATAGCTTTAACGATTTTAATGACAACAACTTCTAACTACACTCTGTTCTATCTCTTGCATGTACCTTGCGTTTGCATATACATTTATATTTACTGAAGCCGCCGAATTTGTGACACCGCCGAATTTGTGACGCGCGTCCGGCGCCGTGCGTCGTCGTCCGTTACGTATTGGAATTCCCTTTTAACGAAAATTTTAAAGTTGAACAAAATCTAAAATAATATTCATTATTAATGGACGTATGTTTATATATTAATCAGTTGGTAAAGTATATAGAGAGGACGTTCATTGGCTCAGACAGATATATAAACACACCTAGAGGTACAAACACATATAATACACACACATATAATACACACACGCACAACACATTAGTTAAGACAATGGCTACCACAAACCCACACGTATATGAGAATTTGAAAGCTATTCAGAAGATATTAAGCAACCAAGACACGAGTTTTTTGTCCGATGATGAAGAGGATCTGTGTCCTTTGTGTTTAGAGGCATTGGATATAACTGACAAAAATTTCAAACCTTGTCCCTGTGGATACCAAATTTGTCAGTTTTGTTATAATAACATTAGACAGAATGAAGAATTGAATGGGAGATGTCCTGCATGTAGAAGAAAGTACGATGATGAGAGTGTGGAGTATGTTATATTGACTACTGAAGAGTTGAAATTGGAGAGAGAGAAACAAGCAAGAAAAGAATGGGAAAGAAAACAAAGAGATAAAGAACGTAAGGAGAATGAATATGCTAATAGAAAACATTTGGCTGGTATGAGGGTCATACAAAAGAATTTAGTTTATGTAGTTGGTGTTAATCCTCCGGTTGCATACGAAGAAGTGGCTAATCTGTTGAAATCTGATAAGTATTTTGGACAATATGGTAAAATAAATAAAATCGTGGTCAATAAGAAAACTCCTCATCAAAATAATAGTAGTGACCACTATCATCATAATCATCAAACTGGTTACGGTGTCTATATTACATTTTCTAAAAGAGAAGATGCTGCAAGATGTATTGCCCAAGTAGATGGTACGTATATGGATGGTAGATTAGTGAAAGCAGCATATGGTACAACAAAGTACTGTTCATCCTACTTAAAGGGACTACCGTGTCCTAACCCTAACTGTATGTTTTTACATGAACCAGGCGAGGAAGCCGATTCCTTTAACAGACGTGAATTAACTAATAAGCCTTCTCAACAACAATCAAGTGGCCATACAATGTTTTATAAGAACACAACACTGAACTCATCACATAGTAATACTGCAAGCAAAGATGTCAATAACTTGTCTGATTCAAATGCTTCATCACCAGCACCTATCAAAGCACAATTACACACAGATAATAATGTCAATTCCAGTACAACTACACCAATACTTACTCCAGCAACGGTTAAACCTGGAGCTAATCCATGGGGTATTTCGCAGGCTTCAACTCCTGTGTCTTCATGGAATTTATCAAAGAACATATCTTCAAACCAATTACCATCATTGAGTAATACGACGGATTTTTCAAAGGAATCAAAAGATACTAAAGATTTGCCAACCACTACGGGAACTGCTCTTAACGTTAATGCAACAACCTCTAATACAACAACCACTCCAACAAGCAGTGGCAGCAACAAGAAGAAAAATACTAATAATGACAAAGATTATGTGGATCCATATGACTCCTTAGGAAGAACTATTGACTTCATTAACTCAAGAATGCAATTCCTATCCGATTATAAACCTCAAGAGATTAAATTAAGATCAAATATAATTGACGATGAGACTTACAACAGATACCCTTCATTGTTCTCATGGAATAATATTGAAACGTCTGAAACATCTGACAATATATTAACAAGAAAATTGATTGATATTTTAACAGTTAAGCCAGCAGAAACAGATAACCATGTTCTATCATTTTTACAAAACGTAAACACTGCATTACCAGCTGTTCAACAACAGCAGCAACAACAGCAGCAACAGCAGCAGCAACAACAGCAGCAACAACAGCAACAACAGCAACAACCACAACAACAGACACCAATAGCCCAAAACCAACAATTGTACCAAAACCAAATGTCTCAGCCATTACAAATGAACATAAATTCAGTTCCACCACCAGGCCTATTTGGCCCTCAAAAAAACCCATTGCCAGTGCGTCAACCTCCACAAACCCATGTTGAACAAAACAACCCTTCTGCAAATTCCACCGATTTTCTAAACCAATTAATCAACGGCAGAAAAGTATCTGCTTCTACTTAACCAACAAAAATTAAAAAGGCATAACATTAATATATGTACACATACTATTTCCAATACACATACAAATGTACATACAAATATACATATATAATAGATACTTCAAGAAATTCAATAAATCAAGTTCTGTATATTTATTTTAATCATGCTACTCGTTCCCATCCCCCAATCGCCATTACATCCCCTTCAAAACTCACCTAATCGAGTTTGCTCCTGCACCGCATGATCACCATGCAACTCCAAGACTCTACAAGCACTTACAACAACTGCATCGCAAAATAAATAACTTAAATATAAATTGCTGTCACATCAACTATTGTTAAGCTTCTTATTTACCTTCCACAAACTTACCCGCCCTAAACCCCTTTTGATATAAACTTTTTATAAATCTGTAATGAATTTAGACAGTTCGTAATGTAAAACTGTATATATATACATTTGTGATAAAGTGAAGTTCGATAAGATTGAGGTTGATTGAAATATCGGAGGCACTCAAGAACCATTGGATTAATTGCGATTAGGAATATTAGATCTGTGGTTATAAGAGGTTCTGGGAAATTGTTATATCATAATTTGGTGCTCCCCGACATATACTTGTTTTCAGGAAAAAAATAAACTAGTTGGTTTACTGATACGTTTCTTACATATTAATACACACTGATACACACATTACGAGATGACAGATTGGAGAAGAATTGATATTGATGCATTTGATCCTGATGCAAGACTAAAAGCAGAAGATTTGGTTCCAAACTATGGTACTTCGATCACTTTACAAGAATTACAACCTAATATCTCTCAATTGCGTTCTTTAGCGACAAGCGGTGATATGGCTTCTGCAATTCAATTGGCTACTTCTGATCCTCCTTACAGTGCCGATGAACCAACAAAACATCAATATTTCTTAGCTGTGCTAGATGCATTAACTCAAACAAGACAAACTGATATGTCCAAAGTAATTAAATCTTTAAATAAATCGCAAAAGGACGTTCTAGTGAAATATTTATATAAAGGTATGTCTCTACCGGAAGGGAAGAAAAATGGAGGTATGCTGCTGGCTTGGTTTGAAAACTTAACTCAAGATTCAGGTGTTAATCCAATAGTACATTACATTTCAGATAGAAGAACTATTTAAGAAAAGAGGCATGCAAAAAATATGTATTTTTTATTCTTAACTACTTTGATTTATATACATAAATGTACTGACATAAAAATTCAAATATTATCATAATTAATTGGTTTTATTATTTTGTTTTAACAAATGCTACCGTACAAATTGTAGTACCCTTAACTCCTCCAAATTCAAATGATGGGTAATTAACATTATCAACCATTTTAATTGAATCTGTTTCAATGATTTTAATCAATTCTTCTTGCGTAAAATTACATGAAGTGATTAAAAACATACCATTTACCGATAATAATTTTTCTATTACTTGAGAATATTTATTGACAATGGGAGTTTTACCATCCTCCATCTTAAGCCCACTCAAGGCAATTGCATCTAATGTACCTTTATCTAATACAATATCGAATTCGCCAGGATGCCAACTATCTTGGAAAATATCTGCTTGTTCAAATTTTATTTTCTTTTCTAGTTCTTTATGCTTTGCAATCTCTGTAGCAAAATTAACACTCTCAGTAGAGTAATCAACACCTAATATGTTATTACTCTCACAGAAATCATTACTGTCCCACAATTCAAATAAAAGATGACCATTACCTGTTCCCAGATCAATAATTGATGAACTAGAACGAATATTATATTGACCTAAATGTTCACCTAAAAACTCAACCATGTTATATTCAGCATCATTGTCATCAAACCAACACTCTCCAGTGTCTTCCGAATTCTCTCTGAAATTCTTCCTCTCTAAACCATAAAAATCATCCCAATAACCCTTTGTCCCCAACTTGGAAGTATTCAGTTTTGTAGTGTCCTCCATTGTTATATTCTATAATCAAATAAAACTCTAACAATATCGAAGTTTCTTATGCTATACTAAGACCAATTAAGCGTTTTAGAAGGTAAAAAATTCAATGAAACTATCTATAAGTCCCCTACTCACAAAACTGGCTACATACCAACTCTCCATGTCTTTAAACAGACTACAAACGAGTCTTTAGAAACATATTCCAAGATGTTTTACAATGGTAGTTAGCGTAACTTTTTTCAATTACAAGCTCATCGCTAATAGTGGAAAATTTTTCAGTATGATGAATTTGCTGCCATAGTTGATGCCATGGTTGGAAGCAAAGGGTGTTACAGTTTCTGGATAAGACGGAGTACTAGACGTCTATAAGACAACGAACTAGTTTAGTGCATCGACCATGCTGTGCCTGACCCTCAAAATGGATGAAACGTCGTTGAGATGTTGAGGTTCTTGCTCGATCCTGAATCGGATCTCGAGCTCGATCTGATGGAAGGAAACTGAAACGTCAGTGAACGTACAATTACCGTATAAGGTCTGCATGGAACATTGAACCATCTGGCGTTTCAGGTTGTGTTTACGTGACTTTTCCTATGTATACGTTAAGAATTAACCAAACAGGAGGACCCTTTCCTGCCAACTTTCTTGTGAAACTCGACAGCTGCAACGATCAAAACAGTAACGACCTGGAATATCAGGTTACCATACATGTGCCCATTTTGCAATCGGGCCCTCTGAGTCCTCCAGAAGAAGAGCCAACCTCATACTTTCTTGCCAAGTCAATTCAGAAAGCACGCTACAACTCTTGCTTTCCTATATTAATAGCAAATTAACAATAAACAACGTATACGAAACAGGTTCGTATACTTCTTACACGGTTAAAGAACGTTAAAAGGCACTGCAAGCACTGGAAGCACATGCAAGATGAAGTGTAAGGATGTTTCCATTCAGACATCCATCACATCTTTAAGTGTATTATTAATTAATTATTACGTGCTTTTGTTTACGCGTTTCGTGTTATGTATCTCATCGAATTAGGACATTTTACTTGCTGATAATTCTTGTTTGACACCTTGATTTTAGTGTTAACGAGGGTACCATAAGAGACCTTTACGAAACGATCCAGTGAGTTGATTGACCACACCTTAACGTGATTCACTACACCCTATTACGATATGCTCAAAAACAAAAAATAACTGTATATAAAGAGGTCTTATTTTACTTTACTTTTGTAAAAACTGTTTCTTGTGTTAAACTATCTTTAAACATAGTTAAAGTTAATGAAAGCAGACAACAAAGACTGCATTAATAGATATAATTGCTCACAGTTTATATATCATGTTTGTTGTTAAAAGAGATGGTCGTAAAGAGCCTGTAAGGTTTGATAAAATCACTGCCAGAATTTCACGTTTATGCTATGCTTTAGATGAGAACCATGTTGATCCTGTTAAGGTCACTCAGAGAATTATTTCTGGTGTTTATGAAGGTGTCACTACAGAAGAGTTAGATAATTTAGCTGCTGAAACTGCTGCTTATATGACTACAGTTCATCCAGATTATGCTGTTCTAGCTGCTAGATTAGCTGTTTCTAATTTACACAAACAAACTACTAAACTATTTTCAGATCTTATTACTCAATTTTATGAGTATGTTAACCCTGATACTGGTAAACCAGCTCCATTAGTTTCAAAAGATCTTTATGATAATGTTATGGCTAACAAAGATGAAATTAATTCAGCTATCTTTTACGATAGAGATTTCCAATTCAATTATTTTGGTTTCAAAACTTTAGAAAGATCATATTTGCTAAGAATGAAAGGTAAAGTCGCTGAACGTCCACAACATATGATTATGAGAGTTTCTCTAGGTATCCACGGTTCTGACATAAAATCTGCTATTGAGTCGTATAATTATATGTCTCAGAGATATTTTACTCATGCCTCCCCAACTTTATTCAATGCTGGTACTCCAAATCCACAAATGTCTTCCTGTTTCTTAGTGGCCATGAAGGACGATTCTATTGAAGGTATTTACGATACTTTAAAAGAATGTGCCATGATTTCCAAGACCGCTGGTGGTATCGGTTGTCATATTCATAACATTCGTTCAACAGGTTCTTACATTGCAGGTACAAATGGTACTTCAAATGGTATTATTCCAATGATAAGAGTATTTAACAACACTGCCCGTTATGTTGACCAAGGTGGTAACAAGAGACCAGGTGCTATTGCCTTATATTTGGAACCATGGCATGACGATATTTTTGATTTCGTTGATATCAGAAAGAACCATGGTAAGGAAGAAATCAGAGCTAGAGATTTATTCCCAGCTTTATGGGTTCCAGATTTATTTATGAAGCGTGTTGAAGAAAATGGTGACTGGACCTTATTCTCTCCAAGTGAAGCTCCAGGTTTATCTGATACTTATGGTGCTGAATTTGAAGCTTTATACAATAAATACGTAGCCGAAGGTCGTGGTAAAAGAACTATTAAGGCTCAAAAATTATGGTATTCTATTTTAGAAGCTCAAACTGAAACTGGTACCCCATTCATTGTCTACAAAGATGCCTGTAATGAAAAATCCAATCAAAAGAACTTAGGTACTATTAAATCTTCTAATTTATGTTGTGAAATCGTAGAATATTCCGCTCCAGATGAGACTGCTGTTTGTAACTTAGCCTCTGTTGCTCTTCCTGCATTTATCGAAACCAGTGAAGATGGTAAGACTCAAATTTATAATTTTAAAAAGTTACATGAAATTGCTAAAGTTATGACTAGAAACTTAAACAGAGTTATTGACCGTAACTATTATCCAGTAGAAGAGGCTAGAAAGTCCAACTTTAGACATAGACCAATTGCTTTAGGTGTTCAAGGTTTAGCTGATACATTCCAGATGTTACGTATTCCATTTGAATCGGAACAAGCTAAAGAATTGAACATTCATATTTTTGAAACCTTATACCACGGTTCATTGGAAGCATCCTGTGAATTAGCTGAAAAAGAAGGCTTTTATGAGACATATGAGGGTTCTCCAGTTTCTAAAGGTGTCCTACAATATGACATGTGGGGTGTTACACCAAGTGATTTATGGGATTGGGATTCTCTAAAAGCTCAAATCAAGCAACATGGTGTTAGAAACTCTTTATTATTAGCACCAATGCCAACTGCTTCAACTTCTCAAATTTTGGGTTACAATGAATGTTTTGAACCATTCACTTCCAACATGTATCAACGTCGTACATTATCTGGTGAATTCCAAATCGTTAACCCATACTTATTACGTGATTTAGTTGATTTAGGTTTATGGAGTGATTCAATGAAACAACATTTAATTACTGCTAACGGTTCTATCGCTGATTTACCAAATGTTCCTCAAGAATTGAAAGACATATATAAGACTGTCTGGGAAATTTCACAAAAGACTATTATTGAATTTGCTGCCGACCGTTCTGCTTTCATTGATCAATCACATTCATTGAATATCCATATTCGTGCACCAACGTTTGGTAAGTTAACCAGTATGCATTTCTACGGTTGGAAGAAAGGTTTGAAGACTGGTATGTATTATTTAAGAACTCAAGCTGCCTCTGCCGCTATTCAATTTACAATCGATGCCAAGGTTGCTGAACAAGCCCGTAACGCTTCAGCCAACTTATCCAACTTAAATCGTCCAAAATATGTTGCTCGTAAACTAAATTTAGCTGCTGGTGAAACCGAATTAAAAATCGAAACAGCTGTTCCAAGAGAAGCTTCTCCTGCACCATCAACTGAATCATCTATATCAGAAGGCGTTGCCTCATTCAAAATCGAGGATAGTGTTCCAGTAACACCAATTGAACCAACAGTGACTGAGTCTAAACCAAAACCAATTACCGCTAGATCAGCCGCCACGGAAGAAGACATTGACATCTACAACTCTAAAGTTGTAGCTTGTGCAATCGAGAATCCAGAAGCCTGTGAAATGTGTTCTGGTTAGAACATATTAACATAACATTGCAAAGCAACCACAGGATGTTCTTTAGCATATTATTTACCGTAACATTATGTCTAGCAACAATCAAAGTCGATTTTGCTATCCAATTGTCATCACATTCATATATTTTATTATAGATTTTTATATTTAGCTTTTATACCTGTTAAAAAATTATTCAATATTATCCCAAACCCAAAACTAACCGATGTCTTAACAAACCTTAATTAGCAAGTAATAGTCTCTTAATTGTATATGCATCTACTACAATTCAACTTCCACAAGACTGTCATGTTAAAGTATTATCGTATTTACTGACACTTCCCATTTGCGTCATTTGGTTTCTTGATATTTAAGTCTCAATATTTTAAATGCTGAAAAATTATATTGACAAGTTTCACTTACTAATGTTGTATTTAAATACCATTAGGAACTTTATCAAAAAGTTACATTAGATGCATCCAAGGGAATCAATAGCCAATTATCTCAGTGCATGCAGTGTTTAACTTGAGCTTAAAATAGCATTTACCATGGCAGATATTCAGGAAGGCGTATCCAGTTCGAGACTGAATGATAATGACGAGGAGTATTTAGAAAGTTTTTCCATGCTGGACTTCAATGATCCTGATAAGAGTTCTGGTCCAGTGCCAGAGACCTCTACTGATAGTCGAGGTGAGAGTTGGATGCTACTGAATAATAGATCCACTCCAGGCCGCATCATAAATAAAATTTGGAATGGTCCTGACAAGCCAAGTGACGATGAGCCAACATTTCCATATAAATGGGAGTTCACAAGAACAATTGAAGAGTATCCAACTAAAGGGTTTGAAAAAACGATAAAAAATAAGAAGATACGATGGGGTTTTTTATTCTTTTATTGTATATTCTGGTTTGCCGTGATCCAATCGCTGTTACATCCGTACTTATTTCAAGAACCATTTTATTATACAGCTGAGGATGGTGAAAGTAAAGAACTAAAGAAAACTCCTATCATATCACTTTCCTGTAACTCATTTTTGAATTGGGAAGGTATGAATAATGCCTGTGGTTTAAATGCCGAGAGTTGTGGCCCATTCAAAGATAAAGAATATTTCATAAGATGTCCTGCATTGTGTGATCAAGGTGGATATTTATACTCTGCCGTGGCAGTAGGTGATAGAAGAACAAAATATGTCGGTTACCAGATAGGTGGGGGTAGATTAGATAAAGCAGGTCCAAATGGTGAAATATCATACCCTTATAGAGCTGATTCTTTTCCATGCAGTGCTGGTGTACATGCTGGTATTATTTCACCTTTACTCGGTGGCTGTGCCAGAGTTGCAATGGATGGCTCACAGATAAATTTCCCTGCAAGAGAAGGCCATCATGGAACAGGATTGTCAATTGCCTTTAATACATTTTTCCCAGGTTCTTATACTTATAAGCAAGTGCAAGAAGGAATAATGTCAGGTTGTTATGATCCAAGGTTTCTTGTTTTAATAATCAATATCATGTTTGGTCTAATTGTATTTTATTTGTATAAAGGTATTGTTAGTTATTGGGTAATTACCATTGCTGGCTATTGGACAATAATTCTTGCCACTGACCCACCGATTGTCGTTGACCCTCATGATTCCTACTCAGGATATGAGTTAATTAGTGTTGGGTTTCAGCGTTTACTTCCGTTAGGATTTGTTTTATATGTCATGTGGAAATGTGCTGTGAAAAGAACCTTAGAAGAAGGTTCGCCTTTAACAAAAGTACTCTTTTGGTATCCTATGTTTTGGTTAGGTGTATTGAATAATATGACATTTGACCGATTACCTGTCGATAGATTAAATTTGAAAGATTTGAAAGAACAAGCTGGGGCTTTGGCTGCTGTGATGTCAATTTTAAGTACAATTATAATTTGTGCCATAATACAAGCATATTCATTATGGAAGTCTGGACGTTTTCAAAAATATTTTAACATTTACTTAACTTTGATCATCACCATTCTTATATTAGCAACCTTACCGGGTCTGAATTTGAGAATCCACCACTATATTCTTGGTATATTGCTAGTTCCAGGATGTGCCACCAGAGGTACATCTGCGTACTTATTTCAAGGTATTTTGATCGGGTTAATTTTAAGTGGGGTTGCAAGATGGGATTTCGCTAGTATAGTGGAGACGAATCTTGCATTATTAAGAGGTGAAGCTGGTGCATCGATTGAACCACCACAATTTATATTTGATTCGAATAACCCACACAAAATATCCTGGAATCTGCAGAATGTAACATCAACAGATCATACAGGGCTTATCAATGGTGTTTCTCTTCTCATAAACGACTTTGAGGTCTATGTAGGTAAAAACACCACAATAGACATCGATGTTCTAATCCAAGAAAATGAGTTATTAAACCATCTGATTGAAGAATCAATTACTAACACAGATCACGATGGTTCTTACCTATACTTGAGAATAGCACAAGCATCAACCAACAATCCATCTTCAAACCGTGGGGACTACACAAATGCAGGGTTACTAGAGTGGCCACAAGGTATTTGGCATGAACCAGAGCCAGGTGTCTCATAATTGCATTGGTTCCCATTCGGAGAAACTACAACGACTGAGCTAAAACGATCGTTCGTTTTCTAAAAACATTACGTATTTAAATTATATAGAGAATAAATAGCAAATACAGACACAGCTCATGTGTTAATGAGATAAACCGTATATATATCATCAATTTACCTTCAAACTCTGTCAAATTTCACTTAAAATTGTACTGTTCTTATATTTTTCACTATAAATCGCCAATATAAAAAATACAAATCAACATTGCTTTTAATTTGAACGCAGATTTAAGAACATATATTGTCAAAGAGATTTATTGGATTGTTAATTGGTACGAGGTTGGTCAAGAACATTAGCAAGGTGTTGCCCAAGTCGTGATTATTGGTTTTATGGGAATACCTATTTTTTTTAAGAAATTTGTTACGTTAAGAAGCTAAATAGTTGATAGAGAACAATAATTGAACCAAGATGGCCACAAAACAAGCTCATAAAAGATTGACGAAAGAGTATAAGATGATGAATGAGAATCCTACTCCATTCATCATTGCTCGTCCTAACGAGGAAAATATCTTAGAATGGCATTACATTATAGATGGTCCTCCAGATTCGCCTTATTTTGAAGGCCAATATCATGGTACCTTAACTTTCCCAAGTGACTATCCATACAAACCACCTGCCATTCGTATGGTCACGCCTAATGGACGTTTCAAGGAAAATACAAGGTTATGTTTATCCATGAGTGATTACCATCCAGATACTTGGAATCCTGGTTGGTCAGTGGCTACAATTTTGAACGGTTTGTTAAGTTTCATGACTGGGGATGAGATTACCACTGGCTCGATAACAACAACTGAACAACAGAAAAAGATACTAGCCAAAAAGTCAATGGACTATAATACGTATCATAATCTCAGATTCCAAACTGTTTTCCCAGATATTGTAGAGACAAACATTGAGAAGTTAAAAGAGAACAAAAAAAATGCTTCCAACTCGTCTGGTCAAGATGACTTTCTTAATGAAAAGAGAGATGTCATTGCAGATGCAGCAAAGGAAGAACCAATTCCCTTAGAAGAAATTTTGGATCCTGAAGATAGAATACGTGCTGAACAAGCCTTAAATTATAAAGGCAAAAGTGTGGCCAATGATGCAACAAAAGATAAAGAAGGTAAATATCCTTCCATGTACATTATTGTGGCCCTACTATTCTTTGCTTTAGGCTTCGGTATCAAGTCCAAATAAGACACTTTTGTGGTAGACAAAGCCATGTTGATACATTTTCATTATACATACACTCACATTAATATAAATATGAAGTAACACTCAAGATACATAATTAAATTTTTATTTAAATGGTCAACATTAAATAACGTACATATCTATATCTCTCAACAAATATCACACTATAAAGTGAACATTGACTATAACATGAAGTCAAATACTTTAATTAAAACAACCACTTCCGTAATGGAGAATTATCTCAGTACCGAAACTATTATCATTATGGAATGCACTTAACAAATGTTTCGGACCCCTCCTTCCCATGTGAATCCTGACCATTCCTCTTGCATAAATATATTATTTTGAAGCATTTACAAGTAATCAAACTTTTCAACCTCACACAGCAATAGGCTCAGGAAGAGGAGTTCCAGCTTCCTCATAGTATTCCGCCAAATCCTCTTTCTCGAAGATGACCTGGATCATTAATGAACAACTTGGACACACTGCAGCTTCTTCTCCATCAAACAGATCGTCTATATACACTTGAAATCTGTCACCACAAGGACATGGATATGTAAAAATTTGTGTGGCAGGATCAAAAGTCATGTCCTCTATTTCAATCTGGTCATAATACGACATGTTGGTACTATTATCTTATGCAAATATCACTGTAGTGCTCCTGACAACTTAATACAGATACCTACGTGTTTAACTCTCTCACTAATGCCTCTTTTATATTACACTTTGTATGTAAATGAGATGAGATGGGATGAGATGATTTTTTTTTCACATTACTAACATTAAATTTAAAACCGTTGCACCAACGCCAGAATAAAAAACGAGTTCAACAAGATACTGATTCTAAGGCCTCAGACATCCTCAAATGTAATTGAAACCATCAAGACTGTTGTTCACACCAGGTCATGGTTCTACAACCAAATTAATTCAAGAAAGTTGCAAAGATACACATATATATAATGAATATTCGAATCAGAAGTAAAAAGGCAATAACAATATTTTTATCTGCATAAACAAAGTTTCAGTACAGGTCTGTGTAAATAAGCTTTATCATCATATCAAATATTCTTGAACTATCCTAAACAAGTGCATAGAGTCATTTGTACGTTCAGAGACAATAAATTACATTGCACATCTACTGACGTGCTATTGTCATTCGTTTTCTCATGATTTGTCCACCAGGACAGAACTCTCTCAAACATCCAAAGGCAACTACAACTGACCATGCACTGCTCTACAAGAACAATGCCACACCCACTTACAATTTACCCAAACCATCAAGTACTTCATCATTCCTGGCGACAGAAATATATTAAAAATCTTTTCAAACTTTACTTCCTTTATATACCACAATTTTTGCGTGAAAATTTTTTCACAACAGATAATGGCAACTTTTGTAAGAAGTTGTTAGGGCATTGCAAGACCTGGAAGGTGGTAATAGTTGATGAATTTGCCAGAAAGCTGTGGGTCTCATGGGCTCATGAGAATCTGGTGCAATTGTTTAGTCTAGTGATGGGAGAGTATATGTTATTATAATACAGATAAGTCTTTTATTCAATTGAGTTATATATCTATATACGATGTGAACAATTATGTTATAATTTATGATTAGATGCTATTGCCTGTGTTTTCTATGTACTGTTGTAGCGGATCTTTTTCGATTGTGTATACTTTCATGTTTCTTATTTGGTCAAAGTCGATGATATCTCTTAATTTACGGTCAGTTTTGTACCATTCTTGGATCAACCACACCATTTCGTTTGAATAGTCTGGAATTGAATTTATATTATCCGTTGCAGTTAATGGCGAGGTTTCGATAATGTCTCTTAACATGTAATAAATTTTTTTGTAAGAAACACCTGAATTGACGAAGATTGATGTGACAACACCTGCTTGAATGTGTTCCTTTGGTAATAGTTCATGGAACAATTTGTAAATTGTAGGAAACAATGTATCAATAGGGAAAATAAACTCAGATGTGTGTACATTAGTACCCACTTTTGTGACAACATTGGATAGAAGGTTAATAAAATTGATAGATTCCTCGTATTTGCTACTGGAATCTTTTTGTAATTCTTTTAATGATGCAAAAAGATTTGACCAAGTTTCCATGATCTCTTCCTTATTTCTAAAATCAGAGACTTTAAATATACTCAAACAAATTTCATAATATCCTAAAGGAACAGCGTAATCGTTATATAATTCGTTAACAGACAAAAATCTACCATTCAAACTAGAAATCAACTCTTCCTTCATTGTGGAGTCGATTCTATTATCAGATTTAACCAGAGATAAAATTTCATCTTGAATAGTTGGAATTTCAAAAATTTCTTGAATTCGCTCTGAAAGTTGCATCATGTTTTGTTTTTGATTACTTGGACAATCACTATTACAGAAACCATTAGCTCTTGATAATAATTCAATTCTGTCGCCCAAATTAATGTCAAAATCAGAAATTGAGAGTGAATACAATATACTAGCAGCTTCATAATAATTGGATCTCTTCGAGTAATAAACCCAAAGCAAGTTAGAAATTTCCAACATATCCTTCGCTTTTTCTCTTAAATAAGGTAAAATATATTCTGTATCTAATTGCAACAATTTATCTTGTTGTTTTTGAGAAACTAGCCAATCATAAAGCTGGTAGTGGAATAATTTATCCTTGTAACTAAATACACAATCGTAACTTTGTTCTCTTAATGTAGACCATTCATTTTGTATATTTAAGTTGTTACTTCTATCGGATGCGTAAGAAGATGCGATTTTATCAACTTTAATCAATATTTCAAAAACCATATCGTAAATAACTAATCGTTTTTCGTATAATCTTTTTCTATCATCATGAGGTAAACAACCATCAGCAAAATATTGGGAGGCTAAATTGCCCTTATCCATGTAATTAGCCATGTTTAATAAAAATTGAATAGTCTTTGGGAAATATTTTAAATCCAACATTATGGTTGTTGCTTCCTTTAATTTATCAATAGATATATCGTCAACAATCTTTTCAAATAGATTTATGGCACTATTCAAATGATACCTTAAGGATTCATAGTCTCTTAAGCCAATTTCTTTAGCTTTACGCAAATGTTCAACAGCTCTGAAGCCTAAAATATCACTGCTGGAACAGAATGATCCACAACGCTCTTGTAAGGCAGTTGCTATATATTCAATGGATGCACCTCTTGTTATATTTCTATTTATAATTGAAGAAAATATTTCTTTAACATATGATTTAGTTTTATCATTTGGTGCAAATAAATCTTTATATTTCAATACAACCAGGCCAGATTGTACCTCTAGATTTAAACTATTGACAATATCATTAAATGCAGAAAAGTTACTTTCATAACCATCTACTTCACTTTCCTCATACAAGACCTTCAAAAACATTAATGATTCCTTCATGGATTGAATTAGTTTAATCATTGAACCTATAGCAATATTCTCAGCTTGGTATACAACACTCTCTGACTTATCAGCAACCTTTGTAGTGGTACTTGAATTTGACAGAAGTGGTGTATAAATAGTACTAATGGAACTACTATAGACTTCAAAAAATTCATTTAAAATTTGAATAGATGAAAGATAGTAGTCAACATCATTTTTAGAAATGGATATATTGGTAATATGTGCTGGACTTGAGGACACTGATTTACTACCAAACTGAGAAGTCTGTTGTTTATGGTCTTTATGATTGATAAATACTGGTTTTTCCCATATATCTCTAAATAATCTACCAATTAACAATGGGATAGCATAGAATCTTGCAGATAAAAATACATCATCAAGGCTAAAATCAGTATTACTTGTATTGTTTTCTGGATATAAATTAGTATTTGCCTTTTGAGGTGTAACTGAATTTAAAAGAGACCCAGTAGTTCCTGTTGGCTTTCCTAATAAAGATGAAACTGCAGAACTTGAATATCTGTTATATTTTGGTTTGATATCAAGAATACCTGGTAAACCGACAAAAAAGAACGTCAAAGCTGCTGATCTTAAACTATCCGGTTTGTTTGATTTACATGCAACATACAGAGCGGTAGAACATGCCTCTGTTAACCCATAATTGACCACAAATGGTAGGGGATTATCAATTAATGACTCAAATATTTCGTCTGGAGATCTATACCTGTAAATCTCAATTGCATTGTTTGTTAAAACAGCTATCTTCATATTTTCCGTATTATATTGAACTGCAAATGAGTTTGCGTAACCTTCTTGCTTCATTGTAGCATTAAAACCAGATGTTAGAGGAACAATTTCTTTCACGATACTTGTGGTATCTAAAAATGTTGCATTTTCAATATATTTTCCATGAGCTTTTAACACACCATAATCTGGAACGGAAACAAATAGCTTATTCTTAATTGGTGTAGTAGTATTAGCCCGTGTAGTAATATTAGCTGTTGTAGTGGTACCATCTGTTGGAGAATTTGGATTTTGCTCAGATTTAACTATGGATGAAAAGAAAATACCAGGAGATATTATAGTGCTAGCACTTGTGGTTTCCAATAAGACGGAAGATTTCTTTTGAAATCTTAATAACACAGATTCGGATGACGCGAGGCTTGAGTAAAATGGTAAGCTTCTCTTTTGTTGTTCCAATTGTTCTTTTTGTAATTCTTGTTGAATAACTTGCTGTGTAACCGAACTAGGTGGAAACTTGATGGATTCCAATCTTATAGCTTCTATATTTGATCTGCCAACAGAACCATTGAAATATAATCTTACACCACCGATTGTAATTGCAACCAAAAATAAATTATTATTTTCATACTGTGTTACAGGTATAATTTTAGAAATCTTTAAAAATTTGTTTGAAAGAATAGCAGCACCTCTTGCTGTAGTAGTACCTATAATTCTTTTTATGTATGAAGGATCTATTAACATTGGCCCTGTCAATGATTTGTTGCTGGCAATTAAATACGATCTTATTATTGATTTGGATGATAAAGTATACACAATACCTCTTGATTGATCAACTGTTAATTGGATAATGTATTCTTGATGATATTTTGAATTTTCCTCAAAAAACGATTGTATATAATTACTACCTGGTATTTTTGAGACAATATTTGTAGGTAACAAACTGGACAAAGTTGATTGTGTTAAACAGACTTTGGTACATTTACTGTTGTACCAATCATCTGATCCTGAATATTGTAATTCCCATATATGAGTACCGTTATTTTTACCAGTAAAGAAGATTTGACCAGTTTTATCATACGTTGTAATATTTGAAATATCTAAACCATGGATAGAAACTGACATACCAGTATTATAAACACTAATATCGTTTGTTTTTTTATTATATGATATGGCAAAAATGTAAATATCAAATGGAGTAGCAACTAATAATAGATGATCGATATGATCCACAAATGTATCTTGTTTTGGTTTAACTAATGCGACTTTTAAAATGGTTTGTTTAATTTCATCAATTGTTTGAAACTCTGATGAGTTATGAATGTTCCAAAGAACCAATTTATTATCAATAATGATCCAGCAACGGTTAATCTCTGTGAAGATACCCATTTCATTTTTAATTTCTGCTTTTGCTGAATCCTTTAATATTTCATCAGGGATATTAATAACTTGTTGTCTTTCAAATGGAGTAAAAGCACCTAATCCCCCAATTTCTTTTGAAAAATTATAAGTGACTCCATTGTTATAATATGACCTTTCATCTAACACTGGAGTATTAGAATCCCTTCTTAATAAATAATCAATATATTGAGTGGCTAGATCCAATGGTTTAACATTAGCCATTCCATTGATCCGCAAATGTTCAGCATTGTTATTGTTATACAGGCTAGCAGAGTTTGGTCCTTGCGACACCCCCATAAACCTCACATTGCCCAACGATAAATTTGCGTCTACTCCATTAGCATTATTAGCATTCAATGTACCATTAGTACCGATGCTTATCTTGTTGTTATTGACACCTGTCGTGCCATTGCTCTGAAGAACAGAACTCGAAATACCGCTCGAATTATCGCCATTGGTCAACGACCTGAACGTGGCAGTCGACTGGTAGTCAACTGAACTTTTCAACGGCGTAGAAAACATAATTCCTCTTTAAAATTCCCACAATTTTCCACAATTCCTAGCGCCAATATTCGATGCCTATTTCCCCTTCAAAACACAAGCAATTGCACTGGTTCAACTCTGCTTTAAACGTCTTGGTAACCCTCAACGAATTGGCCATCCACGTCATCTCTCCAGCCCCAAATCACCAACCAGTTAACCTTCTTTACGTAAACAAACAAATAAATCTTACTTATATTCTTCTTTTATTTATAAATTATGATGTTAAATTTATTGAAAATTTTTTGGATCACTGAATACGAAAACACATATGATCATGATATACGAAGGGGTTAAATATTTAAAATTGACATCAAATTTGTTGTCAATAATTTGAATTTAAGGTCAACTTATATATAAATCTAGCACTTTTCATAGGTCACTTTTGTTTCTTGTTGACGGGCTGTGTGGTTCTTAGAGGTGGTTGTCAGTTGTGGTTGTTTTTCTTAGTGGAAAATCAGGACAATGGAGACATCTGTGGGGGTCTAGATGGGTATCTGAAGTGATCTAAGGTATTGAGGGTCTTGAGGAAACATTGCATGCCATACAAATTTGTTTGGCGATAAGATTGGATTGAGATTAGGAATTAGTGGAGATGCTTTGGAATTTTAATGGGAAACTGCGAATTTTTGGATCGGTGAGGAAGTTTTCGTTGCTTCCAGAGTACACTTTAAAATGTGGATTGGAGATACATACACAATTGGATACTAAATATAAGCTTTTTTCCTTTTCGACTAATGATCCCTTTAAATCTATAGAGGCGCCGAATGAGAATGTCTCGTATTTTGATGTTGCACTTCCAGGATCGCAACCTCATTTGAATTATGAAGCTGTAGTTCACGCATTAAAACTATCGTCTGCTTTAAACTGTAAAATAAATTGTGAGTCACAATTTGATAGAAAACATTATTTTTATGGAGATCAGCCATTAGGGTACCAAATTACACAGCATTATTCTCCAATTGCATCAAATGGTTATATAAAGTTATCAACCAAATTCGATGAGATTGAAGGAACTGAAGATAAAATTATTAATGTGATTCAATTACAAATCGAACAAGACACAGGGAAATCAGTATATGATCAAGACGAAAAACTCACTCAATTGGATTTGAATAGAACTAATGTACCTTTGATTGAAATGGTCACAAAGCCAGATTTCACCAGTTTAAAACAAGTTAAAGCATTTGTTAAAAAATATCAAAATTTAATAAAAGTATTGGGAGTCTCCACTGGTGAATTAGAGACAGGTGCAATGAGAGTAGATGTAAATATATCAATAAATGATTATCCAAGAGTAGAATTGAAAAATCTTGCTAATACAAGTTCTATTATGAATGCAATAATGTACGAATATAATAGGCAAGTTAAAATAATTAAAGAAGGAAATCCAGAAAAAGAATTAGCAGCATCAGAAACTAGAGGTTGGAATGGTACAGAAACAGTAAAATTAAGAAGTAAAGAAACAACTATTGACTATAGATATATGCCAGACTCAGAATTACCAAAATTAAGACTAACTGAAGATATCCTAACTAAAGTTAAAGAATCTTTACCAGTTTTACAAGATGAATTATTAGATAAATTAATAAATTATCCATATAATTTATCTTTAAAAAATGCAAAAATTTTAGTTATAAATAACAATAATCACAATGTCAATTATGAAAATGCTGAATTGAGAAAATATTATTTTGAAGTATTCAAATATTATACAGAAACAGTTGGAATTCAAAATATAAATTCAAAATTACCAAATAATTGGATTATAAATGAATTAATAGGTGATTTGAATAAACTAGATTTATATTTACATGACATTTTATCTTCTTTAACTCCCAAAATATTTGCTCATCTATTATCTTTAATTCATATTAAAAAGATATCTAATGCTAGTGGAAAATTATTACTATTTCACGTTTTAAAAGAATTAAAAGAGACAAATACTTCAGAACTACCAATTCAAATTGATTTTGTAAATTTAATTGAAGAATTTGAACTGGAACAAAGTTCAACTATTAATCAAACAGAGATAGAGAATATTTGTCGTCAAATAATAGAAGAACTAAATAATGAAAAAATGATAGAAGCCATTACATCTGGTAAGAAAAAAAATAGTCTAAAATTTTTAGTGGGTCAAGGTATGAAATACTCACAAGGGAAACTAAATGCTAAAGATTTAGAAGCTGCCTTTAAGTCAGTACTTTGTATAAAATGGTAAACATAATCTAAAATTACCTTGTAAATAGAATTTAAATCATATAAGGAAGGAATAACATTCGTTTAATTAATTCAATTATTATTAATGAGTATTTATTTATAAGCTTTCAAACATATAAATTTATCAGGATATAATTATGAAAGCATGCAAATTAAGTAATGATTTGTTACATAGACAATATACAATATAGTTCTAATTTCATTAAGAATCTTTTTTCATTTAGCCTTCTCTTTGACTTCAGCATCCGTTGGTGCATGTATTCTAATTATATTAGCATAATTCTGATTATTAAAGCTATAACCTTTGCTCCAATCGTAACTGATAGCATAGGCCAATATACTCCCCTGTCTATTGAAATTAGCAACTGATATAGAACCATTTTGTGGTGGATAACCTTTTAATCTATGCTTTTTATTTTTATCCCAAAAGTGGAAAGTTCCATCACTTCCAGCTGATACAAAGGTACCATATAATGGATGGAAAGAGATGCTATTTACTGAATAAACATTCGACTGACTGGCAGCACCAATGCTTCTATTAGGATTTGTTTGTCTATGGCATTTAAAGGAAAACCCTGAAGTTTTCTGAATTTGTTCATCCAGATATCTTATCGCTATTCTACCTTCAGTAGAACCAATTGCATAACCATCTGCAGATGGATAACATGCAATAGTTCTTGTTTGCAATTTTAACGGTGACTGTGTATTTGTGAATATTTGAGTTGGATTTCCTAAATTTATTATCCTTATATGCCTTTCAGCTGTTCCAACAACCAATAATTTATTAACAGAATCCATCGCATAGACACGATCAGGCATAGCAAGTGTAGCAACTGGTTGTTGTTGCCTTAAATCCCAATATTTAATGGTCTTATCCCAGGAACCAGTAGCTACACATTCAATATTAGTTGGCCCACAATTGACAAATCGTAACGTCTTAATTGCAGAATCATGCACACCCACCTTTTGTTCTTGATTAGTATTAATATCAAACAATTTGACAGTATTATCACAACCACCTGATGCAACTTTAGTACCATCACTGCTCCATCTAGTACATAGTACTGGTGCGGAATGAGTATATTGTGCTTTAGTTTGTGGATTACCATTATTAATATCCCATATTTTCACTTTCCCATCCCACGAACTGGTACTAAATATGAAATCATGCTGAGTTGAAAATGCAAGATCAGATATGGAATCATCAGCTGGATTATTAATAACGATGTCGCTAGCCATGTCAGAATCTGAAGCCATAGTAGCTGAACTAGAGGCGGCAGGCTTTGACTGGAAATAAGGTAACATTCTATAATTACTCGTCACTTTAATAACGCTTTATTAGCAGGCTCCCTTGAATAGACCAACGCAGCACCAGTAAACTGAACCAATGAAAGTGAGAACCACTAATATACACACCGGTCCTGAATTCGCTTCAATGCAAGATATACTAACTACTATGTTCTAAAACATTTATGTAATTATTAATATTGACAAGATTCTTGATATTGAAACTTTTCTTGTATCATTTTTTATATAAAGCTCATCGCAAAATTAATCAATGCCTGAAATATCTTTAAAACAAATCTTTGACAATGGGCTTAATAATTAGCCATAAGGATCATGTTTGTAGTTAGAATCCATATACTATATATGTAGCTTAGATATTTTGATGTGTTTTAGAAAAAAAAATGGTTCTTTGGTCCAAAAATGGCACATGAACTGTTAATTGAATCAGTAGTTTGAAAGAATGTCATATATATATATAGATATTGAGTAGACAACAAGTTTTTAAAGTAAAAGAATATTTTATTAATTTATAATGTCTACATTAATCCCATTCCATTAGATTAAAATCATTTTTATTATTATTAACCAAGTCAAGTTCAAAATTTTCACCTACGGTATTACCATTAGAATCATCCATAGTTGTATTATTTTTATTTTGAGTTTGTGAATTATTTGTTGGTTCGAGCGAATTAACTCCATCATCTAAAATTCCATCAATATTGACTATATCAAGTATATCGTTGGCGTTCCCATTATCAAATCCATACATTTCGTCATTTATAATTGGTTCAAGCTTATCATTTGAAGGCAAATTATAGTCAAGAGAGATGTCATAGCCTCTCACTCCAGTTGAACCAAATTCGCTAACATTACTCATAGAACTTAAATGATTTTCCTTAAATCCATTAGACCTAGTAGCTTTTACACCGGTATCAGATACACTACCTATGCTATTCATCATATTTTCTTGGGTTGATACTTGAAATAAATCAAGATTGTTTGGTTTTGTTATCCTCTTTAAATCAAAGCTGGAATTTTTCTTATTTATAATGGAGCTAGTTAAACCAGACATTGTATAATTTTCAGGTGTCGTTTCTGCAGACACTGTTTTCCTAATCCTTTTGTTTTTCTTAGTAATGGCAGCCGTAGTTGCTGCAACAGCACTCGAAATATTTTTATAACTATCATTCTTAGAAGAGTTTACTCTTGATAAAGTGCTCAAATTTTCATTTACTGTGGCTAAAGAATTTGGCAAAACTACTTTATGATTGAACGAGCCATTTTGCATTTTTGACAGTGGAGTTTGCCCGAAACGGGTATGGAGAGGTGTAACAGGTTCAGAATTTGAATCATCTTTCCTTGCCTCCTGCTTTGAATTTTTAACAGATTCTAATATTGATGTTGTTGAATTACTTCTTTTCTTCTTGTTAGATCGTGTGTTTTGCTGAGATGTTTCTTGCTTTTGTGGAGCACATATAACATTTGTAGGATTATGCTTGCTTGTAATTTGTAGACTTTTAAATTCAGTTGTTTTTTTGGTGCCACTATTACTGTTACTTTTTGGTGAAATTGGGATAGCCCTTCTTTTCACTATTATGTCTTTTTCAACATTTACAGTATTCATGGAATTCTGTGAAATAACGTCTTTTGATGCATCTGGTGATTTCTGATCTGGTTTATTGTTACGCCTATTTTTTGGATTGCGTGAATGTGTTTTTGCTCTACTTTTTGGTATAACTTTAGCGTTTGATCCAAGTTGGGGTACCTCTGATATGTTACTTAACTGTGATATAGGTGACCCATTTGAACTTTTAAGTCCTTGGGCATTCATATATGAGTTCATATATGGATAACTTTGAGTACGATTTGATGTATTATAAGGAAACACATCAGGCATATTATTCGGCACAAGTTGTGGCCTTGCTTGTATATTCTGCTGTTGCATCTGTTGTTGTGCAAGTTGCATTTGCTGGCACTGTTGTTGTTTTTGCATTTGAAGTTGCATTTGAAGTTGTTGTTGTTGTTGTTGCTGCTGCTGTTGTTGCTGCTGTTGTTGCTGTTGTTGTTGTTGTTGTTGTTGTTGTTGTTGTTGTTGTTGTTGTTGTTGTTGTTGTTGTTGTTGTTGTTGTTGTTGTTGTTGTTGTTGCTGTTGTTGCTGTTGTTGCTGTTGTTGTTGCTGTTGTTGTTGCTGTTGTTGTTGCTGCTGTTGTTGCTGCTGCCTCATTGCCGCTAAATTTTGATGATTAATATTCGGATTTGATGAGTTTTCCATCATAGCATTGATAAAAGTACTTATAGATCCTGTTTTTTCGATACTGTCCACTGCCGTAGCAAACGCAACCGGATCAAAAATATCCGAATCATATTGGCCTCTATGTTCTGATACATGTTGCATTCTAGCTGTATGTACAATCAAACTTTTGTAAATTTGCTCTTGATTTTCTTTATACGAAAGTATATCGACATAACTTTGTGAATCAGTTGATCCAGTTTTCCTCGTTTTCACATTTAATATATCCCAAAAAATTTCCCACCATTCTAATAGAAATCCATTCGTTGTGTCTTCTAATATAGGATCAAAAGTTTTATCACCATTAATGGTCGATTTCCCCAAATCACCTAAATGTGTTGCACCAAACATATTATTTTTTGATTCACTTGCAATGTTATTCTGATTTTTTTTCTTAGTCTTATCATCGATTTTAACCTCTTTAGCAAACGCTTTAGCAGTTTTTTTCAATGATGATTTCATAAAGAAATCGTAGATATAATTATTCAATCTGTCTATAGATTTTTGTTTCACTTGTTTATTGATGCGTTTATTATAAGTTTCATCCAACACATTCCCATCTGGTCCATTCACAATCGCCGAAGGATCAAGAATATTTGAGTTTTCAGTATTATTCATATAAAATTTGGCTAAATTTTGAAATGATAGAGCAGACGTTAACTCGATCGAGTTAATATCATCACCTGGATTATCCATATTTTCACTAGCATACAATTCAGTGTATATTACTAGATGACAAACACTGTTATAACAAAGGGTATATTAATTAAATTACCTAATAATCACAACTATTTTGTTGTCCCTCAACCCCACAATGCGTATTCCCAAATTCCTTCAAATTTGCTCTTTTTTCAAACTTTAAAAGTGTAAAAAATAACTTATATTAAGTCAACTAGCCTATGTGCCTTTGAAGTTGCTGTATAACCAACACTTCTCATCAGATCAGTACATTTTAGATACCAGTCTTATATAGGCAATTTGGCTAATTATATTCACAATACTAAATGCTTACATTTTGGAAAATTTCAAAGGAAATTTAATATCAGAAATACAAGGGCGGGTAAAATGTAATACAAGGTCACTGAAGATACAAGATTCAATGGTTACTGTAAGACTTTGCATGGTTAGACGACTGAATATGAGGTATGGGTTAGAACATCTGGGACTATATGGTTATATGCTAATTGTAGGGTGATACCATTCCGTTTGCTTTGCTTGGACCTTGCTAGTTCTAGGACTACGATCTGGGAAGTACGATCTGGGAACTGGAGCTGAGATGGAGTCTGTCACATGAACAAAAATTGTGGTGCTAGTGCGTTTCCAATGGCTTCAATGACTATTGTATTCATAAGAATGGATTATGGGACTCTAGTTGTTCTTTTTTGCTTTCAATTTTGAATCTGCGTGCTCGAGTTCTGTAGTATCCATTGGAGCACAACATAAGTTTGTAACGATGATTAAGAATAACAATGATGTGTTCAATACAAATAGAAGATTGCTAGCGGTTGAATTTGGAGGATACGAGTTCCAACAGTACTCATGAGCAATATACCACAGAGTGCCGATGTAGACGTTGAGACCAGCCCAGTTGACTAAGAGAGGAATGGTCCAATGATACCAGGCTAAAAATTGATAATGTAAAGATCTTGAGAAAAAAATACCAATATA
Source organism: Tetrapisispora fleetii (assembly GCA_003707605.2). Taxonomy (NCBI): domain Eukaryota; kingdom Fungi; phylum Ascomycota; class Saccharomycetes; order Saccharomycetales; family Saccharomycetaceae; genus Tetrapisispora; species Tetrapisispora fleetii. The sequence continues at coordinate 150,794 of PPKB02000008.1, read as the reverse complement.
ATTAGTAATAATCATTGTGAATGGAACGAACTTTTGAATATCCACATTACTATTCAATTGGTTGTTTTTAGTGAATGGGTGAAGTATAGAGTAAACGATGTCGTGGAAGAATCTTGGATATTGCCATATTATTATTGTCATTATTGCCACTACTTGTGATATGAGTAGAGATAAATGGAAGTATTTATTTTGGAATCCTTCTTCATCCAACATCTGCCAATTAACACTCCATTTATGCATAAAGTTTCTACTAAAATCAAAAGCTGAATTGAAATATTCTTTTGGATACATTTTCAAAAACGGTAAAGATACTAATATTTGCCATGTAAGCATTATAACAGTACTGAGAACTACTTTAATAAATTGACCGTCAAAATTCAAATAAATCACAAGTAGAAAAGCTGGAAGATACAAAAGAGCATTCATCTTAATACTAACCGCAAAACTGTACATCAAAGAAGCAATAAAGGTTAGACTTTGAGCTAATGTCTTGTTCTTAATTTTGGTAGCATATGTCAATAGTAGTACTGTCTGTACCATGAAAAATGTAGTAAAACAGTCATTAAATAAACGTAACACATAAATGGAATGTAACCTTTTTGATAAACTTGCTAACGCAATACACCAAGGAGGTAATTCCATAATGTGGTAAAAAATCATCTGAAGTACAAATGTTGCCATATACAATATTCTAAATATTATTTGACCTTCTGAGATATTATCCATACCTGAAGTCATATAGTTCATGAATCTGTAGATAAGTACATGTCCGGCAGGGTACACTAATGGCCCAGTCCCACCTTCTATTAACGAATAGTTATATTCACCATCTTTAATCATCTCAATCTGCTCTACATATGCTTTATAATCGATTTCAGTATATGCAACATTTTTTATTATAAGCTTCAATGCCATAGATTCAAACACAATTAACAAAATAATGACAATAAAACTTGCATTCTTGGAGAACAACATGAAATTGATAGCTTCTTTGAAATCATCCAATGGCCTAAATGGAGGTCTCACAAACTCTTTCTGAGAACTCTCTTTCTGAATCTCGTTACTTTTGCCAGACAAGCTTTCGTTGCTCGACAAACTTTTGTTGTTCGACATTTCTAATTCAAAAAATAATCACTACCAAGTCACTTTCCCTTCTTACTTATCTCATGCCACATTACAATAATAATTTACAATCAATTTAAATCAATCCACTCTTAAATATACAATATACAAATTTATAAATTGAATATAACCTTTTTTTCAATATTAATTATGAATAAATTTCCATTTCTTCTAAGACTTAAAAAAATATATTTATGAGATTTTGATGACAATGATCAGATATAAATAAGAAAGAATAAAAGATGAATATTGTGGGATAAGTTTTTTTTATAGATGAGCGATGGGACATTGTAGTTCATTGAGTTATTCAATTTTTAGTAATATATCTATATATGCATACGTTATGTAACACAACCTACTTCTTCGTTCAAAATTAATAGTTTTTATGTTGTTAAATTGTTGTTTAATTCTTTTGTCATTTTATCTAATGATACACCATCTGGATTCATTCCGATTAGCTTCTTATATTTCATCAGTTTGCTGGTTGCACCACTATCAACTTGAGCGTTGATAATTTTTTGAAATAGAAGATTTTGGTCCTTAGCTAAAATTCTATATTCATCAAATAATTCTGAATCAGTACTCGATGCATTAGTTAATGAGTCGCTATTCATTTTTTCTTCTATATCTTTCAGTATGTTTGATAATTCTTTTTTACCTTTATTTTTCAACAATAACATTGTTTTATTTTTCAAAGAACTTAACTTTTTATACATTTCATCATTATAATTTTTTATGTCAGTTATCGATACAAGTTCATCATTTCTTTTATTTGCTTCTTTTAATACATCGTTTGTTTGCTTCTTGATCAATTCAATTCTTTCATCTGTGTAATATATTTTATTCTTCAATGTTGAAATATCAGTACTAGATTTCTCCAATAAACTTATAACTCCATCATAAAATTTTTCAGATAACATCTTCATTTTCTTAGAATTGCTTCTTAGTTCCAAGCTTAAAGAAGTATTATCTTCTTTAAATCCAGAATGTGTATTCGAAAGTTTATCAGAGCATGAACTGTTTAAACAATTTAAAACATTTTGTGTGTCATTGTTTTTGTAAGATGGCAATGAGAATTCAGATTCCAGGTCTTTACAGGCTGATGATTGTAACTTATTCGTTTGTAAAGAAGTATCTGAATTTTCAACTTCATTAGAAATACTTTCATTCAAACTATTTATAATAATATCGTCTGTCTTACTTTTTTTTTTGAATTGTTCTGTATTTGAACGTACTAATGAATCTATATCATAAGATAACATTTTTTGTATTGGTGTATTAATTTTCTTCAGATCAGGGGTTCTAAATTCAATACTTTTGATGAAATTTTGTTTAGCTGTTTGTGGTGTTGCATCAATTGCTTGTCTAATAGTAAAACTTAATGATAAAAAGTCAGGGTTTTCAAAAGTATTGTTATCCGCTCGACTGTTTAATATAGTCAGTGGTGTATCATTATTTAAATTAGTAAAACCCTCTGAACAACCGAGATTTAATAATTTATCATATAGTTTAAAGTTATCATTTAATGCAGCTATATGTAAAACTGTGTTTCCCAAATGGTCTTGGTGATTTAGAACTATGTTTATTAAATTAACATCATTTTCATCGGTTTCTTGCAAATTTTCAATAATTGCATCCATGTAATAACTTATAATATCCTGATCTTTATTTTTGTTGGCAGTGAGTTCAACTAAATAATGCAAAGGTAATCGTCCGTTTTTATCCGGCGTAGTTAAACATATCCTTAATATAGATATTATCTTTTTAAAATTTCCTGCTCTGAAACTATTATTATAAAATAACATTTTTGTAATAGGATTAAACCCTGAAGTATTATAATTCAAAATTTGACATTTTAATGAAATCAAAAGCTTGATCAAAGGTAAATTACTCATTGCAGCAGCCCAATGCAGAAGCGAATGCCCTTGATCATCGATCTTATAGTCTATATCGAGATCATTAGGTACATTATACAACTCTGGAGGCAACGCATAGCTTTCTTCCAAACATTTCTCCGATGATAAAGTTTTTATCATTAAATTTTTATATTGCCCTACACTTAAATTTTTTGATGAATTTTCAGCAAAAGTAGAATCATCTGCTGGAGTAGCTGGTTGTGATGTTTCTGAAAAATCATATTGTGTGAATGATAGACCACTAAAATCAGTAGCTTCTATGCTATTATTTCTACTGTTTATATTATTAGTGTGTATGTTTGGAAGAAATATTCTTTTTTCAAAAGACTTCAATTCCAACGATTTTGTAAGGGCTGGATCAATATAATTCGGTATTAAATTATTTCTATTATTATTTCTATTATTATCTTCTTGATGATCACTAAATTGTAATGGTTTAGCTTTGGTCATACCTTCTAGCGATATGTTAAAATCCAGTAGTTGACTACTATTTGTAATATCAATGTTAGATTTAGTACGAGAGCCTTCTGATCCAGCAGAAGTAGGAATTATTGAACTGAATTTTCTTTTGGTTGGTGTGATTTTGTAACTAGAAGGAGAAACTATTTTCTTATTCAAGGGATTTTTTTTCAAAGCACTATTTTTCGATCTTCGTACTGGTAAATTATCAGGATCAATTACATAATTCAGTAGTTTATTTATTATTGGATGTTGTATCTCATATTTGTGAACTAGGATCTTTGCATCGTTTAGGGGGACCCATGTTCCTTGAAACCTACCATAACCACCTTGAACTTTCTCATGTTTTAAAAATTTAGATTCTTTTTCTAGTATCTTTGTCCTTTTGTTCTTGGTAAAGTTTGCAATCTTAAAAATCTGTGTAATATTAATCCAGTCATTAGAGACCTTGCGCATTACTGTTTTAGTTTCATGACCTTTTATATAACATTCAAAAACGTCCACAGAAGAATATGTAGCTATTTCAATTGTGGGTTCGACATCGATATCTGTATCGTCACTTTCAATCAAATTACTTATTGTTTTCTCATTCAACAACGGTGGTCTCATGTTTTAGACGTACACACAAATTAATCAAAAAACTAACTTTTGAATCTAAATGATGAGTTATATGATAATTGAGAATTTAACAACTAATGTAAAAATAAATAAGACTCTTAATTAATATACCAATTTTTTGATGAGCTTACTTAAAATACCATATAACTTAAAATAAGTTTCACTAATTTTCTATCATTATTTTTTCAAATGGAAGAGTATCACTATGACAGGTTTAACTTTTAACTCTCAATTTGACATTCTAAATTCTTAATAAATAATTGATTCTTACATTTCCAGCTTCATCTAAATTTAACTAATGGGTTACCAATTAATGATAATTCCTAATCAGGTAATGAATATACCACTTCCCGCACAACAATAAAAAATAAAATATTGTATACATGCACAAGATGCAACACATGAAATTGAAAAATGATATTATTCTGCATGGAAAACACATCCACAGAGTTTCATCATGAATTATTGAAAAAATTCAATAACCAGTGCCTTCCTTCTTCTTCATTCATCACTATATGAAATTCTCTAATTTTCAATTCTTGTTCGTCAACTGCATATAATTAGAATATAACAACTGGTGTATCTCAAACGAATCCATCACGTCACGCACGCGTAAATCTCTAGGCATTGTGAACACTGAATACCAAGGTACTTACAAAAAATGACAACTAAACGCAAATTGTGGGACACAATTTTTTTTACTACAAATATTTGTTTGCACGTGACACCAAATCCCGCCCTCATTAATTTTTAAAGCGTATGGATCTGTTGTATAACTATTTTCCCTACCCACAAATGCCATACATATAAAAGCAGACTTAAAGGTTGAAAATCTATATGGACAACAACAAGACAATCACAGACGACCATAAGGTTACCTAAAAGTTTTGAAGGAGCCATAGCATTCCATAAATTAATAATATCGATTTGCGCACGAGTTTCCGGTTGAAGATCTCAAATGTATTCTGTCCCTCTTCTGTGATACCATTTATAATGGTGCCGTGATTGCAATCATTTTTCTCAACATGTCTTCATTAGTGGTGATCTGAAGACATCCATTCCGATTCAAGTTGCATAACCTGTTTTTATAGAGTAGTTGGAAGAAAACAGAGACATTACTCTGTGTCTGTCTGTAGACAATAAGTGGAGACCGTATTGTACCTGTCTGTAAACCACAATTTAAGCGCCGAGGTTTTTAATTTTGTTTTTGTGGCAAGTGGAGGTCACCCGGCCACGTACCTCCACAAAACAAAAATAACATTTCAATTTTATATCACGTGGTTTTAAATTTTCAAAATTGAAAAATGTTCGTATAAGATGATGTGGGTTTTCAATAAAATTTCCACAAGTTCATCCAATACTTTTGTAAACCGACATTTTATATTACTTATTCAAAAGTTTCAATAATAATTGGGTTATGGAATTTGGGGTAATCATTTACTGCTATAATTATCTTTATAAGGCAAGAGTAGGTTATTTATTTTTAGTTGCGTGCAATTTGGATAGGCCAACCCCAAGGAAGGCAGTCAGTAAAATTGAATTAAAGCCCGTGAGTAGTTGACAGAAAATGTTGCCTTTATATTTGTTGACTAATACTAAAGGTCAACAAATGTTCATTGAGTTGAAGAATGGTGCTACTATTCAAGGTACGTTGACCAATGTTGATAATTGGATGAATTTAACACTTTCTAATGTTGTACAGATTGTCAAGCCAGAAGCTAATGAGAATAATCAAGTTGAAAAAATCACTCTTGATGAAATTTATTTAAGAGGTACTCATATTAAGTATATTAATTTACAAGATGATATAATTGAAAATGTTAGACAACAAATCAACTCTACCAATAACAACAATAGCAATCAAAATAAAAGAAATGCAGGTAGAAAGTCATACAATAACGGTAACAATGATTCAAGAAGATCGTATAACAACAACGGTAGAAAACCATACTCAAACAGAAGACAAAATAATAATAACCATTATAACAACAACAATTACAACAACAACAACAGCAATAATAACCCAAATAACAGTAATAATGCTAATGCTAGGGGTGGTTATGTTCAACAACATCGTCCTGTAGAGAATATACAAAATGACCTTAACCAAACTTTTCTAGCTCCGCAGCAACATCATCATCAGCAACAAGCTCATCTACAACAACAGATGCAATACCAATCTGTACAGTTTTAGGTAATTACATGTCCTATATAATGATTGTAAAAGTATACAAATTTCAATAAAATATTACTTTGTAGTAAATTACGTATTAAATTTATTTCTAATTATGTACAAAGATTTATGCAAAGCTAATAGCTCAATATTCATAACCATAATAATGCATGTTCTTATTTAAATCTTAGTTGATCCTGATAGTTATTCCCGCCTAAGTATTTAAAACGATTAATAATAAACCATACAGAGGCCATGTAACTAATTGAACCCGCTGCTAAGCCTAACATTAGACATAATATTAAGCTATAACCTATCGAAAGTAAAGTTAGTGTCGCAGATTCGTGAGATGATCTATTGTAAATATGTAATAATGAATTCAACTCAGCAGAATAAAATAAATTGAAACCCATTTGAAAACATTTTCTGCGCCACTTCTCTTTCATGATAGAATTTTTATCACGACTAGTTTGAATAATATATAAGTTACAACCAATAATAGAACTTAAAAATATGATAGTTGTTATCATAATAAATTTAGTAAATAAATATCCAAAGAGATTAAAAAACGAGCAATTTCTTAACCAAAAACTCTTATTAAATATCGTTATTTCATTTTTAATAAGTTGAAACGGAAGTATGTTTGTAATAAAATTACGCAATAACAAATATAAAAAGTTATTAAACGTAAATTTTTGTTTAATTCTAACATATATTGATTTCCTCCTCCATATTTTTGTCTTCTCACTTGGTTTTTCTGCAAATCCAATAACGTAGTCATCACCAGTAACATTACCACATGGATTATTGGATTTGATAATGTCTGGTTTATATGAATCAGCATCAGTATATGACATTGTTCTTGCTCTTATACCCTTGCCAGTTGAGTTAGAAATTGTGTAATAACTATGAACTCTAACAGCTAATGCACCACCTATTATACTGAAGGGGATGGTAAACATTGAATAAACAAAAATCAACCATGATAGTTTCTGAAAAGGATAATCTGGATTTCTTTCAAGCAACCATGTAATTGTATTAAATATTGTGATACCAGCTAATACAATCCATGCTAATAGTGAGCCACATATAATAGACATCTTTGAATCATAATTGTATATGAAATTCTTTTGAAACAAGTACATTCTTAACCATGTTCCTACAAATGAACCAATGAGTAAACTAATTATAATCCAAATTAAAATTTGTAGCAGAATATAATTGCTAATATTATGTAAGCTCCATAAAGAACTTTGGAGGATGATTATTGGGATCGTTATTACTACAGCTTGGCATCCCATCGATACCAAAATGTTTAATAGTATATTTTGCCACGTTTTATTCATTTGATTTGCAGTTGTGGCCCATTCTACAATTGTTTTTGGGTATGATATGAAAATAAAATTGCCAGATGTTGTGTTTAAAACAGAGATACCGGATAAAAATAATAATATACTGAAAATAGCAATATTCCTATATGGTGAAAACCAATTCAGTAAATTTGACAATATTCCTAACTTAAGTAGTTCATCGTCTACATCTAAATCTATATCATTTGGTCTCACAAAAAGTGACCATCTCGATCTCCAATCATATTCAAACTCCTCTCTCCAATAAACAGAATAGGAGAATGGAATTAAAGAAAATTCTTCATCGTTTCCCAACTCATTTAATTCATAATGATCATAACCTCTCTTTGCACCTGGACATTGTAAATCTGGAATTGATTTCGGATAAACTTCAAAACCAACAATATTAAATTTATTATCATCCACTGCATTGTATCTAATAACTAACATAACATGATTGTTTATGAAATATTTACCAGTCTCTGAATCTTTCCAACCCATGCTAAAACCTTCAAAATATTTTTTTTTCCTAGTTATGCTTGATATATATGTTGTTGCCGCTGGTAAATAATCACCAATAAACCAATTTACAATGTAATCATTATCGATCATTTCTTTTGCCATTCGTATACCTGCGTTGTTTGTTTTTCTTAAACACAGGGCCTCACAATCATTGTCGACTCCAAATTGCAACTTATAGTCACTTTGTTCATTATAGTCGCCATTGAACAATTCCTTTAACGATTTATGAATTGGTTTTTTGGAATTTGTCGGTGGACAAATAAATGGCAAATCATGGTACTTATAAGCTATTTCATTACATGATTCACCAAACATGTGTTTTTCAGGAACCATCTTGTTAACTATTAGTTCCACCGGATCACCAAAATGATAAATATTTGGACGTACCCATCCTTTACTCGGCTTACCGTACCTCGTTCTTGGAATGCCTGTAAATTTATTCAGTGACAGTGACAAAAGCACTATCAAATATGTCCCAAATAAAACTGGCACAAACCAGAATTTTTGATTAAAAAATGTCATATTTTAACAATGAGACGTGCAACAAAACCAAAAGTAAAAGGTAAAAGAAAGAAGAAGAAGAAAAAGAAGAAGAAGAAGATAGAAATTTAGGAAAACAAAACACCAAATAAACAATCACGAACAATTGCACAGTTTGAGCCTTTCCTTTTCTGTTTCCACCTCACTTTTCAATAAACCTATGAAGCCAATTCAACCAACTCACTTAATATAGAATCAATAGAGAGTAATTTATCCCAATATCAAGATCCAACTTTATATCTCCATCTTTAAATAAAAATGTAAACAATATAAATATGTGAAGAATTTTTCACTTTTATATTATACTGATTTCGTGGTAACGGTAACTAACCTTCATACTTCGAGAATTTTGTAAATGGAAATGATGGATCACGTGATGGAAATTAACTTTGTGATGTCAGTGTAATAACGTCGTCTCGAAAGGAATGAAGTGTTATAACGTATAGTGCCTTGGATGAGTGTATTTGAGATTGTGTATTATTGATTTGATTAAAACCTTAATGGGATTCTATTCGGATTTATAGGTTATATAGTATTACATTTGTTATTTCTTATATGGATGAGAATGGATAGTAGGTTAAAATTAACTGCTATAGTATGGTAATGTTTGTTTAGTTCTATTAATGCTTGTGCTGTTTGCATCTCTTTGCAGAGAGAGGGGGAGGGAAGATGGGATAGTAGACGTTGATGGTTTAATATTTAATTATAAATATTTGTTTGAATCTGCAGAATCAAAATAACCGTCTTGTTTCGTGTCTTGAATGTCGCTTATGTTGACGTTAGATAATTTTTCCTTGGCTCTCATACTGTTACTGCGAACTATATTAGGCGTTGACATTCCGGATGCTAACAGGTATGGACTGGAAAATCCCATGGATGATGAGACTGTTGTTCTATTGACGTTATTGGACGAGGTATTGGATAATGATGATTTCGTATCATTTTCTTCATTTCCTTGTATGGTACGACTATTGAGTTTGTTTAGTATTGGGGAATTAATAGAATTCATTCCAGTATCTTTTTTGTCTACTGGACTTCCAATGAAACTCGATGAGCCATTATTACTATTGGTATTGATCTCTTTTGGAATATTGTTGGCTTCGTTATTTTGTTGGTCCCATAGTAGTCTGCTTTCATCATTTTCCTTTGAATTTTGTTCTTCACGGATTTTATTGACTTCACGAGCTTCTGTTAGCATTTCTTGGGCTTTACTCAATGAAACAGTAGGTGTTGTGTATGAACTCACAACGGGCACTGACGTGTCAATATCTATTGTGGTTTTTATTAAATGCGTCATCCAAGTTCTCATTTCCTCTTTACTCTCAACAGCAAAATAATGAACTTTAGGTTGTGTAAATGTTAAACCTTTCTTAGAACCAGGTTGAGGTGGAATTAATTTGAAACAATAACGGCCTTTACCTGTACTAGCTGCATATAATGACACCAATTTATCATCTTCCCTGGCTGGAATAACACGATGTCCTGTAATATCAATTAAACCTCTTTCTCTACTATCAGTTGTACTGCTAAAATATGAAAGTCTTGTACCATGTAATGTAAAGAATCTAGTTTTCCATACACCAACAGTACCTGACCCTTTCTTATTCATCCAACCAGAGCAATCGGCATCCTTCATGGCATCTTGAACTCTGATTGTCCTTAAACCTTCTGTGAAAGCAGTTGTCTGAGTCTTCAATTTAGTGGCTGGAATTTTCTTTAATGGTTTATTCTTTGTCAATTCACTTACAGAACGTTTCTTCGAATTATCAACATCTTCTAATTCACTATTATCTAATAATGTTATATCTTGAGCACTTAAACTTCTTCTTTTAGAATTGTTGTCTGAAGAACTAATAGAAAATTCATTATTAGAATTTGGTTGCTTCAATGGAGAAGAAGAACTTAATATTTTTGAAGTAAAATTCGATATTACTTTACTATCCCTGCCACCTGGTGAACTTTTTTGAGCATTACTAGTAAACATAATTTTGTTTGGATTTTGGTTTAGAGAATATCTTTTTTCCTTTTTACCCTTTTTATTATCAGAATATGGTAAATTACCATTAGCTTCGGTATATATACTTGAACTTTCACTCATAATATCTTTTACATTTTTCTCTACACCTGAATAATCTTCTTCACCTTCTGATTCACTTGTAAAGTTTGCCATTTTTTCCATTATTGCAGCAAATGTATCATCTTTTGCATAATTTTCCTCTTCTTCCGTTAAAACTTCTTCAATCATGTTACTACTTATTTTCCTTTGTAATGCTCCTTCACTTTTAGAACCATATGGAGCTGGTGATTTTGGAGGTTGAGCAGGACTAGGGTATGATGGAGGTTTTGGTGCTCTTCTTGGTGATGCAAATGAATTGTTATCATTAATTATTTCTGTAACTGATTTGGGTACAGTCACTTCATCATCTTTATTGAGACTCATCGATTCACCATTTAAGAATACTGACACTGGTCTTTGGTTATTTGAGTTGTTTATATTAGTCATTGAAGAGTGATTCACACTCCCTGGAGAAGGATTTGATGAAGGTAGATCATCCAAGGATTTCGAAGGTTTTCTTGCGTGACCTCTTGAAGAAGGTCTTTGAATGACATTCGAATCATCTTTCACAATAGAATTGTTAAAATTTGCTGGTGGCATTAATTGACTATTATGTGAATTTTTATTAGAATTTTGATAATAAGCTTGTGATATATTTTCATTTGATTGTTTTATTTGAGAGTTTGGTGATGGTGAATTCCCAATTGCATTTTTAATATTTTCAATTTCTTTAAAAATTTCGAATCTTGTTCCAAAGGAATCGATATCCAATTCCTTCAAATACGAAAGCTCCATCTCTAACAAGATACGTCCTGAAATTTTGTGTAGTTCGAATTTATCAGTAGTATCTTTATTGAAATTAGCAGCACGGAAATACATAGCCACTTGAGCCGGAGACCAAGATCTTGCATCTCTAGGATCAAGTTTACTCTCATCACCCAGGGCAATCGATGACTCTGAAGTATTTAACGCAGTTGTCGTACTTACCATAGATACATCAACTTGCTGAACATTACTGGCACTCACTGGATCCATTGGACCCACAGAGGAGTCTCCTGTCAAATCATTCAACGCCGAGTCGATGTCCTCCATAATAAAATTGTTCGAGTCCTCTGGTGCAGCAGAACTCAGCTGTTGTTGCGACTGAGACTGCTGCGACTGCTGAGAGATGCTGTCGTTGCTCACAGACCGCTTGAAACTCTTTGCCCGCGTAAGCGGGTACTTCCTCTCCATCTTGATCTCCTGCGTAAACACTGCGGGGTAAAGACCCTCCTCCTGCGTACGAAGATTCCTCCCAAAATACCATCCGTCATTATACTCCTCATCGTCCAGCAACACCTGGATCTTGTCCCCAGGCCTAAAATCCAACTCGTCCTCCATGCGCCTGTTGTACTCATTGATAGCAATATATATCGGCATGCTCTTCGCACCCCTGCTGTCCCCAGACTTCGCCGACAGCCCTGAAATATTCCTGACACTCATAATAAGCTTATACCGTTTCTCCTGACCGTATCGCTCTCGTCAAGATCACTCATTCAACACAAACCACACTCACGACAGCTCCTGGGATTAGGATTTACCACCTTTCATATATATATATATTTATATGTAAATATATGTATATATTAAACTAATCTGCGTTTTTGTGTACACATAAAATTGACTTGGCCGCCGATGCCCAACAGAACCGCAGCGGCAAATTTTTTCTGGGCGGCAGAGACATCGTGCGGCACGAAGGTCGGGTAACGTATCCCTGATTGCAATTCTATCAAAAATCTAATAGCGGTATATATATATATATATATATATATATATGGGGAATAAGAATTATATTTGTTTAATGTTGGGATTGGATGTACCTGTTGGACTGTGGGCTGTACCAGAGCGTCAAGCAAGGGTGTCAGTGTTGGTGAGATGGTTTTGAGTTCGAAGGGTAAGGAGAAACGGCCGAAGTTTTTGCTGAATTTTACTATTAATGAGTTAATTAATATCCCGCAGTCTGCTGGGAGATGTTATGTGAAATGGCATTTGAAGGACGGTACTGGTGTTTCTGGTCATCGTTTCCATGCTTTGGAGAGTCTGGAGCATTCGAGTTCGAGTGATGTTTCGATGGGGCTTTCTAGGACGGTGTCGAATTCGAGTTTTGGGAGCTCTACTGGGGTGGGCGAGCATAGGCCGTCGGTTCTGCCGCTGAATTTGAATAGTCATTCGTTGAGCCATGGTAAAGGTGAGACTTCGAAGAGTGTTATTGAACAGAATAAAGTGACGTGGTGTCACACGTTGCAGTATCCCATCCAGATCAAGTTGAATGTGGACAAGCATAGGAATCTCTCCGAGAAGAAGTTGATTTTGAAAGTTGTGTACGAGAATTCAGATACTTCGAGTACTCTATTGCATAATGCTGGCCAATCGCCAAATGCTGTGAAACATAGGTCGACAGAGGCAGAAATGGTATTGAAAAAATTGAACTCAAGGGTTTCTAAGGAACACGAGTCGCCGCTAAGTGAATTTGCAGGTCATCACACAAAGTTAGTGCTGGGTACAGTGGAAATTAATGTTGCAGACTATATAAGAGAAGATGAGAAATTTATCACAAATAGGTTTCTGTTGAAGGATTCGAAAGTCAATTCTTTGTTGAGTCTTTCTGTTCAATTGAAAATAGTCAGAGGTTCATACAGCGAATTTAATTTACCGCACGTGAATTTTGGTTCTGGTCAATATCCAGGTATATTCCATACCAGTATTTCAGACATATTAGAGGATTCGACAGATATAGGGTCTCCAACAAATTCCTTTTTCAGAAATAATATTCTTTCTCAAACTCAAAATCTACACACAGTACAAACCCAACTAAGTAGATCTTCCACTTCAAGTCTTGTTAGCAGGCCTTCTCATATACGGAAACTGAATTCAAACGATGATAGCTTACCACATACTCCGAATAGGCGTGACAATAGATTCGTGAATAACTTTTCCAAGGCCAAACATTTTAAAAATAATAATTTTTCAGATGTTGAATCTATCGAGAAGGAGTCTATCATTACACAGTTATACAATAGAACATTTCAAATACCTTGGGATTTAAGACCGAACGAGTACAATATAAACCAGTGCATTGAAGACATAATTGGAGGAGGTGATGGTTGGGCGAAAAATGAAGAAGGAGTTAATTACATAGATATTCAAGCTTTACTTCTAAGAGAAGATGAAATTAAATATTATGGGATAACAAACAGAACAAGCAACTCGTCCACTGTGGAATATGAAGATACAAATCTTCGAGTTGAAAATAGTATTGACATCGACTTGAATAATACAAGAGTCTCAAAAAAAGAGTTGTTAGAGAAACAAAAACAATGGAATTCTATATATGAGAATATATCTAAAAACGAAGTATCTGAGACTTCACAAAATAGTTTCTTGCCTAGTTACTCAGATATAACAAGAGACAGAATCACATGGCGTATTAGACCACATAACTGAGTATCAACCAAATTTATCTATTGAAAAAGTATTTTGGTATATATAGATATGTAAATTAATTATGATAGTAATGGACTTTATAATAAAACGATTCAAAAACTCTTTGGTACAATTTTTTTCTTAAGTATTATAAGCCTTAAATCTTTACATTTAACATTACATCTGCACAATGCACAAATACCATCTGATCTGGCATTTTTCTTAGAGCTATTGATCATTGGAAACAAACAATCGTTACAAAATATGTGTCCACAATTTGTTATAACAGCTGCTGTTGGTGATTCCATACATATCGGACATTTATAATCCCTTACAGGTTTATGCTCTAATGTTTTCTTAGTATTTGCTTTCAATTGCTCTTTTACCTCTTCATCATCACTATCTTCTTCATCTGTAAGTTCAATAGCTTGCTGCAACTGTTCGATCTCTTCTAAGTCAATAGTCTCTATTTTCCTCTTTTTTGGAACAATACTTTCACTCTGGCCATCTTCTTCATCGTCAAACACCTGTATCAGATCTAACTCCGTCTCATCCTCAGAGTAATTCGTACAAATATTCTCCCTGATAACCTTTATAGAAGAATCACTTATATGACCTTCATCCACCGTATCCAAATCATTCTCAACATCATATTTAGCCACCGTTAATTCAGGCTCACCAGTATTTTCAATATCGGTATTCACATCATCGTTCAATTTATCCTGCTCCAACACCATTATATGTCAAACATTTCTGATAATTACTAACGCTAGCCAAAGTATAATGACTTGCTTGAATTCATATACCACAATACCTCCTCTTTTCATCTATGCAAACAAGCAATACATGATTAATAAGAATAATTATTTTTATAAAACTAACGCACTTTATATACAAAATATTTTTTATGTATGATTCGTAAATTGATATAAAATCAAATTTACATTTAAGTAATGATTTGTATTATTGTTACTACACATAATGATTAAGTGGTAATAATCATTATCGCAAGTGGCCAAGCTATATACATTGCAACAGAGGTTTGTTGTTTTTAGAGTTATATGGAGAATTCGTTTGTTACTGGTATCTTACAGGCTCTAACATCTACCAAAGTAAAGGAAAGGAGCAATGCTATTGATGAATTAACGACTTTACTTAAAGATTGTCCGCATCAGTTACCAGTAAAACATTTGAATGCTACGGCTGTGAATATATTAGAGATACTTGACTATGAGCATAGAAAATACTGTGAGTTAACTATTGATGACTCTAATGACACTCGTCGGAATAAAAGAGGGTTGGTGGAAAATAGGTTGACGAGTATATCTTATTTGTTAAGATTATTCATTGAAAAGTTATCTAATTCATTCAAATTGAAAACTTTGAAAATACTACTAAATGCTCTTCCTGCGCTTATGTTGCATAACGATTCTGACAAGTTAATTGAACCAATATCTGTTGATTTATCATTTTCATTACTTTCCATCATTGAAAGTGACACATTCAAATTAAATTATAATGAGGAACAATGGATTTATTTGCTATCAACCGTGACTGACTACCTCACTAATCATATTGAAGTTTCAGTAAATGATAGAAATATTACGAATTTTGTACAAATATTATGTAGTTTATTGACATTGAATACAGTTGGAGTTAATCAATTACCAAAGGTAGAAAAACTGCGAAGAATTTTACTGAATTTATTTGAGAGTTATGAAAAGGAATACTCTACTATTAAAAATTTACTAGAGATAGCAATTTATATCATCACATACACTCAGTTTACTGAAATACAGAGCAATTTGGCCTTGATAGAAAGCTTATGGAAATATTATATCAAGATTGGAGGATTAAACAATGAAGATAATCAAAATAGATATGATTTAATAAATATATTGAGTTCAGATCTAATATTATCAGATATCCGAATGTTTGATTCACAAAACTCACACTTAACTAACGTTTCTTTTTTGTTCACATTCAGTGAATATGTTAAGTACATATTATCAAAATGTTCTGTAAATGCTTTATCCATTGATTCACTGTCATTTAGTTATAGAGTTTCTTCTTCACAAGAGTCATGGCTTTCATTTGCAACTTTTCAATTCAACCCATTAAGTGACGAGATTAATGAATGGATATCCATGTACTCATTAACAGCACTACTTCAAGCATATTTTAGTTTGATGAACGTTTCCAAAATTGAAAACACATTACTTAAGAAGAGAAGAATAGGTTCATCTATATCTGTTAACTTAACAAATTCATCAAACATGATTGAATTTTTAATTTCTTGCATAAATTCAGATTTACCAATTATTCAATTACAAGGTATTCAGTTAATTCCATTTTATCTTGGAATGAATAATCAATCAAAGGTCGATTCAGAGAGGTTGCTCGATGAGCTTCTTAAAAAAATAACTATACCCAAAGCAATACCATGGATTTGTTTGAGTCTAATATCGTTACTCTCAGAGTCTCCCAATACATTCTCTACTTCTATTTTAGATTTGATTGTTGGATTTATTATTCCAATGATTAGCAAAAAAGATGATTTTAAAATTGCATGCGTTTTGCTATCAAAATGTATTAATCTTTATAATGTGGAGGATATTAATGAAAGAATCCTAAACCAATTACATGATATTTATGAATTTCCTGATCTAAAAGGACCTTACGAGCCTTGCAATGAGGCGTACCTATTTTGGATGAGTTTAAAGGAAATAAAATTCTCATTCCCATCAAGTAAAGGGGAAAATCTTGGTTTTAAAATAAATATATGGTTGAAATCAAAGGTAAAGGATAATTTGAAATTTGACTATATAAATGATTGTTTGCCAAAATTTTTAAACTGGTTATCAGGTAAAGATGTTCAGATAGGAATAAAAGATTACGATACAAATAAATACTTTTCGCAAAAAATGAAATTATGGGAAACAACCAATACGCTGTGGGAATTGACAAAGCAACCACGACAATTGTATATGGAGCAAAACAACTCTAAGTTCGTCAATGTCCACTCCCCTGAATTAACTATAGTAAATATAAATGATTATACATATAAAGATATTGATAATTTATTTTACTATTTGATGGGACTCCATGAATCTTCAAATTCAATTACAGAAAGATTTTCTTGGTTGTGTTTCATTGGAAAATATTTAGGATACAACTTGGAGAATGAAGTGTCAACAGATATGGTTTCTTTTTTCTTCACTTCTTTAAACACATTAGTTCACTCATCAAAATTTATGGAAGAGATAAATTTGCCAATCATTTTAACTTCTCTGCTGGATTTGAATTCAACTTTGAATGATAAGACATTGCTATTACTTTTTCCATTGAATAAAATACTTGTCAACTATTTTGAGAAGCACATTCCGTTAAAGCTCTCAGTAAATACTTCGAATGTTATTGATGATGTACAATCATATAATTTTTTTAATTCTGAATTTAACAAATATTCAATTACTGGGTCAAGAGTAGTAACGGAATTAAACTTATTAACTAAAACAATTGCGTTATATTATAAAAACAACATTAGTATTGAAGATAATCTTAACAACGTTGATTTTTTTTTTAAATTTTTGAATATGGTTGAAAGAAAATATGTTGTATTTATTTTCTCGAATATATGCAAAATTATAAAAACTTTTAAAAATTTATCGACAGGTCAACTACAAACTTTATCAGATATCATTGCAAATTTGTTACTGAATGGTACATTTAATAACTCTTCATTGGGTATAAAATCACTTACGGAATATTTATGTAATGTCCGGAAGTTATGCATTGAATCAAGGAATGACAGTTTTTTTAGTGATTTTAATGATATCTTCATTTGGATTACAGATAAATTACAAGATGATGCATTCAGTGAGGTGAAAGCTTACGTTGAATTGTCAAATTTGATGATAGACCTATTACAGTTTCATGATTTTTCTAATAAAAATTTTAAATTTAAAAAACAAGATATTTTTTCTTTACTGAATAAATGTATGTTTAAATTAGGGCCTTTATTAATTTTGGAAATTTTAGAAAGGTTAAAAAGTTATATGAGTAACATCAGCCCAAAAAATCAAAGGATAATATTTGAAGAAATAATTTCCTTATATAAGTATGATAACAAAGCCATAAAATATCCAAGATTATACAGTTTTATACTATCTGATTTAGTCCCGGTTTCTCAGATATTGTTAGTAGAATCACTATTGGAATTAGAATCTTTAAATATACAAAAATTAAAATTCCATCATGTAAAAGCTATTATAAAACGTATAGTTCAAAGCTTGGAGTTACAAAGTGATCTGGAACTTTTTGAACTTTGTAAATATGATTTAATAAATCATTGGCTTGAAGAAACTCCGCAAGGATCTTCTATTGACCAAGAAATTTGGAAGTATTCTTTTTATCAAATATCCAGTAAGCATGAGTTCATTATCAAATATAATATTGAAATAATATCACTATGCTATTCAAAGCATGTAGTAAACACTTCTTTAGCAAAGGAAGTTGAAAAGGAGTTAGGCAGGCCACTTCGAAATTCAATAGTTGATTGGCTCCCATATGCAATTACTTTCTCTTTTGCAACTTATGATTCTGATAACAATATTATTAGTAATTTGAAGGAAAAGTTTGGACTTCAAGTTAATAAACTTATGGAAGGACAGAAACTTCAAATACTAAAATTATTTTTAGATTTTTCAGATCTGGGATCATTGACTGAAGTGGAGTTTTTATTTAAAAATGTTTACGAAGGTAACACTATTGTATCAAAGCTATTTATACCAAATACTTCTTCGCTGCGATTCCAAAATAGATTTCAAATATCATTACAAGCTGTCTTATTTTTTCTTCACAACAACCCTACATTTACAACGATAACAGATAATGATTTCAATTTTTTGATTCTGTGGCTACTAAGTGATTTTGATTATTCTCCACATATTAATTATATTGCGAAAACTATAAGGGAGATAAAAGCATTACTTATTTTATTTCAAAATATTAAACTTCAACCTAGAACCATTGACACAGTAATCAAGAAACTTTCAAAATACATGAAAACTGATCAAATAAAATTAGAGGTGACTTCAATTGTTTCATATATTTTAGATTGTGGTTCATCTTTGAATTATGATTTGAGTTCATGTTATGTTTTAATATTATCCAATTTAATGCTACCAGATAATCATATCAATATTCAATATCATGAAAACAAGTTTTTATTGGATCATCTAACACAAATAAAGTCAGATATCAAGGTATGTATCGAATGTTGCTGTTCTATTATTCTTGAAGAGCCGAGTTCTTATAGTTTAAAAGATTTTAATAGTGTCTTGAGGTTAGCAGACTATGGATATGAAGGAATGATATTATTATCATTATTAACAAATCATATAGATGATAATATTATTCGTTCAAAAACTGTTTCATCTGATATTCTGAAGAAGTTGACAGATATTCCAATTCCACTAAAATATCAAACAAAGAAATTTCAATTACTTCTAGCGACATTTATAAAAGAATCTTATGACATAAGTGAAAGTTATACATGGGATAGAACAAAAATCGAGAGAATGAATTATAGACAACTTTTTTATGACTTAGGATCCTTATCAGAATATTATAACCAATTTTCAAAGTATTGCGAAATTAATGAGCATAAATTGACGACAAAGAGCAGAATTTTCACAGTTTTGATTAAAAATCTTCTAGTTCAACAATATGAAAATCAATCAGAGAGTTCCTGGAGAATCTCAAATGTTTTATATGAGTCGTGGAGTCATGAATTTTGCAACGTTAATAAAACATATATCAATACTGTAAATGAAAAATCAAAACCATTATTAGATGAAATGTTTCTCGAAAACGAATATTTATCCGAAGAATTGGCTTATGTCCCGTGGTTGAAACACTTCGTTACATATCTCCTTGATAATATTGCCTGTTATATCCCACATATGAAGATATTTAAGTGTTTTTCTTCCAAAGAACTTGAGTTTTCTGAAATAACGTTACCTTTTTTGTTTTATTTATTCATTTATCTAGATGTCAAGGGAAAAACAAAAACTGCCATCCATATTCTTATGAAAATTGACGAAGTGTCACATTCAAAAGATGCTATAAAAAAATTGGCCATAATATTTGAACTAATAAAGCTAATCCGGACAGGTAGTATTTTAGGAGAAACGTTCTGCTCGAAAATTTATAATGAATTGAACTTAAAAACTATTTATGAAATAGCAATTCATGCTAATAATAATGAATTTGCCTGTTTGCTATACGAAGAATATTATGCCGAACGTAACGAACCACTGGATTATAATGCTCTGAAAATTATTTATGAGTCTATTGATGATTTAGATATGATTAGCGCTATACCGATACAGACAACATTATCTGACGTCTTAGCGAGCATGAGTAATAAAGATTCTTTTAATTCTGAGATGAACTTTGAAGGAATGGTTTTTCATAATGCAAAAGCAGAGCTTAATACCATTAATAAAATGTATTCTTCGAATGAAAAGTTTCAATATAATTCTAAAACTTCAATAGAGGGCATTCAGTCTATTGAAGTTAGAGCTATCAATTCGAAAAGCAATTTAGATACTTGTCAATGGGCTTTGGAATTAGGAAATTGGAAATTATCTGTTGATCATAAAATTGTGAATAAAACGACTGCATTATACTATTCTTTAAAAAAATTATCAGAAGTTCTTCCTGGAACACATATTGTTGATTCTCTTGAAAATTCAATATTAGCGATTTTAAATTTTAAATCAAACTTTAAATCACCAGATGAATGGGTAGATTCTATTCAAGAATTATGCTTTTGGAAAGACATAATCAAACATACTAATAGCGATGAAGATATGTTAGATAAAAGAAACTTAATCATTACCAACATACGTAAGATAGATCGTAACAGACTTAATACCGTCGATTTTAATAGTTATAAAACCAATATCATGGCCCGTTACCACTTTACTAGGATTCTTAAGAACAAAAATACAAGAGGTAAGTTGGATGATATCAATAATGAGGATCTGGAATTATTGACTATTATTTTTCTTTCTGATTTTGTCAATAGTGCAATTGATAAGAATATGAAGGAAGAGGCTATCAAGAAATCTTTCTTAATTGAAGATACGATCGGATCCATCAAAAATATCTCGAGTTCTGTGTTAAATGCAGCAAATTTTGTTATGTCAAATGCTATGTGGAATCTTAAACAAACAAAAATTCCAATTGAATCGCTTAAGAGTATATTAGATAATAAATCTGATCTTGAAGCTCAAAACGATTATACAGGTTATAAATCACTGTATAAGATTTCTAATGAACAGGTAAGGGCAACGCTAGTTAAATGGTCATCTGAATCTAGTTATGAAAGAGCAGACGACATTTTTGATAATTACATTAAGGAAATGGAGATCACAGTAAGTGATAATGAAATTAAATCTGAAATTTTTTATATTCTTGGGGAATTCTTTAACAAACAAATCCAAAAAATTAATAAAACTAATGAGCATGAAAGGCTAAAGAATAAATGTACAGTGAGTTATAATGAACTTCAAGCACTAAGGACTATATACTTAAATGATAGTTTGCTAGAAAGTGAAAGAAAAGATGCAAAAAAACATTACAGTAAGACTCATATTCAATATGAAAGAGAAAAAAGTGATCTTCTAGAAATGAAAGAAAGACAAGATAGATTTATTACAAGGGCATTGTCCAATTATATCAGTGTTTTGGTTCATACAAATAATTATGATTACGATGTTTTGGATAAATTTTGTAGTTTATGGTTTCAATATGACAATGACACAAATTTGAACGTTTTTTTATATAAAGAAATTTGTACAATACCAAGCTACAAATTTTTGCCATGGATTAACCAGATAGCATCTAAACTTTCCTTAGACGATTCTGAATTCCAAAAAGCCTTACAAATTTTACTAAAACGGGTCCTGTATAAGTTGCCATATGACTCATTATACTCAATTATGAGTATTTTAATGTATAAATCTCAAACTGGTAATATAGATAAATCAATGAATTTAAAATTGCGTGCTGTTGATGAGATTTTAAAAACATTAAGGACATTTGAAAACGGTGAATATTACAAAATTTATGTTAATCCGGTGTTAGATTTTTGTGAAAATTCTATCAAACTTGCCCGACTTCAAGTTAATAAAACCACAAAAGCTATTGATCTGGAAGATTCCTCTATTGGTGATTATTGGTTGATCACCTTGCCTTTACAAAAGTTGCCC
Organism: Tetrapisispora fleetii; assembly: GCA_003707605.2. Taxonomy (NCBI): domain Eukaryota; kingdom Fungi; phylum Ascomycota; class Saccharomycetes; order Saccharomycetales; family Saccharomycetaceae; genus Tetrapisispora; species Tetrapisispora fleetii. Next base: position 128,295 of record PPKB02000008.1, on the reverse strand, counting down.
TTGCCCACGTTGAAACCTTCCATAACGTCTTCCATTAATGGTAAAGAACCAAGAAGTTACATTACCTCTATTAAAAATATAGTTAATATTTCGACAACAGGTATATCTTTACCTAAAATTGTAACTGTAACTATATCTGATGGTTCTAAACATAAGGTATTATTAAAAGGTAGTAATGATGACTTGAGGCAAGATTCTATTATGGAACAAATTTTCAAGCAAGTAAATAATATTATTGAAAATAATTCTAATTTAAAGGGTCGAAATTTGAAAATTAGAACTTATGAAGTATTACCACTAGGTCCAAGTGCCGGTATTATTGAATTTGTTTCCAATTCTATTTCATTACATGAAGTTTTAACTATGCTTCACAAAAATGATAAAATTGGCTTTGATAAAGCTAGAAAAATGATGAAGACGGTACAGAACAAACCAAAATCAGAAAAGCTTGCTACATATTTAAAATTAACTGACTCAATTAAACCTCAACTTCGTCATTTCTTTTTTGATAATTTTACTAATCCACAAGATTGGTTAGAAGCTAAGAGTAGATATACTAGAGGAACAGCTGTAATATCTATTGTTGGTTATATATTAGGTTTAGGTGACAGGCATTTGAATAACATTTTATTGGATCAATCATCCGGGGAACCTATTCATATTGACTTGGGTATTGCTTTTGATCAAGGACGTTTGTTGCCTGTTCCTGAATTAGTTCCATTCAGATTGACAAGAGATATTATTGATGGGTTTGGAGTAACTGGCACCGAAGGAACGTTTAGGAAAAATTGTGAGCACATATATAAATTGTTAAGAGATGATTTTGAAAAGGTTGTTCATGTTTTAAACATTTTAAAATGGGATCCTCTGCATTCATGGGTGATGTCCCCAGTACATAAACATAGGCATTTATTTGATGAAGATTCTCAAGTTGTTGAGAATTTTAAATATAAATTCAAGACTTCTTTATCTGATAATATACACAATAACAATGAATCACTTAGAGCAATGCAAGGGGTTGAAAATAAATTAATAGGTAGCGGTTTGAGTGTGGAATCCACTGTTCAAGAAATTATTAGAGAAGCCACAGATCCCAATCTTCTGTCATGCATATATATGGGTTGGTCACCATTTTATTGAACTATATAACTCGAAAATTTGATATACTGTAACTTTGAGAGCTCGATATTTTATTTAATTATAAGCTAATATTTGTCATAATTTATTGATTTATATAATACAATGATTCTTGTTCTGAATATATGATTTTTAATGTTAATAAAAGTAGTTAGGAATAGAGAATCTATAGCTATATTTGTTCTCTCTGCAAATCGTCAACTAGTTGAACATAATTACTGGGGATAATACCAATTTGACCATTTTCTCTTTTCGATTTCCACCATCTTCCTTCGATATCACTCACTTTTAAGATTTCACCTTGTTCAAAGGATATTTCATAACCATCTGCATCATCAGCTTTATATGAGTACAGTGCTTTGGCAGTATATGGAAAAGCTTCATCTCCAATATCACTATATAGATCTAAAGTATCACTCATAGTGGTTTCTGTATTACCAAAAGACGACTCTGTGATATATGTACCGATATTCTCATTACCTGGATCATTTTCTAAATCTTGGTATACTTCATGCGGTAATTCATTCGACGCATCCTCAGGGTTGTCATTATAAGGTCTCATTGTAGATATATTCTCTGGATTTGTACTCTCTAAACCAGTCAATTCATGGGATGACATGTACTGGTTAGTTTTATCATGGAATCTCGAATTGTTTCTCAAAATATCTTCTTGTAGATTATTGTAAACCTCATTAGAACTCATTCTTTCGTTATTCAACACAGTACGACGACGGATGGATCTGATAACAGCCAACTCATACGCAGATGGTCTGATACCACGCAACGAAAAAGAATCCACCCATCTAGTAGTGGGCGAAGCATTATCACTGCCAAAATAGAAGATCCAAATCAAGTTAACAATGGATAGCAAAATCACACCAGCTGACGAAGCAGCTTTCCTCGGACCAGAACTGTACACCAAATTGGTCGCACTATTCGTATTATATATGAACGAAACCGCACAAGCAGAAGTAAGGAAATTCTTATAATACCCTACCAAATCGTAACAACAGATAACAAAAATGATAAAAATAATCAAAGCCTGGTACGCTATCCCCCACCAAGTGAACCGAGGAAACGACTCACTATCAGCAGCAGACGCAATAGCACCAGCAATAGTAATAATCCACGCTATAGCAGCAATCGAAACAGACGACACAGCAAACGGATCCCCAAGGAAGTTACTCCACCGGAAAACAAACCGAATATAATTGCGTCTCCTAAGAGCCCTAGCTGCAGACCTATTGGGGACATTCATAATCATAGTCTCGTACCTCCTAATTTAGTCCTTTCAAATCAAACCGTCTCTCGAACTTCAACCCAGAGAACAGACCAAGCACAACCCAATCTCACCTCGTAGACCTCGCCACACACAAACTCACATCTCAGAACCACTTCCAACAACAAACTGTCTTATATATTCATATCTCATCTCAGATGTTCGACATTTTATATATTATATAATCTGTAAGGCTCGAGGCAACATTCTTTTCACTTTTCGCGTGCGTCATTTTGTGGGTGTTTCAGAACATTCTTGGTCTCGAGACGTTGTAGATGGAGAATGTTGGCTGTCACTGGAATACAGATGGAGGAAGAGTTGTGAACTGTTGAAGAGTTGTGGAATTAAGGAGTGGAGAGTGGGTTATATAGCTGACGGGGATTTATATGTGTGTGTATGTATTGTATTTAGTGGGAGGCACCTAGGAACAGGGCTGCAAAGAGCGATGTTGTCATGACGAAAACGCCCCAGAGCGTTAGGGCGACTGCTGCGTACTTGAGCAGTTTCGTTTGCGTTGGCATGGTTTGTGGAGGGATGTGTTCTGAGCCTATAAGTTGGTATCCGAAGAATCCTGGCAGGATGAATGCGATGGAGGTGGAGCCGGTTGCGCCCACGACGGCTAGGACTTTTGCTAGCGATGTCACTGTTATCGCCAGGAGGTAGGAACTGACTAGGATGGCGACGGTGATGATGTTGAACATCTTTGGGTCTAGCGTAACTGGTTGGAATGCTTTCTGTTGCTCTGGGAACTCTTCCTCAATGGTTTCGTCTGGTGGCAGTTCGAGTTCTGTTTGTAATTGGGGCGCTGGGCTGATCTCGTTATCGATCAGTCCAGATGATTCTCTATGCACAGTGTGTGATCCGTAGACTTGGCTTGGTTCTTGGTTTATTAAATTGAAGTAATGTAAAATATGGTTGATAGACGCTCTTGCTGGATGGCATTGTAATGGGAACGCTAAGGTGACCAAAAACACAATTGCAATTCTTCCAACAGTTGTGGCTGCAGAATTTGAGTATAACGTTATAATATTTCCTGTAATAGCATTGCCAAAGGTCAGGTAACCTGCCCCACCAATAATCACGTATAAAATGCATGCCAGCGACATGGCAAATATGCATATTAGTTTTGTTTTATTGAATTTCGTGTCTAGTTGCTCATTGATTACTGAGAACATATTATGATGACATGTGTAGGCAAACACAAAAATTGGCAACGTGGTTAATGGATTCTCACCATCTTTAGGGAAACTCCATGCTACAGAACCTTTAATATCTTTTATTTCATCGTTTGGAATCAAAAAATGGAACATTACTAGAAAGCATAAGTAAATTACTGCAGATATGGCTGCAATTGAAGCGTATCTTAACGAATTTAAATTTTTTAGAAAACACAGTGGTGTGACAATACCAACCATCACTACAGTTATACTAAAATCTCTATTCAGTAAAAATTTATTCTCTGTAAAAGCCCCTAAAATCTGTGGTATCACATCACCAACAACAATCATATACGAAACACCCACACCAAAACACTTGACAGCAATAGCTATATCGAAAACAACACTCAAGTTAGGATTAGTAGCTTGTGCCAATGCAAAGAATGAAGCATTTCTTTCAGGTACATATTTAGCAACGGCTGCTTGCAATAACAACCCAATCATAGCACATCCTCCACAGAAAGCTATCATAAAAAACCCAGGAAACACTCCAAATGGCTTAAACGCATAGGGCATAGCCAGTATCCCTGCACCACATGCAGTATGCAATAAAGTCAGCGTACCAGATCTTACAGTAGACGACATCCTTATCGAGATTTCTCAACCAATATCGATATCGCAATACGTTCAACAACAGAGGGTTCAAACGTAGTCTAGAATCCAGATTATATCAAAGCAACATGAAGCTAATGCTCTTATATTCCTCTCTGGTCCTCTTGAGCAAAATCTCGAACCATCGAAAGTGGATATTAAGAACAGTAAATCAGTTTCAAACACAAGTCGGGCGATATTTATATAAAAGCTTAATGCTTGCAAGATTGCGACTCAACGATATGAGGCTATATCTATTATTGGGTGAAACTATTTAAGTAGTAGGTACGTATATACAGGGTTATAATAATATGTGGGTGACGGTCTTAGTAGCCTTTCCTCTTTGCGTCTTTGACTATCTCGATTAGTCTCTGGAAACCTTTCTTGAACTCTTTTCTGTGTCTTAGTGACCGTTTCCTTTCTGCGACTTTACCAGGTTTCATATAGAACCTCTGGTCCCTCCTGTCCTGAGGGATGTTATTGGCAAACATCAGCGTCCCCAATTGTCTCAGGGCATTCTGTGTGTTGCCGTTAAAGACGTCGACAGTTCTTCCAGCTTGGATCCCCACCATACGTGCCGATAGGGCATCGTCCTTGGGTTGCAATTGGTAGGTGTTCTTCAACAGCTCTTGCTTCCTCCTCTTGCTAGCATCGGAGATGTCCTTGAGACTCGACTTGATCCCTGAACTGTCCCCAGACTGAATAGGGTTCAACTGCAAAGGATCAAAAATCGGGTTGGAACTAGCAACCTTCAAACTGCTCGAAAACCTTCGTTTCGAAACCAATAAACTCTGTCTAAACGCAAACATACCAACGAACACTGCACTATGCACGGTTAATGGGCCTCTCCCCAACAACATCTCCTTGTAATCACCTTTCCAGTTACAAGATTCAACTTTATATATATATGAAACTTTTCAGTGAAACTTTTTTCTTAAAAATTCGAAACTTCAAATTGAAAAGTTGGCATTTGCAACAAACTTGTCGCACTTGTCATGGGCAATTGGTGCGTTGAAGGTGGTCGCCAGGGTATATAAGATGCATAGGGTAGTATTCATGGTGCTGCTGTGGTGGTTTGTTGTTTTTGGCGGGGCCCAAACGAGTAACGTGGTGCTGAGATGAGTGTAGAACCTGTGGTGCCAGCAACGGCTGCTGTGAATGATGATGTTCCCAAAACGGTAAATGATGCTCCTGTGGTGGGGACTGAAGAGTCCAAGAGTAAGAGCAAGAAGAAGAAGAAGAAGAAGAGTAATAATATCAAGAACATTGAGCTTTTCTACCCTGAGAAAGAGTATCCTGAAGGTGAATGGATGGAATATGAGCAAGACTTCAATTTAGAAAGGAAGACTGACGAGGAGAAGAGGTATGAGATCAGGGACAAGGAGAATGAGACACGTTGGAATGATATGAGGAAAGCTTCTGAGATACATCGTAGAGTGAGGAAGAATTTGCAGAACAAATTGAAACCTGGGATGACTTTAACGGAAATTGCCGATATTGTTGAGAATGCTACAAGAAAATTCACAGGTGCAGAGGCAAATTTGACTACAATGGACAATCCTTTGTCTGCAGGTATAGGTTTCCCAACTGGTCTTTCGTTGAACTCGATTGCTGCGCATTTCACTCCAAATAAAGGCGACCAGACAGTTCTTAAATATGAAGACGTTATGAAAGTCGATATCGGTGTCCATGTCAATGGTAACATCGTTGATTCTGCATGGACCGTCGCATTCGATCCTCAGTACGATAATCTTTTGACTGCTGTGCGTGAGGCTACATATACAGGTATAAAAGAAGCTGGTATCGATGTGAGATTGACTGATGTCGGTGAGGCAATTCAAGAGGTTATGGAGTCTTATGAAGTGGAAATCAATGGTGAAGTCTTCCAAGTGAAGCCATGTAGAAACTTATGTGGCCATACAATTGGTCCATATAAGATTCATGACGGTAAATCGGTTCCAATTGTTAAAAATGGTGATGAAACGAAAATGGAGGAAGGTGAGCATTTTGCTATCGAAACTTTTGGTTCCACAGGTAGAGGATATGTGTTTCCAGGCGGTGAAGTTTCACACTATGCAATGAATCAAGGTACGTTACCATCTGTCAATTCACCAAGTGCTAAAAAATTATTGAATGTCATAAAGAGAAATTTTGGTACATTACCATGGTGTCGTCGTTATCTGGATAAATTAGAAGAAGAAAACTACCTTTTCTCATTAAACAATTTAGTTAATAACGGTATAGTGCAAGATTATCCACCATTAAATGATATTCCAGGTTCTTATACGGCTCAATTTGAACACACTATATTGTTGCATCCTCATAAGAAAGAAGTAGTTTCAAAAGGGGAAGACTACTAATCACACATAAATTGTTTAAATTTATAGTATATAACGTTATAACATAATATAATATCATCTTAACCATATAGAGGGGTACGTTCAACTCCTACTACCTCAATATTGTGAACCTCAAAACTGTCTATCCAACGAGCACTTTGTCCACTACTAACCTAGCAATCAACAGCTCTCGGTATATAAAGAGTGGGTGCTTTAACGAATAGAAAGGTGCAATAACAATGGTGAATGTCAGCAAGAATAATATGTTAGAGATAGATATACAGCCAGGCCATCTGACCTTTTCCAGTCCGTTCAATAAAGACCAATTGGATTGCATCCAAATTTCGAACCTGTCTCAGACTGAGGACGTTGTGTACAAAATACTAACCACTGCCCCTGACTACTACTTTGCCACTCCCAGCATTGGGATTGTTTATAAGAAGCAAACGGCCGATGTACGAGTGAGGATGGTCAGTCTTGGGAAAGAGCCTGTTAGAAACTTCCATTGCCACGACCAGTTTATGGCGGTGGTGCTGCCTCTTCCTGAGGACTACGTTATTGTTGATCCTGAAATGGATCTCCACAAGCTTTGGGACATCTTGGAGGACGAGACTCGAGGCCAGGGTGTCACTAGAAAGATCCATGTGCGTTGCGAGGTGAAGGAATGGAAGACGACGTGGGACGACGAGGACGAGCTAGAGGTGATGCCCGTGAAACAAGGGAGCGGCTCGTCTGAGTTGGTGCTGAACCGTAAATTTGCGGTGCTTGTGGTGTTTTTAGTAATCGTGAGTCTTATCACTGACTAATTCGGCGCCAGCTGCAACTGCTGCTGCCTGGCAACCCACTGTTGCAGCGAATTTGCGTCGCCGGCGACTGTGACACTTGGTAAGTCACCCGGCCAGCTGTCTCGCCATCGAAAAATCTTCAAATAAGAACTCATAATAAAGGATGTCAAGTGGTAAACGAAGTATATATTTAAGGACTATTTGTTTGAAGAGTAGTGTTGCCGTGGGTTGGTTTGTGGTACTCTCGATTTGGTTTATAGGTTGGTGGACGAGAAGTTGTGTAATTGTAGGATTTCAGAGGAAGTGCGAGCGACATAGCTGTATTTTTGGTGAAGAAAAGTTGTCACGGATTTCGCTTGCAAAAGAGTTGGAAGGTTGATTTGAAGGATGTCTTATGATGATACAGTTCCTGCATACTACTACTATGTTGATCCTGAGAACTACTACCAGGTGCAGGCACCCAACCCGCTAGATGACTTGATTTCGCAGTACGATTTGGAGGATATATCGCAGCAGGTTGCCAGGACGAATTCTGATGGGTCCAAGGCTGTTAAGTTGAGGAAGTCGTACAAGAACCAGATTGCCGAGTTGCCTGGGAAGTTTAGCACCATTCCTACAAGAGAGAATGGGAAAGGTGGTGAAATAGCGCAGGTGCTGTTCCAGAACAATCCTGATATGATGGCGCAGGTGACGAGGACTCCGGGCATGACAGAAGAGGAATACATGATGCAGATGGAGAACAGGGATATGGCTCTCTTTGGGAAAAACAACATGGACTGGGATGTTGCATCGAATGTGTTATCCCAATTCGACAGATCGTATCCGTCAGAATTCCAGAATGTACAAGGTTTTAATATAGATGATCTGGCTTTTGATTTAGATGGTACGGGAAGATCGGCCTCAAAGAAGAGGAAGGCAACCAAATCCGCAGGGAGCTCAATGACGACACCCAACAGCAACGATATAGAAGATATTAAAAGAAGGAGGTTGGACTAGCGTACCTTGCTTTTTTCGTAGAACCACATTTGACGTCAAGTCAGTTTATATTTGCATTAACACTTACATTTCTTATTTTCAAAAGTAATACCTCTGAAAGTTAACCGTATATAATTTATATAAGAAATTACTATAAATTTCTTTCATGATACATTTTTAATTCAAAGCAATATCCCAGGTTGGGAAGGTCTATTCCAAAATGGTATGTATCTCTTGATATACTTCTTCACTGGAAATAAAAAACATTTCAAGCAACAATCATACTACATATAATATATTAACAGTTAGTATTAAATTGGTAAATATATTTAATTATAATTACATACAACTATTAAATCCTCAAATCGTTCTGTATTTTTCAATGTTAGACCATGATCATTACATAAATGTAACAAACAAATGAAACAAAAACTGGTGGATATTTCTTCCAATGCGTCTTTATTGTACATAGGAGTGATTCCTTTGGTAATATCAACAAATTTTAATTCAATTTTGTCATCAGTATTCATTTTAGGATTTGATTCTTTAAAACTGTTCAGTAGAAGCTTAATTGACTTCCAGATATTGTTTTTCAATTTCTTTACATCAACTTTTTTAGTCACCCTAGAATAATTAACTTTATTATTTTGAAATTGTGATATCATGTTATTCATTAATCGGCCATCAGCCGTTTTTCCATCTTGATTTTTTCCATCAACGGTTTCTTCATCTATTTCATCATTGGGTATATCACCATCGTCATTAAATGCTTGATTAAAATCAATACCATTGTCTTCTTCAAATGGATTATTTAATTCAGCCTCTCTAATTTCATCTCCATTATTTCCAACATCTACAGAATTCTTTTCTTGTTGTTCGTAGTTTGCTGCCCAAAATTGTTCATCAGCCAGTGATGGAACTACATCGTTATTGTTAGAATTATCTTTATCACCAAAACTATCTTGATATTGATAACGATAAGATTTTTTATTATTATTGCTAAATAAACTCATTTTTTGCCTTGGTTTAATAAACAGAGATGTAAGATTTTCCGTAGAGAAATGATAGTCATCTGGTAAAAGGAAATGAGACTCGTTGGTTCTATATTTTAATGGTATTTCGATAAGTTTACGTTGTTTTGTAGCAAAAATTTCCTCTTCTAATGCATCATAAATCTCAAAGAAGTTTATTTCCATTGGTGTTTTCCGATTCTTTTTATTTTCAATGGTTGTACCATCTTGATCTTCTAAATTATGCTCTTTATCTGGGGAGTTTGAATCAATTATTGTTGTTGATTTCTCCTTTTCTGGCAGAATATTTTTTTTAAAGTTTTTAATTTTCCAATGATCTCTACCTCTCCAAGTTTGTCTCAGATTTGTATCGAAATAAGATAATAAATCTTTTTCAAATATTCCATTCATTATTGTGATGCTATTATCTAGCTGCTCATCTTTTCCGTTCTCTATGATACTTTTTTCGTTAGCACTCAAATTAGGAATATCGATATCATTATCCATATCTTGATCAACGCCATCAACGTCATTAAAATCTTGGTTTGTGTTATCAAAGTTAGCTTCGTCGGCTATACTTCCTTCATCAAGCAAAGCTTCGTTTAGTTCTTCTTCATTAAGGAAGCCATTGGCTTGGTTATTAACACCATCGATGAAATCTTTAGCTTTGCTAATGTCATCAACTACAATTCTTAATTGCTGTATAGCTGGAGAAAGTTCTGATTTTAGTATACTATCAAAATTAATAAAATTCATTCCTAATTCAAGAATATCATCATCTAGTGTATTTGTTGTATCAAATGGTTGATTTATTTTTAGTATATTTTCCGCATTCATTTCTTCATCATTTGATTCATTTCCTTTCTCCTCTTCTTTATCAGATATATCATTATCATTATAGGATTCATTTTTAATTTTTTCCACAATAGCATCAAGTTCATTCGTTAATTGTGCATCATGTTCAACTTTACTATCTGTTGTTTCTAATGAAGAGTTTGAATCTGTTATAGTAGCATCAAACACAACTCTACCACTACTATCAGTATGTAAAGAGTTCAATAACAAACTTTTTGCCCCACCTTCATCAAAGTCAACCAATGCTTTTTTAAAAAGTGGATCGATATTCAATTCTTTATCTAATGTCTTCAATTTAATTGTATCAAAATCAACTAAAGTAGTTTCCAACATTCTATTGTATACTCTTTTCCTCGTATGCATATCATCATCAGCAGTGTTAATAGGAAGACCCGTTAGAGGATCAATCTCAATATCATCACCATGCTTGTCCTGATTAGGTTCTCTCTCATCACCTTCTTCCTCTCCATCTCTGAGATCTTCTTGTTTATCTTTCCTCTTCTGCGCTAGCCCACTCAACAATTTACTGGTTTCAGTAGAGACAGAATCAACTCTGGATGAATAAATCTTAATACAACCATCCAACGTTGCAGAAGCCTTCTGGAAATTGATATTATCCTCTGAATCTTTCAATATATTCAAGTCGTGGAAATAGTCAATAAGTGCAAAATTCCAACTATTTTGGGTGTTAATCTTATTGTCAGTGGCTAATTTAATCCACTTCTCAAAATTAGCCATCATCGTGCTCTTATTAGTGAATAAATCACCTTCATCATTTTCGTATCGGAGATGAGTAGCCATTTTGCATCAATTATTTCCTAGCTGAACCCCTTCAAAACCAAATTTAAAACCAGAATTCTCGCAACTCAGTACCTAGGCCACCACTCACTCGATATATACCCTCGTAGACCTCTCAATCCTTGTCAATCAATACCCTTTGTTTTTATAACAACTTTACTGATATCTCATTTATAACTGGAATACCATTTGTTTATACTTTGATCAAATTTGGCGGCGTTCGTTCATGGTGATCATTGTTACACTATAAAGAAGTGTCAGGCAGCGACAGCGTCAGTAAATATATTTATAAATTATAATTATGATTATATTCGACGAGTTATCATTATAATAGACCAGACCTGATTGTACTCAACCAGTTATGGAGTCTATATCATGGATAAATGGTATTTTAGTTGGGATTGGTGATCGGTTTGCTACTGGATTTGGGAGAAACGTAGCCATCGTCTTGGAAAGGTTTAGGGAAGTTGTTGTAAAAAAATTAAACGTATATTTGAATAACATATGTAGATAATTGGGGAGATATATATGTACAGAGTCCTTGTTCTAGATGGTATCATTAGGTGAATGGTTTAAGATTTTCTTTAAAATTCTTAGAATGGTGACAACAGAGGCAGATCCAGTAGTAAAAAGTAGAACATTAATTAATTTTTTGTGAAGAATTGAAGTTTGTAGGACTTCTGAATAAGGAATATCTTCACGGAATGTGACCATAGTATACTGAGGAATCCAGTAATCTCCTAAAACTGTGTTCAGGAAAGTGTCAAGGTACTTTCTAATAAGGAAACCGCTAGACACAACATCGTGAGACATCTCTTGATAATTTCTTTTCGACATTCCAATAATAGCAGCATGATCTTTAGCTCTCAACTCAGAAAATTGTGTGAAAGTTAAAGTTTTATTATCTTTGTTTTCTTCCAAAAGATTTTTCAAAATTCTGACATCTTCAAACCCACAGTTCAGGCCTTGTCCATAAAATGGTACCATACTATGAGCTGCATCGCCTAAAATTAGAGCTTTACCCCCATCAATATGGTATGGATAGCAGGATCTGCAAGTCAGTTCAGTACCTTCATGTTTATATAAAAATTCAATAAATACTTTCATATCCACAAGTTCCAAGACATCTGGGAAATTCAAAGAGATGAATTTTTCGAACTCATTTTGTGACATTTCCATCAACTTATCAAACACTTGATTAGAACCAAAAAATGTTGATGTAAATGAGCCATCACTATTGGGTAAGGCAATCAGCATAAAATCGTCCTTTGGCCAGATGTGTAAGTAGTTTTCTGAAAAAATGTATGTGCCATTACTTTTTGGTTGAAATTTCAATTCCACATACCTCCTATTGACAGCTTCCAAACGCTGTTCCATTTTGTTGATGTCGGCAATTTGTTCTCTAGTTTGGGAGTAACTGCCATCACAACCAATGACAAAATCAAATTCAAAGTCCTTCAAACCCTCTCTAGTGTCATCAGAAACTTTGAAACTACAGACTTGCTTTCCATTATCCTTTTCACTAAATTTAATTTCTTGTAACTTGTGCTTTTCCAAAAAAACAATATCTCTGTAGGTACCAGCAGACTCTTTTTTTAAAACCTCTTCAAGTAAAAGATGATTCAACAATGCCCTATCAATTGAATTGATTACCTCACCATGTAATCCGTACAGTTGGGCATCTTGTTTCCCACCTTCCTCGTGGATCATTCTTCCCTTCATGGGGACAGCCTCTGATAGAATTCTATCACATAATTGGCTGTCGACACTTCTAATAGAATTAATTCCTCTATTAGAGAGTGCAAGATTGATAGAACGCAAAGAACCTGAATTGTGACCATCAACACTCGCAAAATCACGGTAATCAAATACAGTCACCGAGTACCCTCTTTCACTTAACATCAAAGACGTCAACAGCCCCACTGGACCAGCACCTATAACCCCAACAGACCCCATAGCTACGTTATTACCACCAACCATTGTTCTTAATTATATCCTTCTCTATATATGTCACTGTGAATTGTTTACACACGCTTAAGCAGCAATATACCTGTTCAGCCTTACAAACTAAAAATATTAGTTCAACTGATACCTGGTATGGAATATATAGCAAATATATGTTGCATGTAGTGTTTATATACTGTTTCCTGTAAATGACAACCATTCAAATTATGGCAACCTTATATAAAAGCCTCAAATGATTCCAAACCGTAAGATTCCTGCGTCATTACACTCGTGCTCAATGACTCTGGCTGCGTCAGCAAGTCATCGAAGCTAAATGTTTGTTAAAGCAAGCACCAACCATAGGTATACTTCGAGTCTGTTTGATTCAATGTGTCTTCTGATTCATTATGTGAACTTTTATCTGTTGTTCGTTACAATTTAATGCATTTGAGAAATATTTAATGATAGACTATGTAAATATATATTACTCGTGGGTTGGAAATATTTTAGAAACTGATGCTGAGAAAGTTGTTTGTTGGGTTGACTCTATAATTTCTGTTTCTTTGCTTGATAAGCATCTTGTTGTGGTACCTCTTCTGTCGATTTCTTTTTGTTTCTTTGAATGATGCTCACAGGATGACTGCAAAAATAAATTTTTGCAGCACTTGATTTTGCCTCTTCCATTGAAACTTGTGGTAATTTGACCATCTCTTCTTTACATTGTTTGATTATGGAGAGCAAAAGCAGGTAATTGATATTTCCTGGTTTATCAGTGTTCGTCTCTGAAGTATCATCATTTTTTTTGTCCATGTTATTATCTCCTTCTGGAGAGGGTTCTTTGTTACCGAATTTGATCTCTAGGTATTTTGCTATTAGTTGTTCATCTTCTAAATAGAGAGCTGCAAGGGTTATTTGCGGTGGGGTGTATAAAAATACAACGTCCGTGAGCAGTGCTTCGGATATTCTTTTCTTGGTTTTGGTATATATTTCACCCATATATTTCAAATCGACTTTGCCATGTAAAACGTTTTGAATATCCAAGAAAAATCCATGTAAAGGTTTGAAAGGATGATGACATAGTAAAGAGAACTTCAAACTTTCTAATATTCTAAACTCATAAGTCAATATAGTTTCTCTACTGGCTTTTGTTTTCTTGGAAAAAGAGTCCACACTAATGAAATAGTTTTCTGATTTACAAGCCAAAAAAATAATTGTATGAACAATTGTTTTAGGATCAACATCCATTACAGAATTCTCCAAATAAAATCTTTTAAAAAATATTAGAGCAGTAGACACAACTTCAGTTGGTAAGTTCAGATGCTGAGCAATAACTTGAACTTTCTTAGCGTAGAAATTAACCAACTGTAATTCCTCAGCCTCTGTCAAAGGAATAGCCTTTTCGTTTATCATTTTGGCATCATCTTCACTAATCTCGCTAGCATGATCCTTCTTAAATATTGTAAGTTTCTCCTCCACCGATGCAACTGCATGTGCATTTACATCTACTCTTTTCGTGTCCAATTGCTCCTTCGTGAAAGACCAAAGCCTATACTGCGAGGACGATCTGAACAAATCATCATCAGAGATAACCTTGTACCCTTCTGGTTTCTCTGCAACCTTCGTTTTACTCGTCAACGACATTAGAATATATACAAAAGTACAGCTAGTGTTCTTTCAATGTTTACCAAAAAGTTATAACCCAATATCTACCTGATAAAGAACGCTATACACAACTTTCTTTAGAGAAACCCCTATTGAGTCAGTTCACAATTTTGTTCACACATAGACGTATCCTCTATACCTCATAACACCATCTATATCAATAAATATTCTGTTTCTTAAAATATTCCAATATCAAATATCAAGATTTTTCACTTTATTATATAGTAATAAATTGTAAAAATTGAAATCAAGACAACGATTTAAGAAGATATTGATATTTTAGAGAAAGAGAGAGAAACAAAGAGATGGAAATGGAGTTGTGGATGGTTAGTGAGGTTCTTTACTTGATTTTGATTAGTTTTCGGTATTCTTGGCATTTTAAAGAATATATTTATTAATATATTTAAAATATAGTTAAGAATATTTTGCTATAAAATGTGTATGTACATATTACAAAAAAGTGAATATAAAAAGTATTTTAGATCGTTTAAAAAATTACACTTCTGGCAGTTGAGTATATATTTTTTATTCTTCTTGTATGAAGTCAGTTATGGTGGTATGAGAAACCTCTTAAAAAGTGGCAACAAAGGATTCGGTAGCAGTCTTTAAGGTAGCTAATAAATCTTTGGTTAATTCACCCTTATCTCTAATGGTGGATAATATATTTTCATGGTTTGCCTTTAAGTAAGCTAAGAAAGACGATTCAAATTCAGCAACTCTGGATAATTCAACGTTATCTAAGTAACCGTTGACACCGGCATAAATTAATGGAACTTGTTCTTCAGCAGATAATGGGGAATATTGGCTTTGTTTTAATAATTGGGTCAATCTTTCACCTCTAACTAAAGTTTGTTTAGTGGATGCATCTAAATCAGAACCGAATTGGGCAAAAGCAGCAACTTCTCTGTACTGGGCTAAGAATAATTTTAAAGAACCAGCAACTTGTTTCAAAGCTTTAACTTGAGCAGCAGAACCAACACGAGAAACGGATAAACCGACATTGATAGCAGGTCTAATACCTTTGTAGAATAATTCAGCTTCCAAGAAAATTTGACCATCAGTAATGGAAATAACGTTAGTTGGAATATAAGCAGAAACATCACCACCTTGAGTTTCAATGACTGGTAAAGCAGTCATGGAACCACCACCTTCTTTGTCAGACATTTTAGCAGCTCTTTCTAGTAATCTAGAATGTAGGTAGAAAACATCACCTGGGTAAGCTTCTCTACCTGGAGGACGTCTTAATAATAAGGATAATTGACGGTAAGCGACAGCTTGTTTGGATAAATCATCATAGACAATTAAAGAGTGCTTACCATTGTCTCTAAACCATTCACCAATAGAGGCAGCAGTGAAAGGAGCCAAATATTGTAATGGAGCAGCTTCAGAAGCAGTAGCGGCAACGATGATAGAATATTTCAAAGCATCGTGTTGTTCCAAAGTTTGAACTAATTGAGCAACAGTGGATCTCTTTTGACCAATAGCGACGTAAACACAGTACAACTTCTTGGATTCATCCTTACCATCATTCCATCTTTTTTGGTTTAAAATGGTATCTAAAGCAACAGCGGTCTTACCTGTTTGTCTGTCACCAATAATCAATTCTCTTTGACCTCTACCAATTGGGACTAAAGCATCGACGGCTTTCAAACCAGTTTGGACAGGTTCGTGAACAGATCTTCTTGGTAAAATACCTGGAGCCTTAACTTGGGCTCTAGAGTAACCAGCGGCCTTAATTGGCCCTTTACCATCGATTGGATTACCTAAAGCATCGACAACTCTACCTAGTAAAGCTGGACCAACTGGAACATCAACAATCTTACCAGTTCTCTTAACAATCTCACCTTCCTTGACTAATCTATCAGAACCGAATAAAACAATACCGACTTGACCAGGCTCTAAATTCAAAGCCATACCTTTAACACCGGAAGAAAATTCCACCAACTCTTCAGCTTGAATGTTGTTCAAACCAAAAACACGAGCAATACCATCACCGACAGCTAATACTCTACCAGTCTCATTCAAATTGGCCTCTTCAGAGATACCTCTGATTCTTTCCTCCAAAATTGAAGAAACTTCAGTTGGTTGCGCTTTGGCAGTAGCATAACTTCTCACTCCATGGACAACAGAACGAGAAGCAACAGCTCTAGAGGCATGGTAAGCCAATCTAGAGGCAGCATTACGAGCATAAGTAACTCTTGATAACATCGTCTATTCGCAGATTTTATAACAATACAGCTTCGACCTCACTGTAAGGATTGGTGACCTGAACTGAACAACTGTGAACAATTTTTCACTGTTTTTTTTTCAACCAATTCTCTTCTACCAACTTGCAAAACACACTTCCAACGCAACACCAACCTACACATGGCTCTCACTAACTCATTGACTGTCCATTGCAATTCCAACCGAATGCTCACTAGTGTCAATTGCAATTCAACGTTTGAGTTCTTAGCTTGAGGTCATTTTACTACAGATCATAATATCAAGATTTCGCAAACGGTGAGGGGCCCACAAGAAGTTTGCGCAGAAGAGCAAGCCCACGCAATTGGCCAGAGATCACGTGACTATACGCCGGCCTGTCACTAGTGGTGCCAGGGCCCTGTATGCTGAAATAGAATGCCGTTTACTAATTGTAAAAATAGAATTAGCAGCTGTATGGTGTGTAAGGTGTATCACCAGCGTAGCACACATCGACAGTCGCTGAAATGGGTATCTCCCAGATATGTATATAACAGTACTGTGCTCACAAAAAAAATGCGATTTCTGTGGATCGAACACAGGACCTCCAGATAACTCGACCGAAGTATTCTTCAGTCTGGCGCTCTCCCAACTGAGCTAAAACCGCTTTGTTATTGAAAAAACGTAGAGAAATGTCCACGGGTAGTCATACCGCACATGTGAAACTTATGGCCTACCACAAAGCAACGATATAAGATAACTAAATTCATAGATCAACTGCCATGCCATACAACAGCAATTGTGGGCTCTCACAGCTCCACAAGTCTCGGTTTCACGCTCTTCTGTTAAAAGCCTCAACTTTGGTAACTTCTCTTACGTGAAAAAAAAGTACACTAAAACTTTTCCAATATACCTTTATAAAGATGATTTAATGTAAGAGAGGAATGGTGCTTTACAGATTGGTTTATTTGGCAACCAGGACCGCCACACACCATACATTTGAAGACACATCCACTATAGAAAAATGGCTGACTTTGCAACTAGTTTCCAATCTCAATTGAAACAATTTGATCAAGTATGTGATATGAACGTTGTCGTTTACTTACTGTACCCTAATTTGATTACTAACATTAATTGATCCATCAAACACATGTATTGAGTTGATGGTGGTTATATTTTCAGGATTATGCTCAGAACCCTTTTTGGAAAGGGTTAGAGAGCAAGACAAACCTTCCAAAGTCTTACATGGCTTTTGGTTCCACTTTAGGTTACCTATTATTGATATTTATTAATGTTGGTGGAATTGGTGAAATTTTATCAAACATTGCTGGGTTTGTTATTCCAACATATTTCTCATTGATTGCTTTAAAGACTTCATCTACGAGTGATGATACTCAATTATTGACTTATTGGATTGTTTTTGCATTCTTAAACGTCGTTGAATTTTGGTCTAAGGCAATTTTATACTTAATCCCATTCTATTGGTTTGCTAAAACAATTTTCTTAATTTACATTGCTTTACCAAGAACTGGTGGTGCTGTTTTAGTTTACAAGAAATTCATTGATCCATTGACTGCTAAGTATATCCAAGTCCCAGTCTCTCAAACAGGTAATGATGTTAACTCTGCTATTAACAATGCTACCTCTAACATGGCCTCTGCAAGAGCTTCAGGTAGAAGCATCCATCAGGAATAAGTATTGATAACTATTTAGTTTTTATCAGTTAATTAGGAATATCTTTATAAAATGTTTTTATTATATGCTGTTCAATTACTTAACTATATAGTTACATTAAATTGAATGATTGAACTTATAATCAAACATATCACTAACACTAACATGGTCAAACTTGAATTCTAACTTGACTCTTAATTTTAATTTACCACTTCCAGTAATCTTGAGTAATTGCTTGGAAATTTTACCGACATTGACTGTCGAACTTGGAGTTAAAGTACCCATAACTAATTTTTGTGTTTTAGTAACAGCACATAACGACGTCAAATCAGTTATATTTCCTTTGGATTTGAAAAATAAATTTATATGAGCGACTCCTGTTTCCATTAAAGTAGTCAAAGCATATATAGTGATTCTATCATTATCGTAAATTTGTGTAGAATCAGAAGGTAATTCAATTGTATCGTCGATAGGTTCTTTCTGTATATGTCCATTACCATTCTGATTATTTGTTGAACGAAACAGATCAGCTAAGAAGTCTTTGTTCTCATTTTGTTTTATGGCAATATTTTGCGCAACTGTTTCACCATTATTTTTTTTAGTACTAACGCTATCATCACCTAGTAAATCCAACAATAAATCATTGGTTGATTGTGGTTTATCTGCCTTCTTTTTTGTACTTCCAGATCTATTAATACCCCCTGATACTGGCTTTTGCTTTTTCTCAAATTTTGGCATGGTTTCCAATATAGATTTTTTGATGTGTAAAGGTTGAGAGAAAATTAACTCATATTGGACACTCTTCATTTGAATTTGCAAGCTGGAGTCCTTTGTATGTCTCAAAATTATTTGTCTTAAATCCTCAATCGCTCTCCCATTGGATACTTTAGCTGATAGTTTTAATGTGGAAGTTAATAGGTAATCTAGAATTTTTACATCAGAAGAAGTGTGGTTGATATCAGCATCAACCAAATATTTTGTTAAATTCATTTCATTTATAGTAGAGCTCTTACTTTTATTGATTATTAGGTCTGTGTATTCACCAATGCACCAAATTGTAACTAATTTCCAACCGAAATTATCAGAAGAAATATCGATTGATTTATTAGAATCATCATATTTTTTTAAAGAAACATTTAATAACTTAGTAACAAAATGACATTTATTGCCTAAATTAGTAACGTTGTTGATGGTGATTATAATATCATTGATCCTTTCGTATGTCATATATGAACCGATTAGTTCTAAAATTTTCAAAAAAACATCCAATTTCCATTTTTCATCGGAAACTTCGATTATATCAAAAGCATTTACCAAATGTTCAACAATATATATATTTAATTCAGTGTTATCTTCAGATGAACACTCCAAAAACTTCATTAGTTCTGTTACCGATTCAACAATATTAGTTTCATCTAAAATGGCAAAAATCAATTCCAGAGCTCTTCTTTTAATGGAGATATCTGGATCAGATAAACATTGTAAAATATATTTTCTATGTCTTTGAACAGCGGAAGGTTCTTGTGGAATAACTTGTAATAAAGTATTTAATGCAACATATTTAATGTTATTATTTTTACCATTCAAAAAAGTGGCTAATATATTGACACCCAAAACACGTAAAGATTGTTCCAAATTTAAAGAAAAAATAGTTCTCGCAGTTTCATAAAGGATAGATTGGCCACTACTTTTTGAAGAATCAGTATTTGTGGCGATATACGTTAATAAATCCTCGAATTTATTCAAAAATTGGTCATTAATTGAAGCATTCTCCAGTTGAAAAATTGACATCAATGTTTTAATCAATTCAGCTTGTAAAAATGGATCACACACACCTTTTACGTCATATTCTGGTTTAGTATTTTTCATATTCAAATTTCTTAATTGTGACATTAATTCTGGAATGATTTCAGAGAACACCGAAATCATGGATTGTTCAATTGTTTGCGTATCAGCATTATCATCCTTTAAAATTTGTAAATAAGCTGGAAACCCTTGTACATATGCCTGAATAACTTTTCCAATACCTAATAATGTACCATGACAAACTAAAGAATTATTATCTAGAATATCTTTGATGTTATCTAATGAAAATACATCAAACAGAGTGATATCTATGGTCATCATTTTAGCCATACATTGAAGTGCTTTTTTCACCAAAAAAACGTTCTTACAATTTTTTAAAATACTATTAACATCTGGGTATAAATCACGAACTAATTCAGGTGAACTTAAAAACCCTAACGTTGTCAAAGCCAATGAGACTATGAATTTATTTGAATTATTCAAATCATTATTCATCAGATTTGTTAACAGAGTTAATAAATCTTGAGATTCATCTAATAATAAGACTGCTGCCAAATAACCCAATCTCTTATTAATGAACTCATCAGAAGCAATTAAATTAATACACTCTACTTGACCGAAATGAGTCTTCTCTCCTAAAATAAACAAATATAACAGTTTTTGAATATTCCTTCTTCTCTTCTCTAAAGAGAGATGATCATCTCTTAATTTAGTTCTAATTTTGGCAGATTGCTTTTGAATTAAAGATCTCTCCTCAGATAGGGTTTTAGCACCACGTACATCTTTAATAAAACTCCTCAATGAAGAACCCATCGTTAATTACTATTAAAAATATTCCAATTTCTTTGGTCCCTCTCGTATAACGCAGTGCAGGCCTATTGTAAACCAGTAAATTCCCAAAACAAAAACTTTCAGCAAATACTTAATACACTAGATCCACAAAGTCACCCCTAGTCACTTTAATTAATCTTAAACAAACACAACTTAAACATAAAATTATTATAGAAATATGTATATGTATATATATAATTTATTAACTTGTCCTGTAAAACAACATTGTCAAAATCTTAACAATTATACGTCACGTGTACCTATTTAATTATAGCGTGTTAAGGTAAAGCAAGACAGTATAAATACAGGAACATACGATAAGTTACTCATGTTCATTGTAAACATTTATTTATTTGAGTTATCTTCTGCTAGAATAATATAGATCACTCCATCAATAGTTTAAATTTCATTTCATTTTGCATTCGCCAGCCTGTTGATTAGAGGAGCAGGAATTTTAAATTGGTTAATTGAATTTGTAATATGGTGATATAGTGAAGTAGATCATCTTTATTTCCATCCCTGATAGCTTCATTAATTCCTGGCAAAATGTCACTATCATAGCCTGTGTATTTATCTGGTGCATATATGGAATGCTTCATTTTAGTTCTTTCTTTCAAACCCTTGGATGATAGAAATAATTTATCAAAATTCATTAATTTTGTATTTGCTCTCAACAATCTGCTGTATATGGGGAATTTTTGAAATGTTTTCCATAGTGGCAATTCAGTCAGAGTCATTTTATACAGTTTTTCATTGGTTTTATCAAATTTTAAACCCAGATCTTGAGCTAACAATTTAATTTGCTTGGATGTTTTTTCTAATTCACGATTCAATTTTGGGTCCTCAATGAAGGTAAATTTTACATCATTTTTCAATTTATTAAAATTGGTTTCAATCTCTTTCAGATATAAACTTGTTTTAAATGGAATCATCTCTTTTTCGCTTAAAGCCAAAACTGTGATTCCTAAAAATTTTGCAATAGTATTATGTAACTTGTAATCGGGATCAACAAATTCTTCTAACCATTCTTGAGTATCGTAATGAGAATTTAAAGGATATACTGCATCATTTTTCTTATCGTCTTCAAATCCAAAACTCATCGATGGAATACCCAAATAATTTTGAAACGACATTACATCAGTTCCTCCACCAGGTGTGTTAAATGCAACATTAGATGTTTTATTCCACTCATCAAATAGAGACCAATCTTCATTGTCTTTGAAAGTGGTAGCTTTAGCGGCACGCTGAATTATATCATAAAGCAAAGGATTAGCTGCACAAGTAAATTTCGTACCTGTTACCATTTTATCTAAATTAATATAAGCAAGCGAATTCTTCGATAGAACAGCTTCAAAGTTTTCTGTATATTCTGTGGAGCCTAGAACACCTTTTTCTGATCCATCCCAACTTATTAATTTAATTGGGCGAAGTGGGATCCATCCGTTATCTTGTAGACTTTTCAAACCTCTTGCAAACTCCAAAAATATAGCACTGCTACTACTTCCTCTTCCAGCACCTCCAATTGAAACATGGTCACGATGACTTCCAATAATAATAGTACCATCGGCAAAAATTCCAGGTATATCTACTACTACGTTGGTAATATCAATTATCTTATAATCCTGGTTATTTAACAATTCAATTTGCAAACCAGGAGATGATGGTCCTGCCGAATAGTCAAACCCATTTATACCACCTTTATTTTTAAATCTCAAACCACTTTTGTTCAACTTATTTAGTATTGGCGCTATTTCCTTTGCACTAATTGGTACTGAAGGGATTCTTGGAACTTTTCCATCTGGTGCGATATGTTCTTGATCCTCTTCAATAGCAGGGAAACCATTTGAAGTTGGATCACCTGGAAATTCTGTTAAAAAGCTAACGGAACCTCTTTCAATACTGCTTAATGGCCTTGCAGGTCCTTTTGGAAAACTTTGAAACCCATTATTATTTGTAACGTAACCATCATCAAATGGATCGTTAAAAGTAATGACACCAGATGCTCCAAACAGAGCTGCATTTTTTATTTGAAGACCACGAAATAACTTACCAGAACGTATTATATGAATCTTATTTTCTATATCAATGTCATTGTCCAGCAAATAATTGTAGTCTTCAAGACTTCCATAGTTCACATACACATAACGAGTCTTGACAGTTCCAGTTTTTGAATAATCATGGTAACCTTTTTTGAAACCATTCAGATTTTGTTTTGATAAGTTATCTCGCAAAAAATCTTCAACTAAAGAAGGTTGATATATTAAATTATCATGATCTATTAGCTTTATGCTTGTGTCAACAGGAGTATTTACCCAAGGGTAATACTTGATTTTTGTTGGATTAAACCCTAACGTTTCCAATTCCTCAACCGTATACTCTAAAGAATTTATATCACCAGGATTAATGATTCCTTTCGAGTATTCAGAGACATGGTTTCTAGCCAAATTTCGTACTGACAATTCATCCAAATAAATTCTATAGGCTTCAAATTCTGTCAACTGACTCCCATGTAACAATCTGAAATCGGAAGCTAATGAAGTCACCGGAGCAAACACTGCCATAAATCCAACATATATAAACAAACTAATGCAAAGTAAGTATGCGAATTTCTCTTTATCAACGTGTTCTTTCACCGTAGTAATCCGGCTTCTTATGCTACTGACTGTATCAGTTCTACCTCTCCTCAAAACCGACATAATCGAACTATTGCTGGTATTCACACGCCTAACTCGACTACTAACATACGTGGGTATTTCCCATAACAGATTCTCTGAATCTTCAGGTTCAGAAAGATACAAATTGGGGTTACTTTCTGACGTTATGCTCCTATTAATTTCCATCAAAAAATATCACTACAAACTCGATGGAAATGCTCTTTTTGAAAATTTGATCTCAAATATATAAAAGCCAGTATACCAAATCAATTGCATACTCTTCCTCACACTATCCTTTCCTTATAACTGTCCTATTAACATTTCACAAGAATGGAAATGTTATATTTAAAATATCTGTAATTTTTCAAAATTTAAAGGTCAAATATTACAAGTTCTGCTAATTAAGGCCTATAAAGGTAAAAATACATGTACATATATAAATTTATATATTTAGTATATCATTGTTTAATTATGCATATGTAGAAGATATTTTAACGATATATGTAAAATATTTAGTTCCTCAACATTGGGGAGAGTTTATCAGTGGACATGGTTCGGAAACATTTAGAAATGAAATAGATGGTATAAAGTCGCATATGGTCTCTCTGTTGTATTAAAAAACTGTAAATAAAAGCAGATTATATGCATTATGTTATTATTTTCCTTTCACTTTCAATTCTTTTGTCTTCGATTCTTCTAATAAATCATCACTTTTTCTTTTCTTGTTATCCTCAGATTCTAGAGACTTTTGTTTCAAAGTTTCAGTGATTCGTTTATCACCAGTAACACCGTTCACTGGCCTAAAGTATGGTTGGCATCTCCAGTAAGGAATAGTTTTATATGAACCACCCCATTGTTGAAGTTCTCCTGTAGTAACTTCATCCTTTTCCTCGATATCTGGTTGTGTAAAAATTGCTCCAACCACTTGTTCCACTGGTTTGATGACTTTTTCTTCCCATTCATCAAAAGTACTTTTTGCATTCATCGAGGCAATTTGAGATCTTATGTCAGTATTATGAGGAAGGAAAGGACGTAATATTTTAAACATGTGTGATTTCATTGCAATTTTTGACGCTTGCGATTCTTTACAATTCTTTATGATATTAAAATATTCCCTAACAATTTTGTCAACTCTCGGAAATGTTTTATCTTTATCACCAATATGATCTGTATTGAATACACCCGGATTATATAGATTACCTTCTGCACTCATGATAGCATCTGGATTGATATGATCCATACATCTTGAGATATCTTCCGGGTACAAAATATTACCATTAGCGAAAAATACAGTATCCTTTGGTAAGTTTTCCCTTAGGTATTTAACTATATCCCAATCTGATAATCCAGTTTTTTGACCTTTTTGTTCTCTTAATCTACCGTGAACAGTTAAAAACTGAGCACCAGCATCCAGAACCATTTTAGCATACTCCAAAGTCTTCTCACGCTCTGGGAACACACGAATTTTAGCCGTTACAGGTATATCCAAGTTATCGTGCAATGTTCTAATTAGCTTATGTATCAAATCCCATTCTTCCATCAAGAAAGACCCATAATGACCTTTTCTCGCAATACCTTGAGGACAACCTAAATTCAAATCGACAGCATCACACTTATTCTGCACAAGCTTCGCAGCAGCCAACAAGTATTCCGGATCGTTAGCACAGAACTGTACAACTAGCGGACGATCGATCTCAGCATCCCCATCCAAATCACACCACATATCCTTCCGATACTTCTCAGAAGTAGCAAACAACTTAGCATGAAACATCGGCGTATAACAAAGAGTCGCACCGTACTGCCTAGAAAGAACACGCCAAGCCAGCTCCGACTGGTCCACCATAGGAGCTACAATCTTCGTTGGTTTCCCAATGGCCTCATACAATTCTCTACCTGTCAATTTGCTTCCCATTCTTAAAACCCTCTTAAGCATCAACTACTAGACGAGAATCGCACTTAAAATAACTCGATCTTGCCTGATATCTCTCACCCACAACAACAAACACAACGAGAGTACCACCAAAAACCTCTATATATTGGACCTATCCATAAAGAATCAAACGAATCTCCTAACTGAATAATAATCAGAACAATGATCTGAACATGAGAAGAGCAGATTGTGTGTAAAGATGAGATGAGATGTCTTACTGTGTTGGTGAAAATTTCAAACCACCTTGACAGAAAACTGGTATGGTAGCGCCTCGATTTCTGTGCCACAAAAATTGATATAAGAAATAACCGCCGAAGTTTTAAGAACTATTCACTATATAAACCACTCCTTAGACAGTCTATATCCTGCTTCTAGCCGTTTAGTTTAGTGCAATGGCTTAAAAGAGTCGTGAATAGAAGTTGTGAAGGTAGTAGAGTGTGATTGTCTGTCAGTTTGGTGCTTGCAGGGACCAAGGGCATGCGTGAGCCGTGGTACAAATCTGGCGTTTGGTGAATGGTGATGGATAGTCTGTGGCATTGGAGACTTGTCGTGTTGGATGGCTAATAAGTAGACACTCGATATGTGGTATCAACAGAAACTTCCGTTACAACAGTGGCAGTGTTACGAAAAAAAAAAATTTAAAATCTTATTTTCCCCTTCTCCTTCCCACTTCTAAAGTACTCTGACAAGTAAAGATACTACGGTGCACTGGTTTATGGCTACCAAGGATCCGGTGCAATCAAGCATGGTAGGTTCTCTATGCTTTGTACTGATAACATTTATGTCCAGTAATGCTATCAGGTCGTTGATGTAGACCCTCGATATCTTAAGCATAGATAACTGAAGGCAATATCTATACGGTTTTGTTATTGTTATATTCATTGGATGGTTGTCCTTTTGATTGGCACACTTTAAACTGAACCAGTACTAAAAATTTGAAGTGGAGGGTATTTGTAAATAGGATTGGATAGGGTTAGGTAGGGTTTGTAGGAGTCATGTGAACCCTATTCGTTCTCTAGATTAAAAATAACATTGTCATCACGGTACTTTTTAGGAAATAATTTTTCTGGAAATGGGAAATAAATCGCTCATATTTACTCTAAAAGGTGTACAGTAACTTACATTTGCATAATCGAATATCGAAAAAATTATTTTGGTTATTTGTGCAGAATACTTTTACCTTAGCATAATTTTCGGTGCATCCTAACGACGACACCTTACATGAAAATTTAATATTTGCATGTACTACTCATTTTGGTTTTTGTTGCATTTTGATATCGATTTTGCATAGATATGGCAGCTGAGTTTTTGCACCTTTGTTATTATTAAATTACGTATTCACAATGTTGTTTAATTTAAAGTTTTTGACATTTCGTAGATTTTTGTTTGAAAAAAAGAATTAAAATTATGGATTACATACGGTAGCAACTTAACAAATAAACTAAAAAGAAAAATTGTTCTATATTTATTTATTGCTCAGGTGCTAAATATCATTAATTAGATAAATTACAAATAAAAGAAAATAATTAATGTTTGCTAATATCGTATCCATATAATTAAATTAGTAATTATTTGTGTACCTATAGCATTAACGAAGTTAATTTTGACTACCGTTCTATATGCAGAAACTATAAATATTGTTAATAGTGTTCTTCACAACAGGTTTTGATCACATACTTAAGCATACCCATGGTACATTTCGATGAAATAAAAGATGATAAGTGTAGCTCATTATGGGCTTGGTATTTAGATTGCATTAGAAATGGTGAATTTGAAAAGCTACTCATAAATGGAGACAAATATCATACAATACAACAAGAAATAAAACAGACACTAAATTATCATGCAATAAACATTCAACATACAGAAGAGGATATAGATATCATAGATGGTAGTATTTTTTTTCTATCCCTTCCTTATACTTTAGATGAAGACAAAGTAATAATCAATGATTTTTTAGTTAATAACTTTCCATACGTTGATCTCTCTAATCTTCTAGTTAGAGAAATATGCAATGTTAATAATTCTAAAACAGTTATAAAGAGAGACCAAGAAAGTCGTTATATGGTGATAGATAGTATGAATAAGCTCTTATCGATGGAGGTTGAAGAACAGTATATTCCTGGCTACCATGAAGATGTCCCGGAAATCAATAAAGGTAAAGATCAGAATTCAGAATTTGAGTATGTTGATCAATCTAATGCAGTTAGTAATGGGAATACACAAGTACCGTATGATAGTTCTTCCGAAAATGATTCAGCATTGTCAATAGAGTTAAATTTTAAATCAAAATTCAGCAGAAATAGATTTCAAGATAATCCCAAATCTGCTGTAAAATCTTCTTCGAACCAGGCAAATAATCAACTAAATAATAATCCATCTATTTATTCACGATCAGATATTGAGTCCATTGACAGTTACTCTGATGGAAATCCAGGTGGTATAGATAAAAAATATGATGGTCAAGCGTTACAGATAACACATCATAAGGATAATATGTTAAAGAGCACAACGAATTCTTTGAAAATAGCAGAAGCGCAGGAAATGAAGGAATCTGAAGATGATAAGACAACAGATAATTCATTTTTCGCGGAAGATATTTATTCAGACCGTGATTATAGTATGAGTAATTTAAGTATCGATTCCCAAGGTCTTTTACTATCACTTCTTCCCTCAATTGAGATGCAGAATTCATTTGGTGAATTTAAATTAATTCTACAAAGTATGCTTCTAATTAATTTTGATACAAACGAAATATTCACAGCCGTTAGACAATCAAATAGTATGGTAAATGAAGCAACCGAAGATGATGAATGGTTATTATATGATTCTAACTTTTCGATGGATAATTTAGAGATAGTAACCTTGAGTTATTTATTAGACATATATACTGATTTTGCTAAAATATTTTTCTATTCGATGGTTATTGTAAATTTAGAACAAACTCAATCATTATTCTTAGAAACTCAGAAAAATAATACAACTGTGCTCATTAATAGTGATGAATCTAGTACTAATCTCTCGATAGATTCAAATGTATCACCAATCATTTCAAAAGTACCATCCAAACCTGATATTCAAGACAAATATTTGAAAAATGACAAATTAGTGCCATATTCCCCTACTTCAGGTTTAGCTCATAAAGGTTTTAAAAATATAGAGAAAAAGCCTAACACATATGATAGTGATGAAGATTCTGAAGCTGAATCAATATCAGAATACCCTGTTCCAGTGATATTTGCTCCAGATATTTTAGCGTCCAATAAAACAACTGCATTGAGGTCGATAAACACTAATAATAGTGAAAGCACATACAAAGTATTAAGTAGAACATATACAGGAGGTAAAAGTATAGGTAGAAACACAACAGTAACAGCAGATACCGATGATAACAATGAAAATTTATTAAAATTATTAACTATAACGCCTACTAATCAATTGGACACTGATCTATCCAAATATACGACTACTTTGACCACTATGGCTACTGTAGAAAGGTCAGTAAGTCTAAACTCAGATAATAATATCGAAAAACAAAAAAGTATTAGTAAATCTAACATTAGCGCTAAATCAAAACAAGGTCATTTCGATGGTAAAGGAGAAAATGTTGTTAGCAATTTAAAAGGAATCAGACAACAATTTCATAAACAAAGTCACAATTCGAAAAAAAGGTCAGGGCATTCAAAGGACTCAAAGTGCATCATTATGTAAACTTAATAAATGCATTATAGAAATGTTAAATTAATTAGGAGAATCACTATTTAACATATTTGATAATTAAGTTCTAACATCAACTTATCCAAATTGGACGAAAAAAATGTACAATTATATTTAAATATAAAAAAAAATTAGTTCCATACAATAGCAATTTATATTTTCTCTGCTATCCTCTGTGATTATTTTATAATACCATATTCTGTATCCATATTCAATTTCATTCATTCTTTTGTTTATAATGTCGCACTCTTCATCATATTGTTCTGGTATCACTATAAGGACAGTCAGTGTCAGGAAAAGTAAATTTTTAAAACTAAACGCCAATTTAGTTTTGACATATCTAAATTATAATGGAGAATATAATATATGAGTAATATATTTTTGTTTATAGCGTGTCGTAACTCCAGTACGTATTATACTCTTGAATATTTTTTGAGTTACAAGATGGTTTAGAACAACATGCGATGGTTCCTCATACTGCTTCGAATCTTCATTTGTACTGTAATTTAAATTTTCAGATTTATCAACATTTTCCTGTGAAAGGGACTTTTCACTTTCTAAATGTGATCGAAATGAATTTGTTGACAAGTTGTCAAAAAAAATGGGTAACTTAGCTACTGGGTATTTCTGTAGAATTATTTTTTCTGCAATATTGAAATCAACCGCACCATTCTGTTGTAACAACATAAATAACTTCTCTTGGCTGCAATCTACTATATTATTATAGAAACTAGGTTCGTTATAGGATGGCGGTTCTATAAATTTAACGTAATTTTTGTATGCTAGGTCTCTGATATTATTTTTAGGGAATCTAAAAAGCTCAGGAATTTGATTTGAATATCGTCCATTCGTAAATTGTTCATTATTCTTGATACAACTTTTAGAATATACATGAAGTTTCTCTTGCGTCATTTCTAATAAACTATCCAAAAGAACCCCGGAATCAGAAGAAGATTTTTTAGCTTCAAGAATTGTACTTCTATTAGCTTCAGATAAACCCCCAGTTTCGGGGACTATTGTCAAAGGTTCGAATGTTTTTGTATTCTCTGGGACTTCAAAATAATTTACTTTTCTTCCTACATTATCAATTTTAGTGCTAATGAATGGAGAGTGATAAACCTCATTTTCATTTATTAAAAACAAAAACTCATAGTATCCAGCATGTAAATAAAGATTATCTACTCTCCATTCGTTATTTAATTTATTGTAATTCAATGATATATTTTTCGATCTCTCATAAGGATTTATTAGAAACCCACAGGTATCTGTTATATCTTTACTAATAATAGATATTGAACGTATATTACTTTGTACTGATCCAAAATGTTTCCATCTTATTGTTACTCTGGTTCTTATGATTTCATTTGTTGTTATCAAGTCTTTTGGTATGCATCTAGAAGTATTTTGTAGGTATTCTATTGAGTCCGTGCTTGCTTCACTAATTGAATCGACTCTTAATAATTCCACGTGATCCGGTAGATCTAGATCAGGAGTTCTTAATAGTTCAGTTGAAATATTAAAATTATCTTCAATATGATACTCAAAACCATTATCTTGTTTTATATCGTAAAAATCAGTTCGCTTTTTCTTGTCCGATGTATTTTTAAATGGCAAACCTAAATTTAATGTCTTATCAAATTCATGAAACTGTCGGTAATTAAATCCGTAATAACTTTGAATCTCATGATCCATTTGCTTTTTTGCTTGTAACTTTTTATTGTTATCATCGTTATCAGTATAGTAGTGACTGATATTTAATAGTTGCTCTTTATTCAAAAACCATTCTGGGTTATCAGATGAAAGTAAGGGTTTGGATCGCTTATTCATCATACCTAACGTTTTTATAAAACTTTGGTTATTTCTCTTATTAAAAGTTTCTTCTTCAATAATGTTATCACTTTCTTTAGAGCTTTGCTGTAATGAATCATTGGATTGATCAAGGGATAACAAGTAATTCAATCTCATCGTTTTCATAGGGAATGCAACCGAATTAATAGATGTGATCTTATAATTGTCACCTACTAAATCATTTTTAGTATTATTTGATTGGCTTTCTCTCTCATCGAATGATGTTAAGTTAATAGTATCTGTTGGGCAAATTTTATTAATAGATAAACGAGTCAAATGTGAGAGCATTTTATCATCTGCTCTGGAATACAAATTGGAGAACATCGTATCTTTTTCAGATGAATTATTAGCGCTTTCTATTAGAGGTTGATCATGTTGAAATATATTCTCAGATTTTCCTATAGATAAGGTATTTTTAGGATTTGAATTATCTACCATTGATGTATTAAACATAATTTAAAAGCTTATAAATATGTTCGATAATTTGAATGTGTTGTCATCAGATGCAATATAATTGTTTGGTAACTAAAAACCATAGTTATGAAACCACAATATCAATTCTTAGCAAAATTTAGATACAGTTGAAATAAACTTAAATGTTTTCATTCTTATATTTCTGAAACTTCGATTAATGTATCTTGATCTTCACTTAACCATAATTATATCAAAACTTTTGTCTATTCTATAGAACAACCTTCAAAGCTCACCTGGTTGTAAAATTTGAAATATTGTTTAATAAGGCCTCTTACATGTGTAATATTATTGGGTATATGTTATAAAAGCGCCGTAGTTTCCAGCACGAATGAACTACATACATATATTCCTAAGAGAATGAATCGGTATTGTAACATTCTCCTTCCCACGTATGACGTATATTTCCCCAGAGTCTCTTGTTACGCAAACCAGTAAATTTTCCTGCAGGGATAATCTTGCCAAAACAAAGCAGAAAAGGCAACTATTTCGCTGGGATAACAAATGTAGAGTAGAGGTTGCAACAAAGCGCTTCTAGTTAACTTTTCCTCATATGTATGATTAGTGTACAAGTCTCACTTGAAAAATAGTTTTAATCATCAAACTAAAAAGTATTCTGTAATGGTTATTTGATTTGTGTTTTTTTTCTTTATGAGCCCTTTACTGTTATTCGGTTGTCCAACCTATTGTCAGTTCTTGAAATTGTTAGAATAATAGTTGTACCTCAATCAACATCACTAAAGAACCACTTTGTAAACCATATCACGTGATCATAATTATTAAGTATAAAAGTCTTGACCAGTCACTATAAAGGTACATTGCATGGTAGTGGCTACCGTAACTGATAGCCATCGAATGTATACAAAAGTGCTGGAATAACACAGTATGCCCTATTCTAATCGACACATTGACGCATGTATCTATCCTAATACAGCATCGAAATTCAGCATCAGTTAGATGTTCTATGCCAACTATCTCCCTAATATAAAACCATGACAGCGTTTGTATGACTTTCGAATATGGGTATAATTGGGATAAAGTGTCTGTGAATTAATTATCTTGAGTTGCGAAAACGTATACCGTTCACAATTATATATTACATGATTATAATTAACCTCATTTTATGTAAAAAGGATAATCTTCATATATAGTGCAGTCTAATAACTTAAAAAATTTAGCCGCCAAATAATTTGAATCATATATATAATGGCGAATAAGAAAAATGATTCTAAAGATATTATTGATATTTACTTTGTTAAACTTGTTAAACTAAATATGAAAGTAAATAGCATTCAAATCAAAGATTAAAAGATGATGCATTTATTGGCAGATTATTTAAACATCGGTATTTTCTATGGTATTATATGCCCTTGAGTTGAGTAAAAAAATCTGTACGAATATAATAGAAATGTTTATATATTGCTTTCGTCTTGTATTGACTGGTTAATATGTCTGCGTGTTTATTATTATAGTGTTGTACTTATGGATTGGTTGTTCAACTATTATTTTGATAAGTATTTTGATAATGCCTTTTGAAGTTCTTTAGATTCTACTACAACACCACTATCTGAACATTTTGCTTGTAACATCAGTTCAGAGCATAAACCATCGATATCCAACTCGGAGTATTTTGGATGTTTTGTTAATCTACTCCATACTTGGGAACATTTTAAGTAAGAACCATCTTCCGCTTGAACCGTAGCGTCTTTGTATAGTTCGCAGACCTTATGTTTATTCATTTTTTCCTCTGCACATTCTTCAGTAACTAGTTTCTTCTTTATCAGGGATTCATAACCATTATCTTTATCATCTTCATCTTCATCGTTAAGCAAACCAAATACATCTGCTAAATTATCTTGATTGTTATCTCTAAAATATAAATTACCGTTAATGTTATCAACAACGGTTGTACTTTCTGGGAACGCTAAAGAACTTTCAATAAAATTGGTTTCTGATGATAAATTTTTCACCTTTGGTTTCATGTCAGTTGTACCTTTTTGTGGCTTAATAAAATCATCCATTATTGATTTAGATGTATCATCTTGTTGAAAAGCTGAGAAATTCAATGAAAAATTATCAGTTGTGTCAGAGTTTGAATATTCAAATCCCTTCTTCCCAAATTCAGTTGTATTCTTCGGTAAAGCGAAATTATTGTTAAGGCTCTCTAAGTTATAGCCATCATTGGTCAATGATGGTAATGTATCATCTTCTGCAGCATAATTTGGGTTGTTAACTTTATCACAGAAAGAAGATACTTGATCACTAAACTTATTATCAAAATTGAAGTCATTTGAAAATAGACTACTGTCATAGCCAAAAGGTATGGCATCAAATGATTTAATTGATTCTGTATTTAGTTCAGTTGGGTTAGAGTTGAGAATATCTGAATTTGCAGGACTTATTGTGCTTGTGTTCTGTGTAGTTTTAGCTTGATCAAATGAAGGCAATTCTTTTGCACTATCTTCATAAAATATCGGATGGATCCAAGTAGCGGATGATACTGAAGAGTCTGGAGTCGTGACTTGATTATTTCCTGAAGTATGCTGAATTTGAACGTTATATTTACCAGGTGTTCCAGTATACAAAGAAGTAGAAGATGATGAATCAGGCGAAGGTATTTTAGATTCTGTTGGATACTCAAACGTAAAATTTTTCTTTTTTTCTATATTAGATATAATTTCTTCTTGATCCTCTTCGGGTACGTTATTACCAGTACCAACGGTATTATAAGTTTCTTGTTTTTCTTCTGTTTCTTCTTCGATTGGATTCACTACTTTCACGGATTTAGCTTTCTGCTCTCTTTTCGCTAAATACTCCAACACTTCCAAATCAGATTTATTGGCAGGCCTATATTTTTTCAACTCATCAGCCATACTTTTCAGTCTATCAGTCAAAAAATTCGTTTCCAACTCCTTTGCCTGATTCATCTGTTCCAAAGCCATCACTTTCGACTCCAAATCCTTCAACTTTCTCTCTTTACGTTCCCTGAACGCTCTCTGAGCATTTCTATTCTGAAACGTTCTCTTGCTCTTTGCATCACTGTCATCTAACAGTTTCCTCCCTACCTTCTTCTTCGACGCAGCAGAAGCACCACCGACATTCCCAGAACCATCATTCAAACCCCTCTTATTAGTAGAAACAGCACTCATATTTCAAATATACGTCTACTCCTATTAAAAATGTATTTCCACACCACTTCAAATTACAACTTATACAAAAAATAGCCCCAGTTTAAAAATTTTAAAATATCAAAATAAAGAACAAACCCATGTAATACACAGAGTTGTACACTGTCTCAGTTGCAATACACCCCTTCACAAATAATAAAATATACAAAAACACCAACTTATATGTGTATGTATATGTATATTAAAATTACTCCTTGTAAAATATATCCATATATATATATGGTACATTGTGGGTGAGCAAAATGCTTATTAATTAAATATTCATTTTAAACGTTTTATATAAATTTCTTGTGCTCCGGGTAAGTGAATGTCAAAGGACAAAAATATGTTTTTGTGGCAATATACAAATTAAGAGTTTCAAAATATATATAAATAATTTGCCACCCATTTTAAAGGATTATAAAAGAAGCAGATTGTAAGAGTGACTATCAGGAGGGTTACAGTTTGTCAGATCTGTGGTCAAGTTGTGAGATTGTGGTTTACTGGACACTGTACGAGTTATTGAGAAGGGAGTGGTGTTGGAGATCGAATACCGACAAAGAAATAAGTTTATAGAAAAAATGCATGAATTAGATACTGTTTTAAGTACTTTACGTTTAGAGGCTGATCCTGAGTTGTCTGGTGTATTCTATCAGTTTGAAGAGTTGTATGAGAAGAAGTTGTGGCATCAGTTAACTCAGACTTTGGTCCAGTTTTTTTATGATCCGAAATCTGTTCCTTTAAGGTTGAGAGTTTATGATACATTTATTAATAAATTTATTGATAAGATCAATCAATTGAGTGTTGTGGATTTTTTGTTGCTTTCTTTGAAAGATAGTCAGGACAGTGATGAATCTTTAAGATATCTAAATGAATTAATTAAAGAATTTGAAGCAATTGATTCTAAAAAACAAAGAAATGATGGTTTGAAAACTCATGAATTTGGTATTTTGTTGATTAAAATTGAAATTGCAAGAATTTATTTACATCAAAATGAATTAATTAAATCAAAAGATTTATTAATTACAATGTCAGATATATTAGAATCAAATGAATCTATTCCATTAAGGGTAACAAGTGCATTTTATGACGTTAATGCAGAATATTATAGAATGAAAAAAGATTTTAATTCTTATTATTATACAAGTTTATTATATTTATCCACTCTTGATATGTTTAACAATGGAGTTTCATCAAACATAACTGTATCAAATACAGATGAAGATATGAAAAATTTTGCGTATAATTTAGCAATTGGTGCATTATTAGGTGATAAAATTTATAATTTTGGTGAACTTTTAAATCATCCAATTATGAAATATTTAACAAATGTTAAAGAATATGAATGGTTATTTCAATTATTAAATTCTTTAACAAATGGTAAGTTTGATCAATTTGATGAAATAGTTACAGAACAAATTAAAAAAAATCAAATATTAGCAGAACATGAATCATTTTTAAGACAAAAAATATGTTTAATGACCTTGATTGAAACTGTTTTCGAAAAAAATATAAGAACATTCTCATTTGATGATATTGTACAGGCAACACATTTACCAAAGGATAACGTAGAACATCTAATCATGAAAGCTATAAGTTTAGGTTTATTGAAAGGTTCTATAGATCAAATTATTGAACTAGTTACAATAACTTGGGTTCAACCAAGAATTATTAATATCGAACAAATCAATAAAATGAATGAAAAATTAATAGAATGGAGTGACCAAGTTAAGATTTTAGGTGAAAAAATTGAAAGCCAAGGTAAATCTATTTGGGTTTAGAACAAATGTGTGTTTCTAAAATACTAACATACCAAAATAAAATTAAATAAAAAAAGATAAATAGTCATTAATATACAATTTTATAAGTAAATATTATTTTTAAATTATAAAAATTTAGTATACTACCTTGTATTTAAAACAAAAAAAGGATATACTCTATATTTGTATTATAAGAAAAGTCATTTAAATGATTCTTATTAAATTAAATTTTAAGTATTATAGTAATAATATACATATATGCACATAAAGGTGAATTGTTTAAAACTATTAAAATATTTATTCAGTGGTTCTTGGTTTAGACCATTCAACGTTCAAAATCAAACTCATGAAACCTCTACCATTCAATAAACGGATAGCTTGTTCAGCAACTTCTTCACTAGAAAAAGTAACGAAAGCAAGACCTCTTGATCTACCAGTTTCTCTATTTCTAACAACAACAACTCTTGGAATATTACCGAATGGGAACAATAATTCTTCTCTCAATACGTTTTCATCGGCATTTTCATTCAGTTGAGTAATCTTAATTGTACACATATCATCATGTTCTCTTGAGTCTCTGTAAGCATTGGATGAAGGATCCTTAGTACCAGCACGACGAGATGGTGGAACATACTTACCTGCAACCATATTGGCATCAGCACCACCAGCAGCACTAGCTTCAGCTTCACCAGTTTCTGGAACGGCATCACCAGCTTCCAAAGCAGCTAGATCACTCATAATACTCTTAAATGGACAAGACATAGTATAATGCGCGTTACCACAAGTTCTACAAGTAATACCACCTTCGGATTTGATCTTGGATTTCTCTAATTCTTCTTCTTCCAATAATTTCCAGTTTCTACTCAATCTCAAGTAGACTTCTTCACCTAATTGTGTAGTTGAATGGTTTGGACCTGGTGGAGAATTCTTTTCTTCACCATATTTAGCCCATTTTCTTCTAGCAGCGACGGCTCTTGGAACTTCTTCCGTAACTTTAACTTCCTTCACCTTTTGTGTAACTTTGAAAGTTTGACCATTTTCTGTTCTGTAGCTAATGATAGTCTTAGTACCATCACTGTTCTTAATAACCTCTGGAGCCTTAGTACTCATTTTCTCACTCGTGTCTTATGTTATACCTGGTTATATCGCTACCTCTATTCAACAAAAAACCAATAAAAAAATCAAATTAACAACAATTTAACAGTACTAAATGCTCTCATAAGAACAATCACAAATAACATAATTGTAACGTTTATTATATTAATTTTGATCTCAATAGTAAATAATAATCGATGCTTTACTTGTTATATTATATTATTATTCTTGTAAAAATTTCACAACGTTATATTTCTTGTCGTGATTTTGAACGAAATTTGCAAAAAACTGAAATTTCGTGGAACGTGAGATATCATAACCAGTCGGGTAAGGTGTTTAGGGTTGGGATACCCTATTACTTTAGGGTTGTTTAGGGTTATTTTATAAGTCACATGTCAAATGGTCACGTGCTTATTTACTACAAATCATGTTTACCCGCCCTTTAGGACATAATCTTAACAAATATTACCATAAAAAGGTTACCACTATTAAAAAGTTATCTATACATTTTTACATAAACTTTACTATTTATAATTGCTATTATTATTTAATATTTGGTGAGGTTGATACTAGATATTGAATTGATTGGGCTCTATGCAGTGCGTTAAAACATAATATACCAGGTTTTTGTGATATAACATATAGTAAGTATTTTGAAAATGGCAAAAACTAAGACTAAAAATACGATAATAAAATTGATCTCAACAGCTGCTACTGGGTACAGTAGGAATATCACTGTTAAGAGAGGTGCTCCATTGGTGACACAAGTGAGATACGATCCAATTGCGGAACGCCATGTGCTCTTTAAGGAGAGTAAGAAGAGAAAAGTTGCAGAAGTGAAACCTTTGGATTTCTTAAGAACATCCAAGTAAATTATAAACTGCTTTTTATAACAGGATCTCCAAACGACGTTATTTTCCATAGAATGAAAAAAAGAGAGTTAAAATGGACTGATAAATGATGTTTAATTGCATTTATTTGTTTTTTTTTGTGCATGGGTGTCGTTGCTTGTATATAGACTGTCATAAAGTCAACCCATCTATAGATACCACCATATTAATATTCAATTCTTATGTAATATATAAGATGATAATGATAAACTGAATTTTATTAATTCTTAACTATTGTTTATTCTAATATATATACAACATGTGTTTATGTCTTACTGAAATTTAATGCTACATTATTTTATAATTGTATTCTGGATTATTTCACATGAAAACATTGTGTGCAGTAAATGTAGTGCAGAATAAAAAAAACTAGAGTATTGAAAACTCATTCTATTTACTAATGGCCACCCCAGGAACTGTTATTCCCTGTTTGTTCGTTGTTGCCCCAGGTAGATCTATTACCATTGTTACTGTCATTGTTGGTGTTTTTGTTGTTGTTATTCGCATTACCACCCCAAGCAGAAGCACCACCATCTCTACCAGAATTACCCCAAGTGGAGGCACCACCATAGGATGACTTGTTACCACCCCAATTGGAAGCATTACCATTAGACTCTCCACTCTGAGCCCAGGATGAGGCACCACCCCAACTGGATTTATTACCCCATGCAGAAGCACCACCCCAGGTGGAGGTAGCACCAGAACCACCCCAAGCTGAAGCATTACCACCACGGCCACCCCAACTGGACGAACCTCCCCATGATGAGGTGTTTCCCCAAGCTGAGCCATCACCATTACCATTTGGTCCGGAGCTAACTGCAGGTGTCTTACCTCCGTCAAAGCCACCCCAACCAGGTGTCATACCACCAGCTAATTGACCTGGACCACTGACATCCCTTGGTATATCACGTGGTGCACTTACATAACTAGGACCGGATCTGGAATTTGGTACTCTACCACGTCTACTTACTAATTCGTCGTATGTAATACCTTCACCACCTTCCTTGTTGTAAAATGTTAACTTCCTTTTATCAACAGTAATATGCTTGTTTTTAGAATGTAGCTCGATTGTGGCAGTATCACCATTAACATCTTTGACAATACCTAATTGACCCTTATAACCAGCAGAACGTATTCTGACGGTTTTACCCAATGCAACATCTCGACCACCACGGCTTTGTTGGTTTTTAGCAATTGGTGGTGGACCCATCTTTGATATAACTTCTGGATTTAATTTATTTAAGTCAACATTACCATTTAACATGTTGTCCTTTGAAGAAACTGCTTCAATATTAGATGGACTTACTACAAAAACACCAGCATTTTCGACTATTTTCTTTGACATAGCAAAAATATGTTGGTTTTGAATGTATAAAACTTGACCTTCTCTACGAGCACCAATAACCTCAACAATTGTATCACCGATTTTAATTTCATTACCTTTGTCATCAACTGTACTTACACGTGCACGTGCAACGTTCACTTTACTTAAAATTGAGCCCTTTGTGATAGTAGAAACTTTACCAGACTCATCGATGATCTTAAAAATGTCATGACCTGCTTGAATAATACATGCAACAGTTTTGGCACTTAGTTCAACTATGTCATGTAATGAGTATTCACTAGAAGTTGGAGTAGAGTTCAAAGATTTGGTTAAATTGTTGGCTGTTATTGTTATCTCTTCCCTTGTTTGATTAGACATGAACGTTACTTGACCTTGTTTAATGGCCAAAACTAAACCAGCATCACCTTGATGATCACCGTTAACAACAGTAACATGATCACCTGGTTGAAAAATTTTTCTTAATGTAGAAACAGGAAATTCTAAAGGTTTTAGCTGAATTTCAGGTAACTTAACAGTAGCAATATCCGTTGTAGTTTTGATAATGGTACCCTTTGAACCACGTTGTTCACCATTTAGAATTTCAACACGATCACCAGGATGGAAGATAATGTTAGCAACTTGTGCTTTTTTAATGGTTTGTGATATGGTTGTTAAATCAATTGATCCATCTTTAGAACCAAATCTAGCTAGTTCCTCAACAGTTGGTTGAATATTTTTGGTTTCCACATGCTGAATTCTATACGATTTGTAAAGATAACCATCTACGTAATCTTCATTTTTATAAGTGAAATGACGGTCGTCTCTCTTATATAAATTAACTTGATCTAAGCGTAATGCTAATGTAGGATTGAATAATTGGGAAGGAGGTCTATTGGCAAAAGTAGCTCTTCTGGCCTTACGCTGCTGTGTTATGGGATCAATTTCGTCATATTTACCGTAATCCAAACGTGGTACAATTTTTAACATAACTTCTAAGTTGTTTTCACTTATTTGATCAACAATAGCTAAATCACCTTTATAAACACCTCTTTTAATTCTGACATAATTACCTTCTTCTAAAGTAACATCATCTGACTTAGTTGGTTTTAACAATAATGGCAATTCTTGAACTGGGATTAACAATTTTTGTGAAATGTAGATATCTGGAACACCATTACAGAATTTTTCAATAACTGATTGTTTTGGAGCTTCAATATAGATTCTACCCTTGAAATTATCTCTTTCAAAAATAGACAAAATTTTCAGTTTTTTATTACCCATTGCTCTATCTAAGTTCAGTTTCTTTTTCAATAGTTTTCTCACTAACTCCTTTTCTTTACCTGGTCTAACTCTGACACCCCAAATGGTGGCCGTGTCAACACTTGGCAATAAAAATCTTTGTGGAACATAACCATCCTGTGCAGCATCACGATACTTCTTCGAACTAGTTCTACCGTACCTTTCTCTTAACTCTTTAGCCAAACGTTGGGCATCTTCTTCAGAAGTTTTGTTCAAATCCTGATCTAATTGTCTGTGTAGTCTGTCATCTCTACGTGTACCTTCTTCTTCTTCGTCACCTCTGGTAATAAAACCTTCTTTGACTAGCTCAGACTCCTCTTCATCTTCATCCTCATCCTCATCATCACTGACTTCAGCTTCAATATCTAAAAACCTATTTCTCTCTTGACGTTGTCTCTTCGATGGAGCACTCAATTCCTCATCTTCATCCTCATCTTCGTCATCGTCCTCTTCTTCATCTCCATTTTCATCGTCATGTTCACTTCCATTCTCATTTGCATCTGCGTCTACATCGGCATTCTCATTTGCATCTTCTCTATCACCTTCCTCTTGAGCAGTACCTGTATGCTCTCTCTTTGCCTGAGGCTGATCCTCAGTGTTGGCATCTTCTTCCAATGGTCTCTTAGCCGCAGCAGGTTCAGCAGTGCTCTCGTTCTCTTGAGCAGGTGGACTAGCAACAACAGGGGTCTCTGCCTGGACAGATGGTCCCTCACTCTTCACAGGAACATCTTGTCCAAATTGTTCCTCACTCATAGCAATATCTCAGTGTATACCTATGTTTGTAAATATATGGACTCTCGACAAGCTCCAGCAGGCTAAACTTCAACGTTCTCAAAAAAACAAGCCTTTCAAAAGCTTCATATCACCATCCAAAAATAGTTTACTTTATACAAATATATATCACTTATTTTGATTAAAAAGGTTTAAAATTGTTATTAGCGATATTAAACTGTTTTGCCCAAAAC
Source organism: Tetrapisispora fleetii (assembly GCA_003707605.2). NCBI lineage: Eukaryota > Fungi > Ascomycota > Saccharomycetes > Saccharomycetales > Saccharomycetaceae > Tetrapisispora > Tetrapisispora fleetii. The sequence continues at coordinate 86,091 of PPKB02000008.1, read as the reverse complement.
TTTTCAGAAACGGCATTATGGGCAATGCCGGGTAACATAGTACTGAATTCAATTAACTACAAGAATTAAGTACAGTTACCAGGTACCCAAAGGTGGTAAACTAACTAGAAGATCAAAGTCTGTATTGATTTAGTGTATACATACTGGTACATAGTCTGTGTGGCAAAAATGTTCTGGGCTACCTTGAGCTCAGATTATATGCTTTGCCCTGAAAAAGGCCTTCAAATAGGATAACTGCCAACCTGCCATGGCGATGACCACGACAATGATTAACAGTGAGAATCTTGTCACTCTTTCATTTGTGGACTCGTTGGTGTCCCTCAGTCTGGCTTCTCTTGCCTTCATGTATGACATTTTGTCGCTGACCTCGTCCAGAAGTTCTTCGATTTGCCTCAATTTCACTTCAACAGGTTTCAATTTTTCATTAGCGTTCAATTTATTCCAATCTCTTGCTTGTGAACCGATCTCGATGTCTAACTCGATGATCCTCTTCATGTTGTCTGAAGATTTACCATTGATCAATCGGTTAGTAAAGCAAACATCGAAAGATCCGGCATTTAATGCATTGAATGGGATACGGACATCACCAACAAAATCTTTGATCGTTCTGTAGACATTCCCATTAGGATCTTGGATAGTCACAGACAACTCCTGCCCGTCTCCGGCTTTTCCATCACTGTCCAACTCAACGACAACTAATTGACCCTCGGAAGCGAAATCTCTTATACAAACAGGCTCATTCTTAGCGATTGCAGGCAGTTCAAGTAATAGACCCAAAACTGTGTTGATCAATGCCAGAAACAAAAACTGGATAGCAATCCTCATACTTAACGGTGTAGGCTCAACAATCGTCTAGAAGAAGTACAAATAGCTTCAATTCCCACCTACAACCAATACACATCTACCCATCTACCCATCTACTAATAAGTACTTATTATGCATATACATAATATTTTATGTGTGTTACCAGAAACGCGATTCAAAATTTATCAATGAAAAAAACACACTGACCCGGCCCACACAAACGTGACAACTTTTTACCCGACAAAAACCACTTTTTATTACCCGCCTTACCACGTGACATAAAGAATAGATCACCCAGCACGAGTTACATGTCACATGACCTCAAATAGAAATAATTTTTCCATTCGTCCGTATATTGTTTTATAGTAACACTGACACAAAAATGGAAAAAAGATTTACATTCATTTTTTATCCTCGTTTGCAACTTTATCCCCCAGAACTTCAGGCGCATCAGGCCTCAGCGGCTGGCGTCCTTGCGGCAATCCACAGTACGGTGGCAAAAATAAAAAATTTTCTGTCTCCAATTTTCATACATATATATATATATATAAGCCACTAATAAATTTTTTAAATAGTTTCTTATCTTTATATAATAATTATATACTTAGAAATGGGAGTTTTTTTAAACTTTACTTTTCATTTTATTTATCATTCTGGCTAATCGGACTCCACAGATTAGTAACGCCTCGCAGTAAAAATGTCAAACGTACCAGAAGAGGGACAACCACAAGTTGAACAACAAGTCGTCGAGCAACCAGTCGTCGAGCAACCACAAGTTGGCCAAGAAGCTGAACATCCAGTTGAAGCTCAACCAGACATGGAAGTCGAGCAACAAGAACAAGTTGAAGTTTCTCAAGCCTCTGCTCAATATGCAGGTTCCGAAGGTGAATTTCCACAAGAACATGAACAACAGATGCAACAAGCTCCAGCTCCACATGATGGTCCAGAGCCATATTACTCTGCTCCACACGGACAAGATGGTCACGTATACGGCCATCCTCCTCCACCTCCACTACATGGTGACCACGGTCGTCATATGGAAGAAGGTGAACTATCCAACACAAGATTATTTGTTAGACCATTCCCTCTTGATGTTCAAGAATCAGAATTAAACGAAATCTTCACCCCATTCGGTGCCATGAAAGAAGTTAAGATCTTAAACGGATTTGCCTTTGTCGAATTTGAAGAAGCTGATTCAGCTGCTAGAGCTATTGAAGAAGTCAATGGTAAGACATTTGCTGATCAACCATTAGAAGTTGTCTTCTCTAGAATCATTCCAAAAAGATTCAGAATCACTTTAAGAAACTTACCAGAAGGTTGTTCATGGCAAGAATTAAAGGACTTGGCCCGTGAAAACAATTTGGAAACTACTTTCTCAAGTGTTAATACAAGAGACTTTGACGGTACTGGTGCTTTAGAATTCCCAACTGAAGAAGTTTTGGTCGATGCCCTAGACAAATTAAATAATATTGAATTTAGAGGTGCTGTCGTCACCGTAGAGAGAGATGATAACCCACCTCCAATTAGAAAATCTCATAGAGGTGGCTTCAGAGGTAGAGGTGGCTTCAGAGGTAGAGGTGGCTTCAGAGGTGGCTTCGGTGGCCCAAGAGGTGGCTTCGGTGGTCCAAGAGGTGGCTTTAGAGGTGGCTTCGGTGGTCCAAGAGGTGGCTTCGGTGGTCCAAGAGGTGGCTTCGGTGGTCCAAGAGGTGGCTTCAGAGGCGGTTACGGTGGTCCAAGAGGCGGCTTCGGTGGTCCAAGAGGTGGCTTCGGTGGTCCAAGAGGTGGCTTCAGAGGTGGCTACGGTGCCCCAAGAGGTGGATACGGTGGTCCAAGGGGTGACTATGGTGCCCCAAGAGATTCATACAGAGGTAGAGATGCCCCACCACGTGAGAGATCTCCAACTAGACAATAGATTTTCATTCAGAAACATTAAAATTTAATATTTTGAAATAATATTAAAGTGTTTCAAATTATTATAAAAATATTAGAATAGAAAAAACTAAAAAAAGAAAATGAAAAATTTTTGAAAATTATTACTTTTGAAAAAACGATATCTTAATATTATGATGATTCAATTATATGTTGTAAGAATAATCTCGATTGATTGATTGAATTGATTTATTTTTTTGTTTGTTTTTTTTTTTCCAAAAGATGGAAGATTTTGATTTTTGATCTTTATTGATCTTAATACAGTTTTGGTAACATTATTTGGATTTATCCCAGTTAAATTTGGTGATATACAATTGTTGGTTTTGTACATATGTTGTTCAGAAAGATAAAAACAAGAAAAACAACTTGTGGTTAAAATATTGTTAGTTCTCCTGGAAAAGTTCGTTTAATTAAAAATTTGCCTATCTTCATTAGAATAAAAGGAAAAAACACAAAATGTATAGTTAAAAAGATTAGAAAAACATTATTAGAATAAATTATTGTATTTGAAAACAACGTAAGTATTAAATAATAACATAGTGGAATAATATTATCCAAATTATAGTTTAATTTATTGAAATAGATGGTTAACAAAATTAACAAATCATAGCAACATAGAAAAAAGTTAAAAAGAAAATATATCAAGGGAAGATAAAAATGAAGACTATATTCTGCACAAAACAATTGTCTTTCTGAATTTTAATGTCATTGCATTGTCCAACTTGTATTATATACCTGTTATCACTTTCTGTGGAGATCATTTATATTTTTATATCAAATTTCTTTACAAGAAATCACTTCCAACAATCTTACCATGGGAATTTTAAAAAAAAAAAAAAAAAAAAAAAGATGGAAAAAGATATAAAAGAATTTAAAGAAATTGTACAGTTGTCGCTAAAAACCAACAACATGTTTGTTTGGTTTTAAAAATGCCAGATCAATTTATGAAAATTGAGTTTTACTTACTATACACAATATGATAAATACTTAAAAAGGGCGACTGAGTAGTAATCCATTAAATTTTCCGTGATTTGTTGACAATCGTTCATGTCAATGGAAAGCATCTTGTTCATTCATTGTTTTTCGACAATAACATACCAATTGTCTTTCTCGTAACCGGCCCTCTTCACTTTACCACCTGCAGATATGCAATCTTCTTCTAACTCACCTTCTTTGTACAAATGGTAATACCTATATTTTGTTTGATTTTTCTCGATCTCTTCTTTCTCTTTAGCTTGTTTATCAATCTCTGCTAATCTCTTGGCTTCTTGTTCTTTTCTCCAATTTGCAACAAAAGCAGACCTTTCCTTAAGTGGAACATTAGTTAGATCAGGAGCTGAAGTTGTTTTACCTTTCTTCTGTTTACCAACACTGGCTTCCTTTTCTTTCTTTGTATCATGTAATACCCAGGGTACTAATACATCTTGTTCCATATCTTTTTCATAACCTCTTCTAGAACTTCCTTGTTCTAATGCCCAACAATATATTAAAGTTTCTCCTCCAGTTTTAACTTTACTTAAAATATGATTAATTGCTTGAATTCTTCTTTCTCTTGTAGACCAATGATGCACGACAGCAATAGAAATTGCAAAATCAAACAAGTTTTCCCTATGAGGTAGCTTCATACCATCTGCTACCAAAACATTATAATTATTATCAATATCGTATGCACATTGAATTAATCCACTAGAATGATCAGAACCAATAATATAGATATTTGGATTAACTCCCAAATATTTACCATTCCCACACCCAACATCAATACCAATGCTTCCAGTTTCCCTAGAGTGTAAAAATTCACTCACAATTGGCCATGGTTTGTATCTTGTCTCTGAGAAATGACTAGCAATCTCATTGTATATCTTATGAACATATTCTTCTTCTTTCTGTTCTGCCATGCTGACTACTTCTCTCCCTTACACTTTCCCAGCACACTTTTTCAAAAATTTTTAAAGATGCTACAATTCTCGATTGGCAGCACTTCAACACAGTACATACCTCCCCAATTAAAACTCGAAACTACTGATCAATTCCACTTGTTTTACTCATAAAGTTTACATCAAAATAACATAAACTTTTGATAATTTAAAGGTCATCGCTAAATTTTTCAAAAAATGGTTGTCGTTGTAAATGATCAGCAATATTTAAGAATTCTTGATCATAAATTTAATAATTTTGTGAGCCATGGTTGAATCAATTGATTAAATTGTATAAATGATGATTTATTAATTATACATCAGAATATCATGACATATGAATTGGATGTTCCTGTAGTCTCCAGTGGTATTCTGAAGAGGGAGGACGAGAAATTAGTGGGAAAAACCTTAAAGAACAACAGACAAATTGGATGAGTTTTTGAGTGGACTCAATTAATAATTGGACGCAAAGAGTATTCAAACACCATTAAAAGGAATAGTTTATTGTGGAATTTAATTAAACAAGGTAATAATTATATATATGGGGACTTACTATTCGAGAAAACGTTGTATATTGGCAATAATTGCTCTATATGTTTTTGTAGGGATTCCAGCATGGTATGCTTTGACCACTATATTTAGGGTGAATCTACCGGTTAATTATATTAACTCTCTAAATAGCAACAAATATGGAGAGGTACATATGGTTCTCCCCATTTACATTAAATCAGAAAGTTACAAATTTCCAGATATTGATAAAGCAGTTCAAACGCAAATAAATTATTTGTTGGATGGACAGAAACAAAGGGTACCTTGGTCATTTCAAGTTTTGAAATATGATGAAGAGTTTATGGATAGGGTAAAGATGGATAATATTTCATATCATGTGGTAGAACTCATTTTAGACAACTCAGTTGGATTAGTTTTATCTGAAGATGAAGATAAAACTATTATTTATTTTGATGATGAAGCAGTGGTCACTAATGATCTTCCATACTTCATTGCTCAAACTGTAGTCGAACATGCATTTAAAATGGAATTTGAACAATTAGATAAAGCGCACATCTTACCAAAACACATATATTCGATTCCTTATAGTCCTAAAGTTCATTTAAATATCTTTTTGTTGAACGGTGATGGGGATCCAGTTGGATGGGATATTAACTTAGCTTTGAAGACTCATTTCACTCCAATAAGAAATTTTGTTTCACCTATAGTTAATTTTACAGTTGATACAGATATCGTATATTATAATGATTTGGGTTTATCCTCGTTAAAGAATGAAACTAATATTTCATCAGCTAATATTTCAAAAAAGTTGGAGTTTTTAACTTTATCAAAAGCTAATGAACATAGAGATTATCCTACTTTAAATCTTGCCATTTTGTTTCCAAGTAAAGTGGATTTCCCTGATGGCTTGGATTTTGTTAATGCTATTAATGATCAGTCATCAGAAGAAGTACCTGCTTTGGAAAAATTACATTCCAATAGTAATTCAAACTGGGAAAGTTATTTGATCCCTAAATGGGGATCCATTGTTTTGAATAAATATCCAATTGAAAAAGATATGATTTTAAATGAAGAATATTTAGCAAGAATTGTTGACTTGTTTTCAAATAATGTCTTGAGACTCTTGGGATTTCCAAATACAATTGCAGATAAAAACGTCCAGACAGTCAAAACATTTTACAACTCGTTAAATTCATACAAAAGGATGTTGACAATATTTAATTTAGGAAAAGCAATCACCACATTACACTCTCTGTCTAGTTTAACGGAACGTTTCCAAAATATACCTGTACCGCAGGAAGTACAGGATGATGTGATTAAGTCATTAGAACTTAGATTGGATATAATTGATCTATTAAATAATCCCGAAAAGGGTGATGACAAGACTTGGGATACTGCATTAGTCATGAGTAATGAATTGGTAGCTCTAACGGAAAAAGCATTCTTCAATCAAGAAATGATTCAACAAACTCATGTTCCTCAAGAGCATAAACTTGCTATATATTTACCACTATTGGGACCATTGTCGCTAATGCTTATTTTTGCTTTGATAAATAACGTAAGTGAAGAGCCTTCCGAAGAGACAAAGGAATTAGATAAAGATGAAGATCTTTCTATTATAGATAGTTCAGAAACGAAATTAATTCATGAGGATGGTAACGTTGGAAATTCTACGGGTGCCAGCATCGATTCCATAGTTGTCAATGACAAATAGATACATATTAATATAGAATATATACCACTACCATTGTGCGTTTAATATTATATAGTGAGATTGCATTATTTTTAATTCTTCTATCTCATCCAGGAATTGTAATTTCTGAAGTCTTTTTTTTTCACTATCAGAAATAGATTGCTGATAAAACTCCCAAAGATCCCTAATGTTAACATCAATTTTCTTACTCATTCCCATTTCTTGTGAAAATCTAGACGAATATTTATCCTTCGAAAAATATTTTAGCAAAGTGGGTAATTCTAAATCCCTTGAAGATTTTAGATTAGCTTGCATGATTTTTCCAAATCTATCATTCCCTGATTCCTGATTTCCCCCAATTGGATCATAGGATATCCAACAACCTGTACTAAACTTATCAACTACTTGACTTATTAGCATCTGAGCACTGTTATCAGGTAAGTAACATAATGCACATTCTGTTATGAAAATGGTTTTCACATTTTGATCAATTAATTCCAATAGTTTTGTGCATATCTCATTGGGATTCCTTAAATCACCTTCCATCATAATATAATTTGTAGTATGTATTAGTTCATTTATTGGAGGTACACTGATTTCATCTCCTCTTTCAAGGTTCAAAAATTGTTTAAATCTATCATTGGTCCTTAATACACTGGCTTTCGATTCTAATGCATCTTTAAAATCAACATCTATGTATTTTACAACTTTCTTGTTTTGCAAAAGATGGATAAACCTCAAATCTGAACCGCAACCTAGATTAACCACCTGTACAGATTCATCTAATGAACACTCCTCTAATCGAGATTGCAATATCGAATCGATACTCACCGTCCTCAAATAGGTACCATAATTCATCACAGGATATGAATTCCGTAGAGCCTTATTTATGAATCCTTGCTCTCTACGGCTCAGCAACGTCTTCAGAGTCTGGAAGTAAGAAAGGTAAATATCTTTATAGTTGAAGTAGCTCCTGTGGATCACAGGGCAAGGAATATAATTGGTAGCAATCGCATTCAATTTGCAGATGAGTGCATCATGATCAGTGTTCTGTACAATCTTCTCCATCGTTACCTCCACTTTTTCCCAACAGTTTCTCACTCAACACTATAAAACATCCCTCATAGCCACCCCATGTATTTAAATCCTTGCCATAATCCTTGTAACCAACTACTTCACAAGATCTAAAATGTTTACAGGTTCCCTTTACAAGATTTTGATGTAAATATTTACACGAAATTTCACTTAAGATCAAAATTGAAATTTAGAAAAAAAAGTATCAACTCTTATAATAACTTTACTATTTTTATTGCAATTGGGAAGGTATTATACGGAGATTAGGAGGTCGAGTGTATGGGTACTGCGATTGTGGGGTTGATTTGTATCTAAGTATTCTGTTTCTTGCTTTGCGAAGGTCTTTAAATAAGGAGCAACACTAGCGAGCTGGTTCCGAACGTCAGTTGGTATAGAGGGTTGGGAACTGTGCTCATTCATATTAGAGAAGTGGTTGGTGCTCATAGTTGCCTACAGTTATATACGTTTAATCTTATTCAATCGTGATATTGTGATTTTTTGCGGTAGAAGAGTACTTTAGGTCAAATGGGTAACTCAGGATCAAAATCATCGAATAGTAAAAATAATTCAACTTCGAGTCAAGCTGGCGCAAGGAAACTGGCTTCAACCAAGAAGAATGTGTCAACAAAGTCAAAACCTGTTTTGACTGCAAGCAAGAGCTCTGCATCTGGTTCGAAAGACGCGGATCAAAATAATTCGACAGCTAATAATTTGTCAACGTCGGAGAAATTGGAAGACTCAACAGCTTCGAAGACTAAAGCTCGAAAGAAATCTCAAGATATTCCACAGATCAATATTACAGCATCTGATGCTGCTATTAACTTAGACTCAAAGATAGCAAAGGCTCATTCACATAGTTCAACAAAGTCAATTCATTCAGTAGGTACTAAAAATAGCTACAAAGAAAGTAATGTTAGTAATACATTAGATAATAATAAAAAATCAAGTCATAAGAGAGGAAATTCACTGGGCCATATCCCTATACATGATGCAAATTCTGAAGAATCGCATAACCTTTCCAACAATGCAACCAGAAATTTGCATGTTAACGGAACAAGTTCATCTCTTCATCCAATTAATAGTAGTAAAAGGCTATCACTATCTAGGAGGTCGAGTTACGCGTCAAATTCAGATTTACCACCTTCAATGGTTCAATTAGAACCAAAATCTCCCATATTGAAGGGATATTCAAAATCAATACATGGTAACTCTAGTCATTCATTGTCATATCATAAAAATGAAACAGAACAAAACAATTTTAATGAACATTCAACAGGATACGATTCTAATATGAAACTACAAAGATCAGGCTCATTTGCATCATCTCTTCATTCAGGAACTGCCACTGTGTATAATACTCCATTAACCTCGCCTGGTCTGGATGGTCAAGGAGCTTCTGAAGATTATTTTAATAAGACTCAACAATCTTCAAATCCAGTTTCAGGACAATATTCTCACTCATCGCATCATAATGCAGATATATTCGATAATACTGTGAATTTAATAAAAAACACATATAAGGATAGTTTTCCAAAAGTTCTACCTTTCGAAGATATGGGTTTAGATATCTTTGAAAAAGATCCAAACGATGATACTTCTACAGGTGTGAAAAAGAAAAAGCCAATAAAACCAATAAATATAGATGAAACAATTCAGAAATTGTTGGATGCAGGTTATGCTGCAAAAAGAACTAAAGCAGTATGCTTAAAAAATTCAGAAATAGCTCAAATATGTCAATTATCCAGAGAAATATTTTTATCTCAACCATCATTATTAGAACTTTCAGCTCCTGTAAAAATAGTAGGAGACGTACATGGTCAATATGGTGATCTATTACGTCTTTTTACTAAATGTGGTTTTCCTCCAGCGGCAAACTACTTATTTTTAGGTGACTATGTTGATCGTGGGAAACAATCTTTGGAAACAATTTTATTATTGATGTGCTATAAAATAAAGTACCCAGAAAATTTTTTTCTTCTTAGAGGTAACCATGAATGTGCAAATGTTACAAGAGTCTATGGTTTCTATGATGAATGTAAGCGTCGTTGCAATATAAAAACGTGGAGAGTATTTGTTGACACATTTAATACTTTGCCGTTGGCAGCAATAGTTACAGGTAAGATATTTTGCGTCCATGGAGGTTTGTCGCCTGTTTTAAACTCTATGGATGAAATTAGGCATTTTAGTAGACCAACAGATGTCCCAGACTTTGGTTTGATCAATGATCTTCTTTGGTCTGATCCAACAGATTCGCCTAATGAATGGGAAGATAACGAAAGAGGTGTAAGTTATTGTTATAACAAAGTAGCCATCAACAAATTTTTGATTAAATTTGGTTTTGATTTAGTCTGTAGAGCTCATATGGTGGTGGAAGATGGTTATGAATTTTTCAATGATCGTAGTTTAGTTACAGTATTTTCAGCGCCAAATTATTGTGGTGAGTTTGATAATTGGGGAGCTGTTATGAGCGTGAGCGAAGGTCTGCTGTGTTCATTTGAATTATTAGATCCATTGGATAGAGCTGCATTGAAACAAGTAATGAAAAAAGGGAGACATGAAAGAAAGCTAGCAAACAATCAACAATATAATGAGTAGAATTGAATTCAATTCCAATTTAAAGAGAGAAATAAACCAAAAATAACATGAAGACTATAAAAGTAATGATCATAAAAATTTAAACCATTGAAAATTGGTTAAAGAAATTTTATATCTATATTCCTAATTGCAAAACCTTGATTGTAAAACTAAAGGTAAAGCATTTTATAAATTACATTAACTTCATTAGACAATTACAAAAAGTATTCGCATAAAAAACTTGAGTACCATTATTCAATTTTATTCAAACAAAGATATGCAAATATTTTTGAGCATACCATTTTTTGTAAATTCGATATTAAACACTACAAAGCAACATTATCTATATTCAAATATATATATGAAATTATTCACTTTAACACGTATATAAACCCTTTAAAGAATGAAATACAATATCAAAGTATCCTTAACAAAACAATCATTCATCCATTGGAATTGTGCCATTAATTTGTGACGTTTTTATATGTCAACACTTAAAGTCGCCTAACAACTTTTTTCACTATAAATGTACATGTATATAATTAATAATTAACTACATAATGATACCTTATAAAATGTGTATGTCTTTTAGAAAAGTGGTCAATTGATAGTTGAACAATCGATATTTGAATATTGGTGATCGTAGTTGGTACCAGTAATGGAGTTTTGTTGTGAAAGTGTGCCTTGAGGTAAATTCATCTTAGTTCTGTGATTTTATTGATGAGTGAAGAGAAAGGTACTAGTTCAACTTCTGTTGAGTACACTAACGATGGTAAGGATTTTGATCTACCTCATTATTTGGTGCGATTTACGGATAATGATTTAAGCAATTTCGAGGTTTTGAATTCTATGTATTTGTTAGATGATTATGATAATATGTTGTTGTATTTGGAGACTCAAATTGAAGAGCAGGCATTCATTGTTCCCCCATACGATATTGTTATAGTGTTAATGACACTGTGCACCATATCCAATCATTATAAAGATGAGATTGTCAGATCAAATGATATATATAATATAACAAGGCAACAACTGTCTAAAAGGGCTCTTCGATTGTTACAGAAATTTGTGAATATACTGAAAGATTTTGATTTAGAAAAACATAATAGATATAATTTGGAGCTTCTAAGATGCCAACTGTTTTTAGCAATAGATTCATTTGATATAAGACGTGATCAGTATTCTTTTGACAGGGTTCGACGTTTAAGAACACCAAACGCAATTGTATACACTGAATTATCCACTAAAGAAGTTGAAGAAGGTAATGAAAAATATATTCAAACAATAGAAAACCCTTACAAGTCTTATCATAGCTCCCTTAAACAGAAATCTTCTGTGCTTGGAAATATGTTGATAAATTCGAGGTTAAGTAAGAAAGGTGAATTTATTAATATGATATTATGGACACTTTCAACTTCCGTGCAACAAGAAGAAAATTTGTTTGTATCCAGCCATGACATATGGTTGCCATTGCTGTATATAATATTAGATATACTTGACTTAAGACAAAGTTACTATGTTCAGAGGCAAATTGGGGAAGAGGCAGATCCTGCCTTAAATGTTCAATTACTTAGTACAAGTCCATTAGCTCTTTTGTTGAGGTCATTAGATTCCATGCAATTATCTCAAAGATTGTCAGAGTATATTTTTATAAACTTATCTTATCAGAGAGATGATGCATACAATACCTACGTGCATCCAGTATATTATGAGGAAAATACATTTTCTAAACAGTATCTCACAAGGTTTACCTATAGTAAAAATTATAAAAATAGAATATCGATGGCGATGAGAAGAAAAATAATTGGCCTTTGTTTCAAACTATTACTGGATGTACCTAATGGACACAAACTTGTCTCACCAAGATTGGTACCAGATGACTTTATGGAATCTATCGTTAAGAAATTGTGTCTTTTTGACGATTCAACCCAATTTAAAGCATTTTTTTATACAACTGATCTATCACAGGAGTTATTTTTTATCCCTCTGCTTGCAGAAATGACTTTTAAAGAACTTCATAAGGATCTAATTCCAGCTAAATGTAATGGTCAGTTGCATTTAGTAGATTATCTTGACAAATTTAATGAATTTCTTGAATATTCAATAAAAATTATTAACCAGGGATACTTTACGCTGTCGATAGACAATTGTCAAACCTCTGATTCAAGTGATGATGAGAAGAGTGATGATGAAATACACCACAAAGCAGATTATGCTCCCCACTTCAAGAAATTGGATATTTGCTTTTCAGTACTACTAAGATATGTGATGCATCTCTCAGGCGATACAGATGCAAGAAACAATACTAAACTAGTTAATAAGTTTATGGAAAAAATCAAGTCTGTAGATCAAAAAAGAACTGAAGATCTATCCTGTGATGTATCACTTTATAAAAATATAAAGAAAATTCTTGGGTTGGAAGTCTAGAATTCTTAGTCGAGAGAATACTTACTAAACCTAAGTTACACATGCATAGTTGTAGTTAGTTTTTCTGCAAAATTGTTGCGTATTTATAGAGATAAATTATTAAATGAAATTGTAACTACCTTTTAGATGAAGTAACTGTTTTAACATTGATGGCATTGATTGTTGATTTGCATTAATGATGATATATTTTATAGTCATATATATGACAAAAATAAAAGCCCTGTAGGGGGATCGAACCCCTAACCTTGTGATTAAGAGTCACACGCGCTACCGATTGCGCCAACAAGGCTTGTTTTATATGGTTTCGGTTTCGAAATTGCTCTTTATGAATTTCTGTTTAATATTTATTTTGAATTGAATACTTTGATATGTAGATTTATATAGATATAGCTTATTAAATTGTTTAAAATAAATATTAAATTTAATATATTAAATTGAATTAATAACTTGAAATAATAACAAGAAATATTTTTGTTTGGTTTGGATATATACATTTTTGCCTTATTTTAACAACATGGCAAGATGATTAAAAATCTTTCTAATTATAACAAAACGTTAAAATTTAAGGAATTATCAAGAATGTAAAATATGACTTTCAAGAAAAACAATACTTTAAGAAACTAGCTAATTTTACCAGATCATTTCCCATCTTGCTTACCATACAATGTATTAATCTAATCGATATATACTGACACTAATTCACATCTAATAAGTTTATATACATCGAACCTGATATTATTATAAGTAGTTTTAGTATTATTATATGCGTTTAAAAAAATTATTTAATCAAAAAATATTTATAAATATCAATTATCTTAAAGAATTTCCTTAAAATTAAGCTCTTCTTCTGAAACGTCTGGAAGTGTTAGCAGAAACGGTGGTAACAGATAATGGCAATTTCAAACCTAAGGACTTGACTAAGTCAGCGGTTTGGTTGTCAACATTTAAGACACCCTTGGAGTGAGATAAATCTAAAGCAGAGACTTCTGGAACATATTGATCCTTTCTCTCTCTTTCTTCTTCTTGCAATTTGAAAGAAATACCTCTAACTGGGCCCTTTTGAATTCTCTTCATCAAGTGAGTAGTGTAACCAGCAATCTTGTTTCTTAATCTCTTAGATTGAATAGTGGCAATTTCGTCACATAATCTCTTGTTAGTTTGGAAGTCCAAAGTTAACTTAGGATAATACTTTTCAATCAAAGCTTTGGAAGCTCTCTTGACGGTCTTAGTTCTAACTCTACCCTGTATTCAATTTCAAACATTACTTGTGTTGTTTCGACGATATTCCAGAAACAATAGTAATAGTTCACATATGTTAGTAAAAAAATTCAAGTTCTTAATATTAGCTTGGAATCGATTTCGACTTTCTACGTTTTCGCGACACAGAGATTACAACATAATCACGAAGTCTGCTGGTCCATTGCAGCCATGTACATTCTCAACCATATATCTCCAGTCCAATTGGCATTAAAATACTCATATTTAACTCCTACATCTCATGGAAACTCCGCTACAGTCAACACTTCACAATCCTCCATCAAATACAAGTACCCTCGTCCTCTTATATCTCATGGCCTCCACACCCCAACGTAAAAATGTCAACAAAGTCGTCCACCAACCCAATCCTGCAATCGCATCATTCAACATACCATTTTGCTATTGGTTTACCTAAAGATCTATACGTTACCTTCGTTTTCTACCGTCTCAAGAACTACCACAAAACAAGATCCACTCTCTTATATCCACTCTTCTAATATAACCATCCACCACACACACACACATACAAACTCACACTCTACAGCACACTCAACACAGCACACATAGCACCCGCAACAGCATATCCATATTCCCAATTCACACACAACAACTGACCTTTAACACTTCTTCGAGACGACAGCTGTAACCCCACTCAACATCCAGCGAACCTCTTGCAACATCCAGCTCTCGATCTCCAAGTGTCTTCTCAACCTTTGAACAATAACAATATCCAGCTAGCGATGGCCCATTACGCTACAGCTTGGATAAGTTGGTGAAATTTCACTATTTTGCGATGAGCTGTTTGTTTGCGTCCTTCCCCATCTGTGATAGCGTCCGGAAGCAGCCAAGAAGTGCGTGGTGGCTGTCTTTCTCACTCGGCTACCAACTTTTGTGGTGCTCCGTCGGGTTTCCTAAATTGGAAACTGTCGCGTTACTGAGGATGTATGGGTGGTGCAGTCACAAAAGAGATTGTTGTCACGTGCATACACGTGACATGTAATTTTTAAAGTTCGTGTGAAATGCTATTTTGAACATTTTGTTCTCGAAATTTGTCATTACGATTATTTACTATTATTGTTAGTGGAAATTATTGTGTCTGAACAGATGAGATCTAGGATTATAGATAAAAGGTGGATACAGCCAATTCTGTCGATTGCTTCCTTCATTTGAGGTCTTTGTGTGCTGCTTGGCGTTTTCTTGTTGCAGGGTGGGGATTCCGGGATAAAAACATTGGGTTTGCTGGGAGTCTTACAACGCCGGTGAAATAAGTGGAAAACACACTGAGATCCGAAAGGTACGCTGTGATAGAGTACAGGAATAGGGAAACATGTCGAACAAGTTTCATTGTGACATCTGTTCTTCAGATTGTACGAATAGAATGAGAATATCGTGTGCGGAGTGTCCGGAATACGATCTGTGTGTGCCCTGTTTTTCGCAAGGGCTTTACAATGGTAACCATAGGCCATATCATTCGTATCGTATTGTTGAGACCAATTCGTATCCGATTCTGTGTGAAAGCTGGGGTGCAGACGAAGAGTTGGCGTTGGTTAAAGGGGCGCAGACTTTGGGTCTAGGTAATTGGCAAGATATCGCTGATCATATTGGCTCTAGAGATAAAGATGAAGTGAAAGAACACTATTTGAAATACTATATTGATAGTCCATTCTACCCGATTCCGGACATTACAAAGACGATTACGGTTTCTCAAGATGATTTCTTGAATGAAAGGAAGTTGAGAATTGAGAGGTTCAGAGAGAAACCTTTGGAGCCGCCAAGAAAACCAGTAGCATCTGTTCCAAGTTGTCATGAAGTTCAAGGGTTTATGCCTGCTAGATTAGAGTTCGAAACTGAATTCGAAAATGAAGCTGAAGGTCCAGTGAAAGATATGGTATTTGATGCGGATGACCAGCCTTTGGATATCGAATTGAAGTTGACAATTTTGGATATTTATAATTCAAGACTAACAACTAGAGCAGAAAAGAAGAGATTACTTTTTGCAAATAATTTAATGGAATACAGAAAATTACAAAGCATAGATAAAAAAAGATCCAAACAGGAAAAAGAACTATATAACAAATTGAAACCTATGGCCAAGCTAATGAGTCCACAGGACTTTGAAGATTTTTCGACAGATATATTAGAGGAACTTAGATGCAGATCTAGGATTAACCAATTACAAGAATGGAGAAAAAATGGTATTACTACAATTGAGGCAGGAATCAAATACGAGAGAGATAAACAAATGAGAATAACAGCGTTAGAAAAGTTTGGTACTGCATTAAATTATGGTGATTTACCTGCTGGTAGAAACAGATCAAATCCAGCTCATAGATCAAATACAGATTATTCTCAAAATTATAACGAAGGAAACGGTAAAGATAAAGAAAAATCCAAGAGTTTAACCATAAATGATATTCAACATGGTGCTGACTACAACTTATTATCCGCCAGTGAACAGCATCTATGTGCACAATTAAAAATCTTACCAAAGCCATACTTAGCTATAAAGGAAGTCATATTTAGAGAACTGTTAAAAAATAATGGTACCTTTAAGAAGAAGAATTGCAGAGACTTACTAAATATAGAAGCGATAAAGGCCAACAGGATATACGATTTTTTCTTATCACAAAACTGGATATAATAATGTAAATATAGAACAACTAAATACGTTCAAAAAGTATAGAACTACAATGCATAATTTTTTTTTTGCCTAAAAATTCAATTACGTAACGATTCCAGATCACAAAATATATTTATATATACTCTACAACTTTTTTATCAATTGGTTTAAAATAGAATATCTTGAATCATTTTGATCCAATTTCGATAAATAATTGTCTCGTAGATATTCTGTATATTTCATTTGGACTTGTTTAACAAAATTATCTTTTAATTTATTTTTATAAGCGTAGTACTTCTTAACCGAAAGTTGAAGTTGATCAACATCTAGATCTTCAGCTGATAGGTACCTAATGTTCAATGTTAAATCAATTAAAATAGTCTGAACATAAATATTACTGAAATCTTCTATTAAATTCAAACCCATCAACTTATCGTCATTTTTCCAATATTGTAGTACATGGTTAATTAAATGATCTCTATTCAAGTCATTAAATTTATCAAACAGAGTAATGAATTCTAACGATAAGTTGAATAAGTATTCAACTGTTTCTTTTTTCAACTCTTTGTCAGTTTGTAAATCTGAAGTTGCATAGTATCCTCTGTGTTTATTGATGTAATATTTCCCCAGAGTATCCATGGCAATGTCAAAAATGGTCAATGCAATATCACCACGTAGAGCAGGATTTGTTTCCGAAGAACCTAACATGTTCATATCAGCTTCTGGTAGTTGGTTTAATTTATTCTTCATAGTATCACCAGTGGAAGGTGCTTCTGATTTCCTGTATAAACTCATGTCCTCATTTGATTCGTCATCACCAACTCCATCATCATCTGAATTACCATCTTTTGCTTGTTCTTCATTTAACATATCTAATTCCTGTTCTCTCTCACTAATCAAATTCATTACTTTTCTTCTGTTAATCAGTTTAGTGATAAAGTTCAATTCGAATTTAATATACTCATGCCATAATTTTGGTTGATCAGCATTGAATCTCAAAGCATTCTGAAAGACCACTCTACAACTCTTGAAATTTGCATGCACTTCATATTCGTATTTGGCACAACTTATCCAGACATCAATATTATTTGGATGTAATTTTATCAATTCATTATATACACTGTGTATTTTCTTGTATGAAGTTTGATTACCTCTAGTTTTCAAAAAGTTCAAGTACAAAGACCAGAATTTCAAATCACTTGGAAATTTGTTACAACCTCTTTGATATATGAACATTATTCTCTTAGTTATAGACCAGTCAGATATACTGTTAGATTTATTAGATTGAAGAATTCTTTTACACCTTTTTATTCTCAATTTATTAACATTGTTCTCATATTCGATGTACCTTACATAATCATCAATACTGGAACCTCTAGAGTTCAGTCTGTGCTCAAAATTCGTTCTCTTCTTCATGATCCCAGAGGCTTCTTTCTTAGTGAACAATTTTTTGTCCACTAAATCATCAATTTCTGGAATGCATTGTTCCAAGTAGTATCTAGCTTTCGAAGACATCACGGGCTGCTTTTAAAATTCTCTAGTAATAAATAGACGACTAGCAAAGAATATCCCTGACCACACGCTACTGCTGATACCCCAATATACCTCCAATATATATGAAACTACTTTCTATTAATCATGGCATCTTTATATTTGTATGTACAAATATTTTTTCACTTTTGCGATGAGCTAAAATATTTACAAGTGAACAATTTCAGGCGGTATCACCGTACACGAACACATGACACACACTAAACTGTCACATGGATAGTACAAGATCGAGGCTGTTGCTTGGACTGCACCCAGGTGCAGTCCAAGCAACAGAATTATACACACCAAACCCTGCCCACTCACCGTACCCTCTCGTAAAGCAGTTCCGATTGGGCATGTAGCTGCCACAGAGCCAAGATCCACGCTGGAGCGTCGTACAGTTGAGCCGATGCGAACATGCGCTCATGCTCACGAACAACCTGAGACAACCCCAAATTACCCAACAATACCTCCAATATATAGCGTCTAACACAACCATTCCTGCTGCTCTATACCATACTTCCCAGGATCTGGTCTTCGCTAGGGCCCAGTGTCATGGCAAAGAGAACTGTGTCGTCAAATTGTCGTCAAAACTGTGACTGCAGACACCCACACATTACAAACATTTATTTTTGCTGGAAATATTTTACGTTTTTTATTTTTCGTGCGAACCGAGAGTCATCGTCTGAAAAGTTCATTCCGTTCCGAGGACGCACTCACCGGTCTAGCAGCTGTTTTGGAAACTTTCTCCCTCTGGGATGCGGCCTCTAGAGGGACGTTCTCCAAAGGCTCCCGCTACCAGTCTTCCCAATAGGCTGGTGTCTCCAGAAGGACGTTTTGAAAATTCTCGTTTTCTCGTCAACTGTAGGCTCATTCACTGCTGGCATCGCCCTAAGCCCATAAGTTTCTACAGTCCACTATGAATATTTTGTTCATAACACAACAAGCAGATGTCAAGGGTCTTTCTTGAAGGAAAACATTACAGAGGTCAAGTGTACTCAGCTGGTGTTGTCCGATTGTGCAATAGTATTAGTTAGGCCACTTTGTAGTAACCGTAACAGATGCATGGTTATGAATGAAACTTGTTTTGAAGTTTTGATATGATAGTGAGTTGAATAGGTTAAGAAAAATAGTAATTTAAAGGTTTATCTTGGTTAGTATGTATATAAGTAGATATATTTTAGTTGCGGTTGTTCTTGCTTTGTTCAATTTGGAGAAACCAACTAGGAAATAACGGGTAAAGATGTCTTTAGTTGTCGCTGAACAAGGTTCCTTCCAACACATTTTACGGTATGTATAAGAATAATGATGAGAGATACAATTATTTATCAGCTTTTAATGAAATCCACGGTTTTAGCGGCCTATTATATGATGTATTGAGTCCAAAGTTGTAGAAGTGCATTTGAATTTGAATAGACGTTTTTTGGAAATGAGAAAGCTTATAACCAAATACCACAATTTGAATGAGTAATGAGCATTGACGTGGAAAAATATAGCGTTTTGTTTGATTTTCTATATAAGAGGAAGTGGTGTATTTTGAAATTACGATAATTTAATTTTAATGTAAAATGTGAAATTTTAGTCTGAAAATATACAGGAGATACCAATGACATATATATTTGTACTATTAGCAATCTGGGCGCGCATATAATAGATGTGTAAAAGTGGATACAGCTGATTTTTATTGAAATTAACATAGTTTTTACTAACAATTCTCAATATGTTTTGAAAAAAATGTATTATTTTTTTACAGTTTGTTAAACACTAACGTCGATGGTAACATTAAGATCGTTTACGCTCTAACTACCATCAAGGGTGTTGGTAGACGTTACGCCAACTTAGTCTGTAAGAAGGCTGATGTTAATTTAGACAAGAGAGCTGGTGAATTAACTCAAGAAGAATTAGAAAGAGTTGTTCAAATCATGCAAAACCCAACTAACTTCAAGATCCCAGCTTGGTTCTTAAACAGACAAAAGGATGTCAACGATGGTAAGGACTACCACAACTTAGCTAACAACGTTGAATCCAAATTAAGAGATGATTTAGAAAGATTAAAGAAGATCAGATCCCACAGAGGTATCAGACATTTCTGGGGTTTACGTGTTAGAGGTCAACATACTAAGACCACCGGTAGAAGAAGAGCTTAAACAAAAGGTTGAGAATATTTTTATATTTTTCATCTTTTGTACATTCAGAATTATTAATAATTACTATTTATAATTTTTATAACTCTTTTTATAAAATACGTATACAACTTTGAATACAATAATCATTAAATTTTAAGACTACTACATTGAATTAAGACAGTTCATTAATATTTATGAGTAGTTCATTATATATAGTAAAAAAATGTAAAGTTATACAAGTCAAAAACTGTGAACTTAAACTGGGCAACTATAATTTTTTTTTAAGAAAATTACTGAAATGTTATTTTTATCAAAAATACGTTAATTATTCATCAAATGCTTATATAATGATTTTATAAAATATGCTTTACATGGACTAAAATTACACAACTAAGTTCCTCTATAACTTTAATATTTACTATTTACAACATGTTTTGGTTAATTTCTTTTAATGGCAAACTACCAGATGACTTAAATGCAAGTTTAAATTTTTTGATGCCCAAAGAGTTGTCAGAATTGGATACCTTATCCAAACTATTTTTATATTTGTTTATTAGTTTGTTAACTCTGCTATTACTAGATTTCGTTACTTCTTTTAAGGTTTTATCGTTACCAGAAAGGTGGAATGTTAATGCTTGTGGCCCTTTAGAAGTTGTTGTTACTGGAGCACGATGTGAGACAATGGATGACACTTTTTTAGCCGAAGTCATTACAATATCATTCGTAGTTTTATTTTTAGGTTCAAATATGCCTGGGAGAAGATTAATTGGGTTATTATCTTTAAGTGTGACAATCTTTCTAATTTTAAGATTGTTATCTTGAACCTTGTTTTGCTGTCTTTTAATTGCTTGCCTTTTATTTTGAAACCAAATTTGTACAGCTTTTTCTGTCATATTACATTTATTGGCTAACTCTATTCTTGTTTGTCTTCCTATGGTTTGTGATAATTTGAATTGTTCATTCAGTATGTCCTGTTCATGTTGAGCGGTCTTTCTTCTTTTTCTACGAGCAAGTTGTTCATTATCAACTCTTGGTTTCTTGCTTGGATATGATTTCTTTGAATGTGTGATGAATGCAAACTCTTTTTTTGGTGAATATGAGATGCTGCCAGATCTCATTGGAGTAGGGGAACCAGATTCAGAACTACTAGTACCATCATCTAATCTAGATGTCTTTCCAGCGGGACTAGGTGTAGCAGCTGGGGTAGGAATCATAGAAGTTTCCTTTTGAGCGAAGTTTTTATCATCCTCATTGGTACCAATTTTAATTGGAGGCAATATAACCTTTGGTTGATCGGAATAGCCTCCTTTCTTCAAAGATAACAAAATTCCTGCCTTTGGAATGTCTTTTTCAAGCATCATTTGGAACTCAGTTGCTTGCAGAAGAATGTCTAAGGATGGTAATTTATGTTGGATGGCCATTGTTCTATTGGATTGGTTCTTGGAGTGTTTTTGTTTGGATATCTACACCGTTGAGACCCGACTCTCAAACCCAATCGAAAACTCAATCACTCTTGGTATTATGATCATCTTTATATACTAATCTTAATGCAATCATTCAGTAATATATTTAACTCTACTCAAATAGGATTAATTGACCTTCAAATCAACCAAATCTCAATCAATGCTCTCAATTAGGATATATAATTTTTAATATCATGAAACAACAACCTAAAAGGATATATTATCACTTCACATTATCGCGTTTGCCTCAACCAACACCTCAATTCTGACTTAAGCCATCCCACCTGAATCAATTACTTCGATCGCATTCCTCTGTATACCGCATTAAGTTGTTCTCCGTAATAAAGTTTCGAAATGTCAAAATTCCTAAAAGGGAAAGAAATATTTCTTACATAACAACAAACAAATCCCCGCAGAACGAACAGCCTAAAAGTAATCAAAACAGTACCGATTCACTATATGAACGCGAACGCATTTCGAGCAAACTTTCGACAAATATCCAAAAACGGCTAAAACTCTCGGGCATTGAATTACTGTCTACCCGAATAGGAAATTTCTCAAATTTTGAATCGGGAAAACCTTCAGATCCCTGCGCGTCACCTTCTGCAATTCCCGCAATGCCTCGCTTCCCCTGTTTTTTTTTTTTCCCTTTCCTTTTTTCATTTTTTTCCTTTTTTGCCGACTCGATTCGTAGTTCGTATTTCCCTTCCCGGTAATGCCAGAACACATTTTCGCATTGGCACACAAATCACACATAACTCGCCCGTCGCTTCCCTGTAAAAATACTCGTCACTACCAAGACCATTGCTCACCACAGAAAGGGAAGTCACCAAAATACTCACAATGCCTTCCAACCTCGAGACACCAATTCCCCACTGTGTCATCATCTTTCGTTAACGAAAAAAGTATAAAACAAGTCACGTGCAAAATTACCCTATTTTTGAAAAATTTCGTCATTCAAGAAATGTAATAGGGAAGCCTGAAATTATACTGGCGCTATTTTTATTACTATTGTGATGCTGTTAGTGGTTAGTATATTGGATATATTGAGTCTTAGTGTGTCTGTGTGGCTTATCTATAGAACTTGGTTAGTTCAGAGGTGGCAACCGGTTGTTCCATTTGTTAATCAGGAAGTTTTCCAGGAGAAAATACTTCGTCTGTTGTACTACAGGTAGCAGGACTATAAGAAGCCTCGAATGGAAAAGACTAAACTCATTGGGAGATTCCCGGATAATAATATGGCTAGACGAGCAGTGCAGATTGCTGCTTTACTATTCAGTTTTGGGGTTGTGGTTGTTGGGATCAATTTTCTGGTCGGAGGTCTGCGCGGACAGTATTCCCCGGCATTCAGTATACAGCCTTCAGGAGATTTCAAGATCTATAATTCTGATGATGCCAGTGCTTTGAAACTTACTGAGGATGAAAAAAACAGTTTATTGAAATTGGGTTTGACACCTAGAGATCCATTTATTTTGGAAAATACATCAAATGGGAATAAGAAAACCATCCACGGCAGGTTTTTGCACATTACAGATATACATCCGGATGCACTTTATCAAGAGGGTTCTTCAATCAAAGATGTGTGTCATGCCAAGAAACCAGACGGCAAAAAGGACTACGCTTCATATTTTGGTGCTGCTATGTCAGGTTGTGACTCCTCCATGGAGTTAATGAATCATACTTTAAGATGGGTAGCCGAGAATTTAAAGGATAAAATCGACTTTGTCATTTGGACTGGTGATAATATAAGGCATGATAACGACAGATATAATCCAAGAAATGAATTCCAGATATTTAAAATGAACGAATTGGTTTCTGGCAAATTTCATGATATTTTTAAAGATCAAGAAAGTAGGAATCCCAGAGATTTTGATGTGCATGTTATCCCTAGTCTTGGGAACAATGATGTTTTCCCTCATAATTTATTTTCATTGGGGCCTACTTTACAAACTAGAGAATTTTATAAAATTTGGAGAAATTATATCCCAGAAGAACAGCAACACACTTTTTCTAAAGTAGCTTCGTTTTTTGTTGAAGTTATTCCTGGTAAATTGGCTGTTCTCTCTGTAAACACGTTGTATCTGTACAAGGCAAACCCATTAGTTGATAACTGTAACTCACCAAAAAAGCCTGGTTATCAACTGCTTCTATGGTTAGGCTACGTTTTAGATGAATTAAGGGAAAGAGGAATGAAAGTAATACTATCTGGTCATGTTCCACCAATTGTTAAAAATTACGAAAATTCTTGTTATCACAAATATAACCTATGGACACATGAATATAGGGATATAATTATCTCCGGTATGTATGGTCATATGAATATGGATCATTTCATTCCATCAAATGGTAAGAAATCAAGAAACATAATTGACTCTGCCGAATTTAAAGAATTGGCTAATAAACAAATTCTTCACAGCTACTTTGAAAATGACGAAATAGTGGATGAACTAGATGATGACCCTATTTTAGAACATGCAAGTGAAGCAGCTGAATTACATCTTATGGGTGCGCGTCCAGTGAACAAAGAGCAATATATGAAAAAAGTTAAAAGGTTATATTACCAAAAAATCAGGGACAGGCTTTCTGATATACTGATACTGGATGATATTGAGCAGCAAAGTTACAATAATGGTAAGAATAAAAAAGGCAAAAAAAAGAAGAAAACAAATTTACTCAAATTTAGTGAAAAGTATAATATAATTAATATTGCTGGTTCAGTTATTCCTACTTTTAATCCATCATTTAGGATCTGGGAATATAATACAACTGAGTTGAAAGATAATATCAATAATGTGAAAGCTAAAAACTGGGATCACTTTTTTAAATCTCTAGAAGTTAAACTAGAAAAGGACCTCAACAAATTTGAATCTCTAAAAACGAAAAAAGATTTTTATAAAATACGATCAAAAAATAAAGTTGATAGATCCATTCCAGATAAAAAACCATCAGATTTACCATTAGGCCCTGCTTACACTCCACAACTATTTTCCTTAACAAAATTTGTACAATATTATGCTAATTTACAGGAAATTAATAAGAATTTTTATAATGAATTAGAAAATAACATTTCCAAACAAGAAGCTGCAGACAAAACATTTCATTATGAGGTTGAATATACTTCATATGACGATCCTTATCCAATGGATTCTCTTTTGGTAAAGGATTATTTAAAGTTAGCACATGATTTGGTAAACAACAATACCCTTTGGAAGGCATTCAAGGAACGTGCATTCATCTCATCTGGTTATGAAGATGACTGAGTTTAAATAATACCTCCCCTAAATTATGCAATTATAACAATACTGTTATTTAAAATACCAATCGATGATCAGTATATCATTAAATATACAAATAGAGATATTTCATAGTAAGAAGCTAAATAAATAGGTTACTATAGTTTTAATATTAAACAATTTTATATTCTATATTGTTCTATCTTATTTTATTTTATTTTATAAATCGTCATTACCTGTTTCATTATTATTTACACTAACTGTATTTGTTTCATTCATTTGTCCCCCAGAAGACGAGCTGTTACTATTTTTCACATCCTCTATGACGTCAATGTTATCTTCTAATTCTTGAGTTGGAATTTCAGCACTATCCAAAGAATGACGACCCTCTTGTTTTTCAATTGTTATATTCTCTTCAACAATATTCTGATCAGCTTCTGAATTGTTTTCACCAGCTTCATTGTTATTAGTATCGCTAACATATATGCCAGGACTTTGAGGGTTTTCTTTGTTCACTGCACGGGTTTCAATTATCCTATCGATCAAGGTTTTGATAGGCGGAATTAATACAAGAACAAACAACAAAATATTTTTTATTACTTGAATCAAAATATTGTCGTGCCCAGGATAAGGAACAAAAATTTCCAACATATTAACATACCTATCGGAATTTATGAGAGTATTATAAAGCATCCTTAATCGGTTGAAAACAAATATAGTGACAGGAACTGGCCTAGGATCATTTCCTCTCATCACTGGTGTACCGTCGACATTAAGTCTTATATTCGATAACTTATTATTTTTGTACTTACCAATATAAGCAATAACTTCTTTAATGGCATACTGAGATTCTAGTTCATCAACATCTGTGACATTAGGATCATAATTTGTTATACAGCCTAATAGCAAATTCTCTAAATGGGTATTTGAGGAATGTGTATCCGCAGCTATTCTCGTAAACGATTCTCTTAATGTCTTTGAGTCATCATCAACATTTGTATCATTCAATACAATACCTAAGCTAGCATAAATAGCAAATCTCTGAAGTTCTAATTCTGGTGCCAGTAAATCGTTTATTATTTGGTCATTAGTTACGCATGACAAGTAAAAATCGTTTTCTAGTTCATGGTCCTTAATAAATTGTTCAATTGTTTGCTGATATTTGTATGTCACAACCCTGTGACGTCTTACGTATGGCAACCATAAATCCCAAATTTCTTGGGTTGACCAAACAATTCTGAATAAAATAAAAATGGCAATAGGAAATACGACTTGCAGAGATAAAAACAAATAAAATTCATAAATGAAAACTAAAGGAGCAATACCATTTATAGCAATAAAGTAAATTGTTTTAAGCACAATTAATATTGTCTCTAGTATCGTGCTAATTGAAGGCACATAGTATCTATAATCATTATCTTCCTCACCTTCATCCTCAGAATGGTTTTCATTTGCTAAAAGTGGGCCATTCATGTGAACA
Source organism: Tetrapisispora fleetii (assembly GCA_003707605.2). Classification (NCBI taxonomy): domain Eukaryota; kingdom Fungi; phylum Ascomycota; class Saccharomycetes; order Saccharomycetales; family Saccharomycetaceae; genus Tetrapisispora; species Tetrapisispora fleetii. Next base: position 59,455 of record PPKB02000008.1, on the reverse strand, counting down.
TTATCATCATAATTCGTCTTAAAATCGCTGTCCTCATGAATAATTTCCATTCCATATTTATTTTCCAATATAGATATTAGCCTTGGGGATAAACTGATACGACCTTTATCCAGAAAAAAATCACTTTCATTGATTTCCAATTGCTTATCTTCAAGAACCAAATTATTTATTGTAGTCTCAAATTTGCTATGTTGAATAAAGACCTCTTCACCATCGACAACACATTTCTCATAAAGTATTCCGGTTGAACGTATTTCACCATATGTTGAACTGATATATTTATTTATCGTTGTAGTACTAGACGTCATTTCACCGATGGAATGAGATACAGTGGATAAGGTACCTGTATCTTCACGGTAAGATTGATTAGATAGCTTTGGTTTCATATCGTTTTGAATATCCGAAATGTTGTTATCTAAGAATAATATTTTGTCAGTAATTTCATTAGTAATCTCCGTATGTTTATCGTTAACAGGTTCATTGAACGAAATATCTGTTGGCTCGACAAACATATCTTCCCAAAATTCGCCTCCTGAGTCCACATTAGTTGAGGATATTTGTACGTGGACCTTTACCGTACTTTGAGTGTTTGATATTTCTAAAACTTCTGTGATTTTTGCAGGTTCATTGTTTTCATCTTGACTTTTTAGTAATTTCCCTTTGTATATCAATTTAACTTCCGAACGGCAAGTATTCGAAAATTGTAAATAGTTACAACTAACAAATTCTTTCACATCATTAACTGTAGTGGAGTCGGTTATATACATTTTATCAGTAAATAGATGAGTACTTGAAAGTAGTTCCAATATCTTATAATCAATGTCAATTGGATGCAAATATTTATGTCTCATTTTCACAAAAATAGTAAACTTGGAATGATCAGTTGGCGTAAAATCAATCCCAAGCACTTCTTGAAGGCTCATTTTGTCAGTTAAGGAACGATTCTCTTCCACTTGAAAATATGACTGTTTCCCCTTTAATTTTAAAGCCAAACAATCGCTTACAGTATGTACATGGCCAGGATCACAAAATGTTTTATTGCCCGTATCCAATTCGCTTTCGTTTGCCTTCGTAATCACAAACTCTTGCACATCCCTTAAAGACGTATCAGATAATGGCAAATTGTCAACCGAAAACTCTTGCACTTTATCCATAGCAAAAGTGTTGAACAGCACACTAAGACTTACATCGGTGAAATTCAACCCTGTCGACAACTTGCACGCGGCAGTCTGGCCATGGGATCTCTTCTCTAATGCAACACGCACATAGCTTGACGTCGAGCCAACCGCCACCGACTGCAACAGCACATCGGAACTTAACTGCTTACCCTCGTGCAACAACATGTACTCATCCACAGCACCAGTGCACCCCAACTTATAATGTAAATACTGCAACAGTCTTCCCACACTCGCCTTGGCATGTCCATTCACAGTAGTGCCACTGGGCACCAAATTGTCCTCTGACGACCACACAGAAAATTTAACAGCAGACAAAGCCAAAAATATCATCACTGCTAACACACACACACACTGCCACTGGTGTCCTCACCCTCTGCCACCAATGAACACAATTATCTTACTAAAAGTAACATGAGTTACATATATATACATTATAGAAAGGAATAAAGTTACTAGCTACATACATTTCGAGAACAGAAATCCATGAGGGCTCCCCAAATTACCCGCCTCTGCGATTTTACCCGCTGTGCGGGTAACGGCTTGTACGAATAGTGGGCTATTTGGTCTTTGTTTCGAGGTCTCTGATCTCTTGCTCGAGCTGCCTGGTCTTCTCCTCGTTCGCTGCCGCTTGCTTCTTGAAAAACTCTGCTCTGGCACGTCTTTCCTCCGTCTCCTTTTCTCTGCGCTCCAGTTCCTGGACCCACAGCTTCTCTCTCTTTTGGGCCTTCTCCCTGAGACGCTGCTCCTCCGACATGTGCCCGTCCTCCAGCTCCCTGCCGAAGTAAAACGACCCACCTATAAGTGTGGCCAGTGTCATCGCCTGGAATGCCACTCTCCACCTGAAGCACAGCTGCATCAAGCGGCGGTTCCCCTTACGCATCTGCATCCCCGCCATCGTCACTGCACCCGTGGTCAGCAAACACCCCACAGGAACCCATGGCTGCTGCTTGCTCTTGAACACAATACGCTCCCAGAATGTCATCTCTTTGACGTCCTTCTCGATCGAAGTATCGAAATCGAAACTCGAAGGCAACGACATCCTCAATATTCACTCGTATCTCTCGCTAATCAAATATCGCCCAATTCCCGGAAATCACCTGCAATCTACTGCAATAGCCTCACCTTAGTCTCAGATAGCACCAGCCAACTGCTCTCACTAAGCCAACACCTCCACCCTCCAATTCGCAAAACTGCCTCCCAGTTATACATCTTGTAACTGGCTCGTTTATATACAAAACAAAGGCGGCTGCCTCCTCGGCGATGGTAGCGCCGTTGGGAAATGGGAAGCCGGGTAAAAGTGGCTTGACAACCGGGTAAATGCGGTTGGTGTGGTGTGTGGGTGTGAGTATATTCAAGACGGGCCCACTATCGTGTATTATGCAGTCGTTTATTAGATGAGATGGTACATATGTTAAGGCTATACATTGGGCAATACGGGTCTCAGGAGAGTGCATTTGTGAACGGTGCGGGTGCTCAGTTTTCTGCCAGGATGAACTCCTTGACTTCGGCGTAGGCACGCTCCAAGTCGTCGTTGACCACGATTCTGTCGTGGGCGCCGGTCTTGGCGTAGTCCAGTTCGGCGGTGGCAGCTGCCAGACGTTTGGACAGGGAATCCTCGGTCTCGGTGCCTCTGCCGACAAGTCTTTCTCTTAGGGACTCGATGGATGGTGGGGCGACGAACAAAAAGCGGGCGTTCAGGTCGCTGGCTTTGACAGCTTTGACACCTTGCATATCGATGTCCAGAATGCAGGTTTTGCCGCTCTCGATGACCTTCTCGACGGACTCGATGGCAGTACCGTAGTAGTTGCCGCTGAATTGCGCCCACTCGATGAACTTGTTCTCGTCGATCATCTTCTTGAATTGCTCAACGGTGCTGAAATTGTAGTCCTTACCATCGACTTCACCAGCTCTTGGTTGTCTGGTGGTGGAGGAAACAGAAAACCCAAAACGGTCTGGAAACTCGGCGAAAAGCTTCTTCAACAGAGTGGACTTACCAGTACCACTAGGACCAGATATAACAATAGGACGAGGCATTCTTCTTTTCTTGACAGATATACGCTTACTTGACACCAACTCACTAAACAAAAATGCGTCTTTCCGAAGGCAAAAACACATAAAAATAGAAACCAATCTGGACACACATGCCACTACTTATATATGACACCCCCAGGTACACTAGCGTCCTCAACTTACCGTCCATCAACTGAAACTTGTCTTCTGCCGACGTGTTTTGTTTCTCGAAATAAATTTTCAATGAATCTTTACAAGCGGTATATTGAAATTTGTGAATTATTTCAGGATATTTATACTGATAAAATGGATTGGAATTTAGTGGCTATAGATGAGTTATTTCAAGGTCTGAGGTGGATTGCTGAGGCTACTGCTGGGCGTTGGTGAGTGTGCGTGAGTTTTGGAATTGGTGAAAACGCTTGAGATTAGCTACTTTAACGATTGTTAATATTTCAGTTGTGCTATCCCTTTTGATTTTGGTAATTGGTAGTTGGTAATTGGTGATTAAGATTCTTTATAATTATGATATACCACGTGCTGCTACCTCTGCTGTTTAAATCTGTTTATTCGCTGGCCGCTAAACTAGATACTCCTGATGAGGATGAATTATTGCCGCCTGATACTGGTGGAATAGGTGGGGATTTAGATCCTTCACATGGATCTCCAGGTGACCCTGTACTAAGTGATCCTGACACTTCTTTATTGGATCCTGTGAATGAAGAAATGTTCTCGTCGTGGGCTTTATTTATCATGCTTTTCCTGCTTATTAGTGCTCTGTGGTCGAGTTATTATTTGACACAAAGGCGTATTAGAGCTGTGCATGAAACGGTTTTATCTATTTTTTACGGCATGGTTGTTGGGCTTATCATTAGACTTTCTCCAGGACATTATATTCAAGATATTGTCACATTCAATTCATCTTATTTTTTCAATGTTTTATTGCCACCAATTATTTTAAATTCTGGTTATGAATTGAATCAAACTGATTTTTTCAGTAATATGTTTTCTATACTTACTTTCGCAATCCCTGGAACTTTCATCTCAGCTTGTGTTTTAGGAATAATATTGTACATATGGACTGCAATTGGATTAGATGGGGTAAATATATCCTTGGTCGATGCATTATCAGTAGGTGCAACACTTTCTGCTACTGATCCAGTGACCATTTTGTCAATTTTTAACGCTTATAAAGTCGATCCTAAATTGTATACAATTATCTTTGGTGAATCACTATTAAATGATGCCATTTCCATTGTTATGTTTGAAACATGCCAAAAATTCCATGGTAAGCCTGCAAAATTTTCATCTCTAATTGAAGGTATAGGAATGTTCATGTATACTTTTACAATTTCATTACTGATTGGTTGTTTTGTTGGTATATTGATTGCTTTATTTTTAAAACATACTCATTTAAGAAGATACCCACAAATTGAAAGTTCGATAATTTTATTGATCTGTTATGAATCATATTTCTTCTCAAATGGTTGTCATATGTCTGGTATTGTTTCTTTACTATTTTGTGGTATCACTTTAAAACATTACGCTTTTTATAATATGTCAAGAAGAACTCAAATTACCATTAAATATATTTTCCAATTATTAGCTAGACTTTCAGAAAATTTCATTTTTGTTTACTTAGGTCTAGAATTATTCACAGAAGTTGAATTGGTTTATAAGCCACTATTAATCATAGTCACCGCCATCTCAATTTGTGTGGCAAGATACTCTGCAATTTTCCCACTTTCAAGGTTTGTCAATTGGGTTTACAGCGTAAGGAAAAGAGGATCATACAGATCAATGCTATACCCTAATGCACCTCCTTTAAATGACCCTTCAGAACCAAAAGAGATACCTTATAATTATCAAGTAATGATGTTTTGGGCTGGTTTACGTGGTGCTGTTGGTGTAGCTTTAGCTATGGGTATTCAAGGTGACTTCAAATATCCATTGCTTGCTACAGTTTTGGTGGTGGTTGTCTTAACAGTCATTATTTTTGGTGGTACAACAGCTGGTATGTTAGAAGTTATGAATATCAAAACTGGATGTGTTTCAGAAGAGAATGATAGCGATGATGAATTCGATATCGAAGCTCCAAGAATATTTCCACCTTCTGAATATCACTCACAAGTTAACTTTTATCTTGATGATAACGATAGCAACTCAAATAATGGTAATAATGAAGAAAATGCGAACACATTCAATAACAATGCATATCCAAACGCAAATGTCAATATCGCCCAACCAAGGCCTTCAATTAAAGAATCACTAGGTAACATTTTTAGATCAGATTCCCAATGGTTCCAAACCTTTGATGAGCATATTTTAAAACCTGTTCTCTTGGATAATGAAGTTGATGGTGCACGTACTGAAAATATTCAAAATCAAAATTAAATACTTTTACATTTTTTCATGATAACGATCACAAAAATAAAACCTATAATAATGAATGTTTTGCACTTGTTTAGTTTTCTATAGCATATAGTTACTATAAATATACATTTACTTTATTTCAAAAATTATTACTTACAAAATACAGAAACCTTATATGTCATCATTACAGATATCTAACACCCACTTGCTTAGTATAATAACATCTTTATCCAGATAAACATCATGTAGTAACACATTGTACTTCAATACAACTTCTAAAAATACATTAATAGATAATTCATACAATTGAGATATGTTGTCTAAAGTCTTATCTTTTTTAGTATCGTTTTCTTCATTTGTGTTTTGGTCTGGTTTCCAATCCGCATATTTACCTAAACAACCAACCGATCTTTCTAGTAACTTCAAAACATCACCGACTGAGGATACAATGCTACCTTTAGGATCTTCCTCTAATGCATGAATGAGCAAACCCATTAGGGCAATAGTACAATAACCTTGTGTGACTGGCATTGGTATTAGTCTTTCAGAAATTCTTATCTTAGCAATATTCAATGCCTCAAGTATTGATAGAGTTTGAGATTCATTATTAGTAGGTGCTTTTGAAAAATATTTTTTGGTTTGAGCCATGCATACGGTCCAAATTTTTTGAATAGTCAACACAAGTTTAGTTTTATGGGTAATTATTGGTTCATCAAATACATGTCTGCTATTAAACAATCTATTATTATAGGATCCAGCACGATCACCGTTTTTTTTATTAATTAAAATATCTCCATTTTGAACTATGATTCTATTTGGATGTGATTTATTATCAAGCACTTTAGAGTTTCCCTCAAAAGTATCTGAAAATAAAAAGCCATTCCTATCAAAGTTTCCATTGGATCTGATAAATTTGTCATTACCGAATATTTTATCATTGGTGGTATTATCAATAAAATCTCTACTACTAGTCTGTTTTAACACAGAGGCTGATTTCAAACTATTTTGCACTGTCAACATATATTGGGAAACTGCTTTGTTATTATTCTCAGTCATAACAATACATTCATTCAAAATAGCCGGCCATATTTTATTATTTTTTAAACGAGCCTGGTACAATGGTGTTCTTAATGATGAATCTATGGAAATAGATCTATAACATAGCTCTTGAAAGGCTGTCATTTTTGTAAAACTCTTCTCAGAACTTAAACCACTTATTAATGTCTCTACTGGTGTTGAAGATATGGAAGATATTAATTTGCCTTTATGGATACATCCAATAATCATGTGTGCTGTAAAGGATAAATTAATAAATTCCAAATAAAATAAAGTCATGAATATAAATACATAGAATGAAATATAATCATAAAAACTCAATTTAAAATTTCCAATTAATATTACTAAACCTGGTAAAACAACAATGATAATAGAAGTCGTAAAGATTAAAGATTTAATGGTGATTGTTCTAAGTTTTTTATTAATATATTGGTTAGGAGGTTGGTGTTGAATTTCGAACTTAAAGGGTAATTTATCTAGATCAAATAGAACGTGATATAAAGTGTAAATAAATGGTAGTATTAACAATATCAAACTATTTTTCAACGACACAGAAAATATATCTTGTAACAGTACTATGAATAAATTTACCACCAGGACATTTGAAACAAAATATACTACTGTTTTAATCGAAAAAAATCTACCCAATACACTAGCTATAATGTTTGAAAGCACTCTATTGTCCACATGCAAATAATTTTTCCTTACAAATACAATCAATAAGGATGATATATAGAAAACAGGAAATTTATATAACAATGATGATAATATTCTCTCCAAATAAGAAGAGTGTCCTGATCCAAATGCAATTGAAATCAATGAAGTAAAAGTAACACCAATAATAGGAATAAACCTAGTCACTAAATGATTGAACCTGCTTCGACATATATCACTAAATAAAGAAGCATAACTGTATTTGCTACTCAGCGGCACCGGCATGCCTGGATTCTTGCCATAATCTCTATCCATATTGAATTGACAAAGGTTCAGCACAAATAACTACACCAGCTTATCACCAACTATAAATTCTACCGATATAGCCATGCACTGTCTACACTCATATATTTACCAACTAATAAAAACCACTGTTATAACATTAATATACACTGATAAAGATATTAAACTTTCTAAATTTTTTATATTGAATATTTTTCAATAATTAAAACTACCGATATCTAAAATAAAAATTTGATTTAATATTTAAACTAACATAAAGAAGATTGAAATAAGGTAAAGTCATTAGGTTACCGAGAGAACCAAGACCTGATAACAAGCTGTTGTCCAGTTGCTTAAATCATACAAGGTTAATTGATCCATTGAAATTCTTTGAGAAAGATAAGGGACGTTGCTATATTGATCGTAAAATTGTGAATTTTTATCGACATTAAGGAACAGGTTACAAGAGGAATATTTTAGATCATATATTTATTTTAAAGAGAAAAATGTCAGACAAGAAACCGTTTATATCGATTAATGAGGATATCCAGGCTAAATTAGATAAAAAACTGGGTCCAGAATACATTTCTAAGCGTATCGGGTTTGGTTCTACAAGAGTTGCTTATATTGAAGGGTGGAAAGCTATAAATCTTGCAAATCAAATTTTTGGTTATAATGGTTGGTCTACCGAAGTTAAGTCTGTTGTTATAGATTTTTTAGATGAGCGGCAAGGGAAATTTTCTGTTGGTTGCACTGCAATAGTACGAGTTACATTAGCTAATGGTACATATAGGGAAGATATTGGTTATGGAACAGTGGAGAATGAACGTAGAAAGGCTCCTGCATTTGAAAGGGCAAAAAAATCAGCTGTCACTGACGCATTAAAGAGAGCTCTTAGAGGGTTTGGTAATGCTCTAGGTAATTGTTTATATGATAAGGCGTTTTTGGCAAAAATAGATAAAGTTAAATTTGATCCTCCAGATTTTGATGAGGGAAATTTATTTAGACCAAGTGATGAAATAAGTGAAATATCAAGATCAACAACAATGGCTCAAGACTCAAATCCTGCAGATCATATAAGTTCTGGAAATAATGGATTGTATCAACAAAACAAGAGAAGACAATTAACCAAGGTTGGAAATGCTTTTAAAACTGAAAATAGTTCAAATAATTTCAATAATAATGTAGAAAAGAAACCTTTTAGAATGGAAGCTCAAGAAAAGAATGAAACCAATAATACACATTCAAATAACAACTTTAATATCAATAGTAACAACAACGGAAACAACAACAACACTGCTAATACCGATATCATTAATAACGCAAACTTACTTGATTCAGATAGTTTGAATAAAGATGACGAATTACTGGATGATTCGTTCATGTTTAGTGATGAATTTCAAGAAGAGGACTTTATTAATAGAGAAAAACAAACATCTAATAGAAAGGGGAATGGTGAAGTAGAGCAACTTCCAACACATCCAGAAGTATACAAAGAGTTACCAGATATACCTGGTCCTGCGCAACCTCTGACGTTTGTTACTGCTAAGGCGGCAACCTCTGTTCAAGATCAAGCTGCATTAACAGAAGATAACGTTTTTGACCCCAAATTTCAAGCACATTCCATCAGACATACTCTTGATCAAACCACATCAAAGGCAGTCCCAGTTAGCACTCTAAAAGAAAAAGGTATGCCTAATATGAGAGATTCTGTTTACGAAAAATTTGCTCCAAAAGGTAAACAATTACAAGAGAATAGCAATACTAATAACACAAAACAACCCGCGTCACCAACCTCTATCGCAACAACATCAAATACTTCTAATCGATCCAACAATTCTTCACCTAACACCCCACTGAAAACAACTACAACAATGCCAGTACCAGCTGTTTCTGCCACAAATATTCCTAATGCCACAAATATACCTCCTGCAGTATCGCACACCCTAGCGACGCCCAGTTCTTCGAATAGCACTCCCGCACATGCCACACCAAACGTCCAACCACCAGCGAATAGATTCGCACCTCCTTCAGCAACTGTGCATCCAAACACATACAGTCCAAAGATAATACCCCCATCAGCAACGCCAAGTTCAAGAAGAGAAGTTGGCAGACCCAAAATCCCACAGTATCCTCGCAAATAAATAAACTTAAGGAAAAACTTCTAAAAATTGCACAATCTAGCTTATATACAACTAAATATACCATCAAGCATTATGAAATAGTCACCAATTGTCATTCTCATCTTAAATCGAAATTACAATACATTATATAGAATAACAAACTTAACATCGATAATTAATGTTTAGTTAATCAAGTATCAATTACAATCCATTTTGTGGTAGTCAGGGTAAATAAGTTTTTTTTTTGCCGCTATAAAAATTTCCCTGATACTTTAAAATTTGTATATTATATATATAAAAGCTTTTATATCATGATTTGCTGTTAAATAAAGTACGAATAGAGACTATTTATGTGGCTATTCTTATTTTATGATTCAGATAGATTATATAACAGGCCAGGAATCTTTAGATCGGAGAAACATCTTAATAGAGCAGTTCTTTTTCATTGATTTGATTTTGAACTTGATTTTATATATTTTGGGTTTTGGGGAACTTTCATATGCAAATTTAGATAGAGAAAAGAAACCAGAACAGAGATTTAAAAATTGTTTCTTAATTATTATTAAAGGTGATTTAAAGATAATTGCTGATTATTTTTGTTGCTGTTTTTTTATTTATTAAAAATTCGATAATTATGGTTAAATTGACGAATTTTGAGACATTACAAAAGAAAGAAAATGCTAAGGCGTATAAACCGTTAATAGATGATTTAATTAACTGCAAATCTGATGAATTTATCTCAAAATTGTGTGATATACAAGAATGGGATCGTTCTAGGGATGATTTGTACGTTTGGGTCCCAGTTTTAGATAGAATTGATGAAATGTTATCTAGTATTGTTAAAAAGTACGGATATGCAACTGATGATTATATTAAAACCCCACCAAAACTAATAGTAATGAATAAAGAAGACGAAAAAACTTGTATATCTTTAATTGAATTTACGCATCGATTACTATATAACACAGAAGATCGATATTTTTATTCTTCAATGGATGTTATGAATAATTTATTAAATTGTCCAAATTTTACAATTAAATTGGTTGCAATTAAAGTTTTAGCAATAATGGGTGAAAGGTATGTGATTGCAAGGGAAAGAATAGATTCTAATAACATTTTAAGTACTCATTTATTAAAAAAAAAAGCATTAGGATTAGCATTGGCATTACCATCATCAACCATTGATGATGATAATAAACATTTTTCATTAGTGGATTTATATTTTGATAAAAGAAAATTTCCTGCTAAATGGTCAAAATTAAAATTTACATATTATACTTCGTCTAATATGAACATAAATACAAATACATCAAGTGGTCAACTTAAGAATAATTTAAGCCATTCTGTGCAAACTCATCATACGAGTAAGGAATTAACTCCAATAACCAATTCGACAAATTCAAACATTACTTTTAATAATCCTTCCATTAAAAAATTAGTGATTCCAAAAGAAGAACTTGCATCTTCCAATTTACAACAATTATTAAATAAAGGGATGGAAATGTTACCTAAAGAACATTGGATTGAATTTTCTTTAAAAGTTTCTATTGCAAAATCTTTTTGTAATGATTCTCCAGATAATCTAGAATTGAGAAACCTTATTATCAGAACAAAATTCAACGCTATGGCGTTGGTAAATACCATTTACATTCCACCACAAGTGAGTTCAAAATTATTTGAGATTGATCCATACGCTTTCAATAGTTTAACTGATTTTATATCTTTATCAGAAACAAAGGTTCCAAAATCCTTAAGGGCTGATGCGTTATTTGCTTTGGAATGTATATCCTTGAAGCATGTTTGGTGTTCTGATATAATGAGAAATCTTGGTGGTAATATGTCACATGGACTTTTATTTCAAATTTTACACTATATTGCAAAAGCCTTACGTGAAAAGAGCCCTGATGTAGATGAAGACTATAACGTTCGATTTTTCTACCTGATCTCCAATCTTGCAGATGTAAAAACTTTGCATTCATCTTTAATTGCTGCTGGACTAATTCCTAGTCTAATCGATATCGTATCGATAAAACACCCAACTTACAGAAGAACAACATCGTCATCAAACCATCTATTGGAATTGTTAATAAATGATGCAGAATCAACCTCTGAATTCATTAATAATGATGGTTTGAATATTTTAATTAACTCAATCAAAGAGGAAGTGACATTTGCCTTAGAAAATCCTGACTACGGTAAACCACCTGCTTATTCAACCGTTTATTATTCTGTTTCATTTAGGCAATTGGCTTATATAAGAAGCCTTTTAAAAATAGTACAGAAATTATTAAAGTCAGACTCTGGTGATAGAATTAGGAATTTGATTGATTCTCCTATTTTGATTTCACTACTTGATATTCTCAAAAATAGACCAGTATTTGGGTACACGTTAGTAACACACTCCCTGGATATTATCCAGATTGTACTTAATAGTGAACCTACTATTTACAATATTTTAGTAGAAGCAGGAATTATTCCTTTCATATATAGCAATTTCGAAGAATTTATTTGCCCATACCCTGAGTTAATTGTATTATTACCTGAGCTATTATCAGCATTATGTTTGAACTCTGATGGTTTAAACAAAATTAAGAATTCAAATATGATTCAAGTATTAACTAATGCTGTAACAAAATTAAATTATGCTAAGTTATTATCTTGGAAACAAGAAGCCAGTCAGTTAGGTACTTCATTGGATGAACTAGCAAGGCATTATCCAGAATTAAAACCTATTATTGTAGATAGTCTTTCTATTGCTATTACAAGTTTGGTTGGAGAAATTGATTTTAATCAATCATTTTTATACAAATCATCCTCAGATGGTGAAAATTTTTTTAGATCATCTTCAGAAAAACTTTTAACAACTGCAGATGGATCTGAGGATATGGCATTCTGGGATATGCAGGAATCTACTTCATTAGTGGACTGTTTTGCCGATTTACTTTATGGTATGACAATGGAAAATTCTACTTTAAGTTCATTATCTGAACAATTAGACTTCAATGTTGTACTAAAAATTATTATTATGGAACACCCACCATTTGATTATGTTTCTTCGCAAACTATGTTAAACTTTACTGATGTATTACAACTTTTAGAAGAGAAAAAGAAAGGTTTTGCTTTCCCCATCTTGTTGGGGATGCTTGACAACCAATTGCAATCTATTTCGGAATTTTTGACTAGTTCGATGGACACAAGTTTTCTATTAAGTTGTGACAATGAAAAAGACTTCAACAAGGTTGAAAATGTTTTAGGTAATCTATCTCGCATCACTGCATTACTGTACATAATTACAGACGTTTATATAAGTGTTACTTCACTATCACCTTCAAGAGTTAGCCAAATTATGGAATATTTTGAAAAAAATGGTTTTACTCTTATTAAAAATCTAAGATTGTTATTCCAAAAATGTGCAGTTGAAGATATGTACATACGTAACTGCATGCCAATTGAAGCCATTCAACAAACTATGCCAGAATTTTATGGTAATACCCCTCCAATCCAAATTCATGACTCAGAACCTTCAGAAGAAGAAAAGAAAAAAGATTTTGTTTCGGCAAAAATGAAGAATTCTTATCAGATCAGATTTTTATTAACAAAATTACAAACTTGCTCCTCAATTATTTTTAGATGCCTCTTGAGGTTAACTCATTCTAAGAATGTTGCCATGGAAACAAGTTATAGGGCATTGGAACTTCATATATTTGATGAATTGGTTAAACAACTAATTGAAATGTTAAATTCTGCTCCATTAGAAAATCATTTACAATACTTTTTAGTCGTCATAAATTTCAACTCTTTTGTATTTTCATTTCCTAAAACCAGTATAATGGGCAATGGTATTTTACAAACCATTCCAATCCAGCTTTTCATTCAATATGGCGGATTTCAAATTTACTCCAAATTTGTTAAAGAATTATTTTTTAAATTGATAAAGTTCAAAAATATTAATGAACTTGAGGGTGTCACATACTTGAAGAATACACCTGAAATTTTGAGCTTAAGTTGCTTATTGAACATGCTTATATTTATGAATAAATCTATTGACATAGAAACTTTGGAAAACGTGAGAAGTATTGGGATGTATTATCCAAAAGAATTACCAGACAAGGACTATAATATCACTGACAGTGTTATTCAACAGGTGAGAATGATCGTACTGGAATTAATTTATGATTTAAAAAATGAAGGTTTATTATTCGATAGTACAGTCCGTAATATTCCATATTCAGTTTTCAAACAAATTCTTTCAATGTTACAAAACGTCTTTTATGAAAATTCTGAAAAAGTTACCCCTGTACCTTTAGAGCTTAACTGGTATTTAGTTCCCCCAAGTTATGCAAAAGTGCAAGTTTTAAAAAAAAGTGGTCTTGCAGAAGATGTTGCAATTGGATACCTTGAACAAAATAATGATCAATTGCCTGATAAAGAAAAGCCTGATTGCTTTTCTACCGCTGAATGGGACAAATTTAAGTCTTTAAAAAATAACACTGATTTCGAACCGAAGAGTATAAGTTTAAATTGTGGATCTATGAAATCCTATAGTGATTTTTTTACCATGAGAAATGCTTCAATAAATAAAGAAATTCCACAAAAATTATTTGAGACTCTTCCTATTTATCCAAAATTAGTTAGTGGTTTCGCCAAAGCGTTACTCTTAATTTATTCATCTCAATCAGAAACCTCAAAGGCAGAATTTATTGAATTAGTTATTGATAAAATAATGAAGACAGATACTAAAAACAGTTCCCTATTATCTCCCTTAATCCACCTATATGGTATTTTTATGAATGAAAAATCAGTATATAAAAAATCTGCTACTTCATTAAATCAATTTTTACATCATTTTACATCTATTTTAAATTCCAAATCCGTGAATTCTTTATGGTTCTCCAAAGCACTATACGTTTATGAGATAGTTTTGGCTAAATCAGACGCACCTCCCATGATTTCATTACCTAATAATATTCCATTAGTTGATGATTTACCAAGTCCAGAAGAAAGTTATAGGATTAATGATGAGGTTAGAGAAACAATTTTTAATACTTTGATAAGAATGAAGGACTTTAATAATTTTTATTCGGCCCTTGCAATGACTCGAATTCTTATATTATATGCTAATAAAGAGTTATATTCCAAGGAAATTATTAGTTCAGGAATTTTACAGGAGATACTAAAATCTATTGGAGTGAATCAAAAATCTGAAAAGATTAACTTTTTAGAATCGTCATTTTTATTATTATTAAGAAGATGTTTTGAAGTTGAGGACGTTATAACAGATCTAGTGAAATTTGAAATAGATAAGAGTTTTACGTCAAGAACGTTTGGAGAAAATAAGTTAAAAGAACGAGAACTTAATAGTTTAATTGAAGAAAAACCATATGTAGTGATGAGAGATCCATCCAAATTCATCAATGTTCTTTCGACATCTGCATCCTTCATCGATTTTTCAGAGGATGGATCACTTGCGACTTTAGTAATGGAAAAGAATATGAATACTTCTGCTCCAGAAGCCAATAAAACTGTTACAAATAGCAATTATAAGAGAACTGGTATTATACACTTTTTGTTATCACAACTAATGGCAGCATCCAAGAAAGATTGGATATCTGAACCTGTTTCTGCAAAATCCTTACCAACTAAAAGAAATAGTTCAGAAAAAATTGATCCAACAAAAAATCCTGTATGTGCTTACATGATATTTCTTTTAAAAGTATTGATTGAACTTGTAGGTAGTTATAAACAATGTAAGTTTGAATTTTTAACATTTGACAGAAGAAATGCATACGCTGAATTTGCAAAGCCACGATTCACTGCTTTAAATTTTTTCTTATATCAATTGCTGGATAAAACTAGTGTTTCAGAACAAGATAAATATGAAACTAAGAGAAAAGAGGTTATAAGTACTTTAGCACGATCTGTGCTCGTTGCATTCATATCAAGTGTTCAAGATTCTAGTGTTATTGCACAGGATCCTAAAGCCACCAAATATGATATGACATTTTTGAGAAAATGTTCAATTGAAGCAATAATTAAGGCACTTAGAAACGCAAGTGCTACACCAAAATCATTAGAGGCTAATTTTAGTAAAATTGAAGGTTGGTTAAAAATTATCTCATCAATGGTATTTATCCAAGCTCCATATTTACGATTGATTTTAGATGCTAATAAAATAGATGCTGATCAATACCAAATGTGTAAATTAATGATTGAAATGGAAGTTCCAAATGTTATTTCTGAATGCTTATCAGCGTTAGACATTAATTACCCATTTGCGAAAAAGATGTTCAATAATGCAGTGGATCCCTTAAACGCTATGAATTCTGTAAGAAATAGCTTTTCTGAACTATTTAAAATTGAAGGATTAGAAGACGAAGTAGAAGACGATTTAGACTCAGATAAAGAAGAGCAACTCAATATGTTTAAAAATTCAAGTTTGGGAATGTATGATGTTGAAGATATTGAGGAAGATGAAGATGAAGATGAATCTTTAATAGGTGAAGATGAAGAAATTGCATTTGTTGATGCCGAGGACGGCGGTTATGATGTTGTTTTTAGCGAAGATGAGGATGTTAGATCCATATCATCAGATGATTCAGGAGAGATGCAGCTTAGAGATAGCGAACAAGCTATCGAATATTCTTTAGATTCTACTGATGGAATTACTGTTGATGTGATATCTGATGGAACTTATAGTTCCTCGGAGGTGGATGAAAATTCCGCCTCTGATGCCTCTATGTCAGATGATAACTCAGATATTTTTTATGATAATGATGATGATATAGAAATTATATCAATGGATAGCGATGATTTTGTTTCTGATACTAACATAGAATTAGATTTAAGTGATTATGATATTGATCAATCAGATTGGGAATCTGGATTATCAGATTTCCCAAGTACTGATGATGAAGCTGAGGAGATATCTTCTATTGCAGGATCATTGTCAAGAGGGGGTAATTCAAGAAGACGGTGGATTACTGCAGATGGTGTTGAAATTATTGACAATTCTTCTGATGAAGAAGACAGGAATGGAATATTTCAGGGAATTGAGCACGTCTTGGAACCTGATGAACAGCATTTTTTCAGAGTCCAAGATAACAATAGTCATCGTAATCATAGGTCGCTACATAGATCCTTGGGTAATTCGCCGTTGGTCCCCCCTAGTCTATCTTTACTAAATATTGGAAGAATGAATCAAAATTCCTTAATAAATCCATTAAGTCCAGCTGGATTGGAAGAAGTAGAAACTGATGTGTCGAATCAATTGGTTAATATTATATCTGGTCAACGCCACAGAACCGAACGTCCTACTTTTGCAAGTTTATTGTTTTCGGGTGATTCAATGGATGAAAAGGCTCCAGATGGCATCGTTTTAAAATCTACACTTGCTAGATGGAAAGATATTTTTGACATGTTCTATAACACTAAAGGATATGCAAAAAATATTATTCCAAGTATTATAAGCACAATGTACACTGCAAGTTTCAAAAAATATGGGGAAAAACAAAAAGCTCTGAAAGAAACTCAAGAACTTAAATTGAAACAGATAGAGGATTTGAACCACCCATCTAACAATGAAACTTCAAGTGACGAAGAAGCAGAAGAGGAGCAGGAGGAGGAAGGAGAAGGACATGAAGTAATGGAAGAGGAACATGAGGAAGAAGAAGAAGAAGATTCTGTATTAAATTCTTCTAGCAGCCTTTCTCATCATACGGACAATGAAAATAATGGAAACATAGAGGTTGTAGAACCAAGAGAACCTATATACGTAACCATCGATGGTGAATCAATTGATATATCTGGTACTGACATAGATCCAGAATTTTTAAATGCTCTACCCGAGGATATGCGTGCTGAAGTTTTTTCACAGCATATACGTGAACGAAGAGCTGAAGCTGTTCATAATCATATAGATTCGAGAGAAATTGATTCAGAATTCCTTAATGCTATACCAGAAGAAATCAGAGAAGATATATTAGAACATGAAGCTGTTGATTCTCGGGTATCCAATATTATACAGACAATAAATGATAACCTAAGGACTAATTTACCTGATAATAGACGAGGTAGTATTGACTCTATTGAGATAATTGATGAAAATGATGATTCACATACGGTGCATAACCAAGGTGATGCAGATGTTGAATCAGAAAAGAAAAAATCATCAAGGATATATTTCTCTCCTCTTGTAGATCGTGCAGGAATATCATCATTGATAAAATCTATTTTTATTTCGCAACCGTATATTCAGAGAGAAATGTACCATGAGCTATTCTACAGATTATGTTCAAGTAAACAAAATAGAAGCGATATAATTAACTTTTTGTTATTAATATTAACTGAAGGTATTCAAGATCAACACTCTTTAGAAAGAGTATATTCAATAATCATAAATTTCACTCAAGGTAACTCATCTAAGTCTCCAAATAATTTGTCACAAATCAGACAGTTACCTCCAGATAGCACGCCTTTAGTTGTAGCTAATCAAGCAATGGAAATTTTACAAAATCTAATAGATGCCGATAATAGACTAAAATACTTCTTTATTACTGAACATGAGAATTTATTAGTTGGCAAAGCTCCGACAAAAAATAAAAAGGATTTGAATAATAAAGTTCCTAAGTATCCACTACAATATTTATTCACGTTATTAGATAAAAAAATAATAACAGATGAGACTGTTTTGATGGATTTATTAACTAAAATATTACAAACATGTACAAAACCACTGCGTTTGTACTTTACCTCTAAAGATAGCAAATCTGTATCTAAAATGAAATTTAATATACCTGAGTTTACTGAAGAGATGCTAGCTAAAATTGTGTCAATTATCAATATTGAAAGTTGCAATACGAGGGTTTTCCAACAACTTCTGACAACGATGCACAACTTATCGTATCTGAATGATTCTCTGGAAGTGTTTAATAAATCCCTAATTGAGTTAGCCAAATCTAATGTCACAGATTTAATTCAAAATTTGAAAAGTTTGGAGTCAAGTCAGGATGAAATCGCAAATGGCAATGAGATAAATTCAGAATTATTGCAGAAATTCACTTTACCTACTTCTTGCCAATCGAAAATGTTAAAAATATTAACTGCATTAGACTATTTACATACACATAAGAAGAGAAAAGATGATATTGATATCAATAATCTAATGTCGATTTTCAACAGTATGAACTTAGGAAGACTTTGGTCATCTTTAAGTTGTTGCTTGACTGAGCTAGAGAATAAAAAAGGTTTATCTACGTCAGCAACTATTCTTTTGCCTTTAATTGAGTCTTTTATGGTTGTTAATAAAAATAACTCTTTATTACAAGACTCGAATAAGCCTGGTGTTCTAAAATACGAGAGTATTAAAAGCATTGATTTAGAGCAGGTTCCTAGTGAGTCCATTTTTTTCCCATTTACTGATCTTCATAAGAAATTATTAAATCAAATGATTCGTAGCAATCCAAAATTGATGAGTGGACCATTTTCATTATTAATTAAGAACTCAAAAGTTCTTGATTTTGATAATAAAAGATACTATTTTGTTGCGAAGTTACGTTCAGATTCTCAAGACCATCCCAAACTAAGCGTTACGGTGACTCGTGATCAAGTTTTCCTAGATTCATATAGAGCACTGTTTTTCAAACCAGATGAAGAAATTAAAAAATCAAAACTAGAAATTACTTTCAAGGGAGAAAGTGGTGTTGATGCAGGTGGTTTAACAAGAGAATGGTACCAGGTACTTTCTAGGCAGATGTTTAACCCTGATTATGCTTTGTTTATTCCAGTTGCCTCAGATAAAACAACTTTCCGTCCAAACCGTACTTCTGGTATCAATCCGGAGCACTTTTCATTTTTTAAATTTATCGGAATGATTATTGGTAAAGCAATTAGAGACCAATGCTATTTAGATTGCCATTTCAGTAGAGAAGTTTATAAAAATATTTTAGGAAAACCTGTTGCATTGAAGGATATGGAATCACTTGATTTAGATTATTATAAATCGTTGAATTGGATGCTAGAAAATGATATAACCGATATCATTGAAGAGACATTTTCTGTGGAAACTGATGACTATGGTGAACACAAAATAATTGACTTAATTGAAAATGGTAGAAACGTACCTGTTACAGAAGATAATAAACAAGATTATGTTCAAAAAATTGTACAATACAAATTAAAAACTTCTGTAAAGGAGCAAATGGATAATTTCTTGAAAGGATTTTATGCTTTGATCCCTCAAGAGTTAATTTCTATTTTTGATGAGCAAGAATTAGAATTATTGATTAGTGGGTTACCAGATATTGATGTTGTTGACTGGCAAAATAATACAACATATGTAAATTATACTTCAACTTCCAAACAAATTAATTATTTCTGGAGAGCTGTTAAATCATTTGAAACCGAAGAGAGAGTGAAGTTACTTCAATTCGTTACAGGAACAAGTCAGGTCCCTTTGAATGGTTTTAAAGAACTTGCAGGTGTCAATGGGTTATGTAAGTTTTCAATCCATAAAGATTATGGTCCTTCTGATAGGTTGCCATCTTCTCACACATGTTTCAACCAGTTAGACCTGCCTGCCTATGATTCATACGAAACTTTACGTGGCTCCTTATTATTAGCTATTACAGAAGGTTATGAAGGTTTTGGTATTGCTTAAATATATTTTATGGTAAATCAGTTAAGTAGCAATTAAGTTCTAATTCATATTAAAACGTTTATAAAATAAAAAATATATATATATTATTGTTGAAAATTGGCATTTTGTTTTATTAAAACAAAGATTAATAATGAGACTATATATTTGTTTAATCATATAGTAACTAATAATACAATATTGGTCTTGATAAATAAGAACTACTCATCAGAACCAGTTGGGGAAACGAATTCATAACATCTTAGAATTTCACCGTTAATTTCTGTTTGAGTTGAAGTGACAGGTATTTCATCACTTGCTAGTTTATCTGAAATATTTTTCCAGATTCTATTTTGTTCTTCAATATTTGCTGTTCCATCTTTAAAGATCATTTCCCTAAGTTGATTACTTGTTAAGAAAGCTTGTGTTTCAGTGTTTTCCTTATTTTTTTTCAATTGTTCAACTATGCTTTCGATATAAACATTAAATTTGATTTGATCCTGTAATATCTTACCGATTAACTTATTCACAAAATATCCAATAGATAGAGATAATAAAATACTCAAAAAAATTAAAGTTGGCTTAATATAATCTGAAGATAGAAAAAATGTAATTTTACCACAATAAAATGGAACACTTTTTTTGGAAGTTGATCTTATTAAATTGTATGACATTCTTTCATTCGCCTTCATAACTTTATCAGTATTTTCTTCTACATCAGAAGAAAAGTTATTAGTTGCATTTTTTTTCACATCAGTGAAATGAATTTCATCAATTTTCTTTAATTGCAAGATTATTTTACGCCAAATCCTCTGGCGTTGCTTTTCAGATAACCATGATTTTTCAGAGCTGAAAGAATCAAACAAAAATTTTTCAGTATAACCAGTACTGTCATCCGAGTGACCATTACCACAATTCACTCTTGAATTTTGAAGTCTTAACTTGTATAATATGTCATTAAAAACACTTTCAACAATTT
Source organism: Tetrapisispora fleetii (assembly GCA_003707605.2). Taxonomy (NCBI): domain Eukaryota; kingdom Fungi; phylum Ascomycota; class Saccharomycetes; order Saccharomycetales; family Saccharomycetaceae; genus Tetrapisispora; species Tetrapisispora fleetii. The sequence continues at coordinate 38,173 of PPKB02000008.1, read as the reverse complement.
TATCTTCGCTTCTATCTTTAGAACATTTTCTTGGAATTGGTAACAAACCGTATAAACTATAAACATCACTGTTTGGAACGTAACCTTTTTTACAAACAGATTTCATACTAGAATAACAAACACTATCATCAGGGCAAGGAATGCAATCAGGAATTACGAAGTTAATAAGTTTGTCTTTAATTTCATACTCTTTGAAAAAATCGCTATTGAGTAATTTGTCTGTAATAGAAGTCTTTAAAAATGGTGGGTATGACAATTCATTACCACAGTATCCAACATCAATACGAACTTCTCTATACCATAAAGCAAAATAAAAAATTAGTATAATGGAAGTAAAACAATTTATTTGTAGCCAAAGTTTCGGTATATATTTTAAAAGGTTGCATTCCTTCTCTGATTTTTCATTTTCAGTATTACTTGTTACAATCTTATCAGATATTTCCTCCGACATCTCTTTATCTAAAAGTTCTTGTGTTACTTCCTTTTCATTGACTTCTTGTGCTATGCTTGACTTTTCATTAATGGTGCCATTAAGTTTTTTTCCAAAAGTTTCAACATTTTCTTTAGCTTTTTTGTTTATAGTTTGTTGAAGTTTTTGTAAATCAATGGGTATATTTTTGTTATTCTTTCTTTTATTTTGCTTTGAATCAAAGTTTTGAATTGAAGCATTTTTAGGTTTTGAATCAATTTTTAAATTTTCTGATTTAGCTTCAATTTCAATTTCCTTACGTGAGGTAACTTTTGAAGTCATATCTTTTTTTGTAACTTCCTTGGTATCATATTTGATAAATTTTTCCATAACTTTATTTTCTTGTTCTGAATTTAATTTGTTTGTCTTTTCAGATTTTGACTTTTCACTCTTTAATTTTTTTTTATCTTTTTTATCTTCTCCCTCATTTGATTCAACTTCTTTTCTTTGACGTTTCTTGTTTGGACCTAGTGTATTTGTGACACGTTTAGTTTGAGTTTGTGTTTCAGTTTTTTTAACTTTTAATTGGTTTTCGTTTGATTCCAGTGCATTAGAAACCAGTTTATTCTCAAATAACTTGATCAGCTCATTCTTCTTACACTTAGATGGAAATTCAATATTATTTGATGTTAAAATTTCCTTAAGTTCTGGCACTTTCAGTTTCTTTGGATCAAAGCCAGGTTTTAGATAATCCATTGTACTTTGAATAATTGTAGAAGGTTATTAAAGACAATATTATTTTTCTTAATCACTTTAATTCTTGCAATTATTCTAATATCCAACTTACAGTTGACCTTTTTTCCTTTTGTGACTGTCCTATATGATTACACTCTTATATATATAACTTGTTTGAAGTTACAACCAATTGTAAACTAATTGTAACTTTGCTTCTTCAATGTTTGTTTCAGACTAACCATTAGATGCTTCTCTCATTTATTTTTATTTTTATTTTGTGTATTTTATTTACCATATTATTCCCAAAACGGAAAAACAAAAACAAAAAATGAAATAACGTAAATTCATAAAATCATTTCTCTATTGTGGGACAGAGTGTTAGGTAAACTGCAGTGGATACCATCTGGACAACATGTGCATTTGCTATTCAGCACACGTATTCTATAAGTTACTAGTTTCCATGAATGGAGAGTGGGGAACATTCCTAATTTTATTCAGTTTAACTGCAATACGAAATACGAAAAAACGGCCAACGTGCAATTTCAGCAGGGATCTAACGACGACAGATACAAGAGAATACAGACAGGTGAACTATCTCGCCTTTTCCTTTACAACTCACGCCGTTTATTAATGAAAGAAAGCTCATATATCGCATTTGTACCCAATTCTTGTTTACTCGCATACAATCGTAACTAACACAAACTTTCAACCAAATATAGTACCCACTAGAGAACATCACCTTAAACATCAACGATGCATATGTCTCGTTTCCCTCGTCTATAGATAAACACTTATTGCAAGCTCACACAAACGGACACTGCTCTGCGTCGAGCACACCTGGATCCTCGTAAATCGACATCCTCCAAACACAGCTCACTCTTAACAAGCTCCTAGTACACAGCGTGCACCTTCATACCCCCTTTAACTCCACCTTATCCCCATAAACCGTGCCCATAGTCCAACTCTTGCCGCCAAATCACAATAAATCTGCTCTCACCCCGTTAAACCTCCTGCATCGCACACGTCCCCAAAGCACACTCACATATCCACTCCAGCACCTCCGGCACCTCCGGCAACTTGCACTCAGCACAACTCCAGAAATAAATTGTTTATTACACTTATATATATATATGCAAACTTTTAGCCGCCCAACTCCTTAAATATGACTGACCCCTTTCAGAGGCTCGTATTCAGTGATCCTGGCGCATAGTAGAAATTAAATTTGAGACCATTAAGAACATATATATATATATATATATATATATATATATAACACTCATCAAAATTTATGATAGTTTCCTTTAACTGTTCTTGTGTTCTGTGTGTTGCAAGCGTAAACATTAATTAGGAGAGTTGAGCAGGTTCAGCAGGTTTAGATTGGTTCTCTTGGTTTCGGTTGATAAGCGCAGGTGACTGAGAAATTGTATAAGGGCTTTTGGTATATAATATAGGATATGAGTGTTGGCAAGGGGTTCCAAGATAGTACGTTGCTTTCGTTGGAGGAGACTCCTTCCCGTGAGGAGTTGGGGAGTGGCTCGTCTGGTTTATTTATTGATGAGTCAAATTCTTCTTTGAATGCTGGTGCCACTAGACTGGTGAGGGACTCTAGGAATGCGTCGCCTGAAAATAGTGAGAATATGCCAAATAATGATATTACAAAGACTTTGAGTGATATTAGTATTGCTAGTGATCCTGAGGATGATGGGGAATCGGAGAAAGGTTGGAAAGTCAATCAAAGGCTTCCAAGAAGGCCAAGTAGTACTAATTTTTCATTTTTTGAAAATGCAAAGATTTTAGAGAATTCATCAAAGCAAATTGCTTTGAATGATGAAAATTTCATTCAGCCAAATCAAAATTCAAGTTCAGAAACAAACTCGAAGAAAAACAATAGAACTTTAAGTTCAAGTGCAGTTGTCTCTATACCCGATATTCCTAAAAAAATATGGAATGAAAAGGATGAAATGAGTACTGCCATTGAGTCTGATGGCTTAGATAATAAGCAAATACCTTTACAACAATATAAGATGGGTCATTTAGCAGATGAAGCAGCTAAACACTTTTTAGATGATCCTTCTCCAGAACTAACGGAATTATATACTAAAGTTGCAGAATGTAGAGGAATTAGACACAAATATCAGCACGTATCTTGTCAACTTGAAGGGCAAAATCCTAAAGATAAGGATGATTGGAAAATTTATCCTCCTCCTCCAAAACCTTCTTACAATCCAGAAACCAAAACTGTCACTACTGTTATTAACAATCCGGATACAGAAATTTTTGACTTTTCAAAATGTGATATCCCTGGAGAAGACCCAGACTGGGATTTCTGTACAAATGAAGATGATACTTTTGTTGTTCACGAAGCTACAAATAAAGACAAATTAATTGCAAATGTTCCAACTTTACGTGATTACTACTCTGATTTGGATAAAATGATATCCATATCTTCTGATGGTCCTTCTAAATCGTTTGCATTCAGAAGATTACAGTATTTAGAGGCCCGTTGGAATTTATACTACTTACTAAATGAATATCAAGAGACTAGTGTATCAAAAAGAAATCCACATAGAGATTTCTATAATGTCAGAAAAGTCGATACTCACGTTCACCATTCTGCTTGTATGAATCAAAAACATTTATTACGTTTTATTAAACACAAATTAAGACATTCTAAGGATGAAAAAGTTATTTTTAGAGATGGTAAAGTGTTATCATTAGATGAAGTATTCAAATCCTTAAATTTAACTGGTTATGATTTATCTATCGATACACTTGATATGCATGCTCATAAAGATACTTTCCATAGATTTGATAAATTCAACTTAAAGTATAATCCTATTGGTGAATCTCGTTTAAGAGAAATATTCATGAAAACTGATAACTATATTAAAGGTTCCTATCTTGCAGAAATTACAAAGCAAGTTATATCCGACTTGGAGAATTCCAAATACCAAAATTGTGAGTATAGAATTTCCATCTATGGTAGGTCTATCGATGAATGGGATAAATTAGCATCTTGGATTGTCGATAATAAAGTTATTTCACATAATGTGCGTTGGTTAGTTCAAGTACCACGTCTTTATGACATTTATAAGAAAAGTGGACTTGTCAAGAATTTTCAAGATGTTTGCAGAAATTTATTCCAACCATTATTTGAAGTGACAAAAAATCCCAAATCGCATCCCAAATTACATGTTTTTTTGCAAAGAGTTATAGGTTTTGATTCTGTAGATGATGAATCAAAAGTTGATCGTCGTTTCCATAGAAAGTATCCAATTCCATCTTTGTGGGAAGTTTCACAAAATCCTCCATATTCTTATTATTTGTATTACTTATATTCTAGCATGGCTTCATTGAATCAATGGAGAGCTAAAAGAGGATTCAATACATTTGTATTAAGACCACATTGTGGTGAAGCAGGTGACCCAGAGCATTTGGTTTCCGCATATTTGTTGGCCCAAGGTATTTCACATGGTATCTTATTAAGGAAAGTTCCATTTGTTCAGTACTTATATTATATTGACCAAGTTGGGATTGCTATGTCACCTTTGTCCAATAATGCATTATTTTTAACCTATGATAAAAACCCATTCCCACATTATTTCAAAAGAGGTTTGAACGTCTCCTTATCTACAGATGATCCATTACAATTCTCATACACCAGAGAACCTTTAATCGAAGAGTATTCTGTTGCTGCACAAATTTATAAATTATCAAATGTTGATATGTGTGAATTAGCAAGAAACTCAGTTTTACAAAGTGGTTGGGAATCACAAATCAAGAGACACTGGATCGGTGACGATTTCCAAAAACCAGGCGTATATGGTAATAGCGTGGTGAAAACTAATGTCCCAGATATCAGAGTCAGCTACAGATTCGATACATTAGCTACTGAATTAGAATTGGTTAACCATTTCTCACAAACAAGCTCTAAAGATTAACAGTTTTAACCTAACCGAAAACCATCCGTATCGCCTCTTACTCAAAACACAACATATATACAAGGAATTATGTAGATTGGCACTTGCTCTGGCATCTGACATACATTTTTTTATTAATATATAACATTTCCTTTCAAAATCTCTTCTTGAAGACCTCATTTCTTTCTTATTGTATATCTATTAATTAAGCTTTAAATTTTAAAATGAACAAACTTGAAATATTATTTATGCCTTTGAATATAAAAGAACGATATCTAAGTTAAGATATTAGTAATATAAGAGTATAGATAGATATACTGTGTTGATCAAGTGTATTGGAGCAATACAAGTGAGTTTATTAGTTGCAGTTTATATCAACTTACTGAATAGAAAAAAGAGTATGTACATTTTAGCAGGTTTTGAATCAAGTGCAGTTTAAGGATGATTTTACTAACATTAGTTTTTATTATGCAGTGGATGATTTTGATGAGAATAAGGATATGTGTCCTATCTGTAAGACAGATAGGTATTTATCACCAGATGTGAAGTTTTTAGTGAACCCTGAATGTTACCATAAGATTTGTGAGTCTTGTGTGGATCGTATTTTCAGTTTAGGTCCAGCACAATGTCCATATACTAGATGTGATAAAATCTTAAGAAAGAATAAATTCAAAACGCAAGTGTTCGATGATGTTGGTGTTGAGAAAGAGGTTGATATAAGAAAACGTGTTTTCAATGTGTTTAATAAGACTTTGGAAAATTTTGATAATAATTTGGATGAATATAATAAATATCTTGAAGAAATGGAGGATATTGTTTACAACCTGGACCATGGTATAGATGTTGAAGAGACAGAAGAAAAATTGCATTCTTATGAAGAACTGAATAGACAATTAATTTTGAATAACATAGAGAGAAGTAAACAAGAGTTACAGAATTTTGAACAAAGGCAAAACTTTGAGAAAGAAATGAAAATGAAGAAAAGGTTGTTAGAGAAACAGATAGATGAAGAAGATAGAATAAACAAAGAATGGGTAAAAAGAGAGATAGTGAATCGTTTAAGCACAGCTTCAAATACAGAAGATGTTATTGAAGGTGTGAAAAATACAGTTAAATTAAAAAAATCATCAGCACGTAGAAAACTAGAGGAAATAAATAGAGTACTAAAAAGTAACTCTTATTTAGCCTCTACTGTTGGTATGCATGCATCTAGAATGAATAAGTCTATTCCATTTACACCATTTAATGGTGACAGAGATAATTCTAAACGTTATACAATGAATGAAACTATATATGAGGATCCATTTATTAACGATTTAACCAAAAAGAATGAATATATTGCATCCGGATTCAGAGCGGACTTTGTATATGATAGACTTTTAACAGAGGCATTTATGGGACTCGGCTGTGTTCTTTCAGATGAGTTACAAGCCTCTTAACTGTATTGCATTCACCAAAGCTTGAGAGAACCCCTCGACAGTGCTTGGCTGGAAGCTAGTATCCAGTTTATATATCTAGGTGAAATTAGATATCACAATAAATATGATCTATAGTTAGTAAAAAATGAAAATAATCGGATTGGCTTAAATGAAAGAAACCCGACCCCAGGAGCCAGATAAAAAAATAACACTAATTCGTAACATACTTTTCTTAAAAGCTCTTCGTCATACGTCTTCTGTAAGTTCTCATTGTTGAATTCCAGTTCAGTTCCCTTGACGACATCTGCTGCAAGCTCACCCTGTTTCTGCCCATCCTCCAAGATCTGTAAGACAACCACGTCTCGAGAATCTGGCTTTAAACCAAACTTAGCAAATGCCTCGCCAATATTAGAAGAAGGCGACAACGAGAGAATGCACTCAGAATGAATAGTCCTCGTCCTCAATCGATTGTACGTCAGTTCCGTCAACGCCCTGTGCACAGCCGCAAACAACTGCTCTTGCGAAGCAACCACACACCCGTCAATCACAGCAAAGGGCAGCTCGGCAACCCTCAACCGAACCTCCTCACTGTTCTCCACATCCCTGAACAGCGACACATTCACCACAAACTTCGCAAACTGAGGTAACCTGACAGACAACATTTTTCCACCGTCTCGTCCACGCGCTCCTTTCCCAACCTAAAACCGCAACAGACCAACACCATCCACCCAATGACACTCCTAGAACACCCCAACCCTCAAATACCCCCTCCAACACAACTACAACTCCTTTAAATCAGCTTCTAAAACTCATCTCATCTCATCTCATCTCATCGTTACAGGAATCTGAAACTTTTCAAATCATCGCCAAGTTACCCGCCCGCGCTTTTCCAGCATTGAATTTCGAATTCGAGATTTGTATTTAAGAAGAGATATATAAAGGACTTGTTGGTTTCTCTTGTTTGTTTTAGATGTTTGTTTTAGTTGTTTAGTGGTGCTTGTGGGAGCTGAGAGCGGTTGCGAGTGAGATCTTGAGCTGCTGGTTTGGTTCTGCTTTTTCTGTTTGCTGGAAGTGTGCGAAAGCGGTTTTTCGTTGTGGGATTGAGAGAGGATATTTCAGTGAAGACGATGATGAGTTGTGTTCAGTTTACGAGGGTTGTGAGTGAGGTGCGCTGCCGGGGGCTGGCTGTTGGTGGTGTGTTTGCTAGGGGGAAGAAGACGAAGGCGAAGGGGAGTTTGTCGCCCATGGCGCAGAGGGTGGTGACGCAGTTGAGTGTGATGTCTGCCGGGAGGAAGCAGCCCAAGATGCTGAAGCTGTCGAAGGAGGACCTGGTGAAGCACCAGGTGATACAGAAGAGCTGGTCAATGTACAATGCAGACTTGCGTGCGAAGCGGGCGTCGAATTTGGAGAGGCAGTACACTTCTCTGCAGGACACGATGTCCACGTTGCAGGAGCTTAATCCGGAGCTTTTCAAAATTGCAAATTCTGATGAATCAGATAGAAAGTTCCCCATGGAGTTGAGAGTCCCAACCGACTATCCATCGAACAAGGTGTGGCAATACGAGTTCAGAACCCCGGATAATTGAGGCTCAAGTGAATTCCAATACATCTGCCAACTTAAGCCATTAGATATTTCCCATGTATAAAAAATATTTAGATGCGCCTATGCCCCACACGGGCATGTTCACGTACTGGAACCTGTAAATATATAGTTTAATGCTACCTTACGTACCTTACATAACCCATTGACTGCATCAATGCAAGCTAATGTCTCTGGACCTTCCAAAATCTTTTTTTATGCATTGTTCATCAGCTTGGAAACCTTAAGATCTTATACATACGCGATATTACTATATGAAACTTAAAGGTTAAATCGATGATTGCAACGTAAATATCATTGAACAAAAGCATTAAGTTATACTTGAAGGGTACATAATATAATCTAGCAGTGTACCTTGACAACCATTCAGCGTTCAGACCTTTTTATTTGTTGTGAAAAGAGCAATTGTATAGCTTAGAATAGCAGTATCATTGGAAATAAAAATTTTAACAGTTTGATAGAATAGCATCTCGATAGACAACCTGAACCATGAATTATAAATTGCTAGGTATCTTCCTGATAGGCAGATACTTGAATTCGATTATTCTGTCAGTTTACAACAAGTGGATGTTCGACCCAGTGCGTGGTATCAATATACCGTATCCAATTTTGGTGACATCTTTCCACCAACTAACTCTATTTGCATTATCATATTTATTTATGGGAAGGAAGGTTAAAAGTACGTCACAGCACCGTGAGGGGCAAGGGTCGAGTAGAAATGATACACAGACTACTTCCAACCAAAGGAGAAGTAACATACGAGGTTTTCTGATAAATTTTGTACCGATGGCAATTGCTGCAGCTGGAGATACTGGATTCTCGAATTCTTCATTGAAATATATCCCGTTGTCGATATTTACAATTATAAGATCCATAAATGTCGTGTTTGTTCTACTCTTCAGTGTCCTATTCAACTTGGAATTATTCCACAAACGATTGATCGCAATTATTGCAGGAATATTTGTTGGTATTGTTATTATGATATCTGATTCAAACACACAATCTTCCCATATCACTTCGAGTGATTTAGCCTTTGGATCAGTGCTGGGATTATTAGGAAGTTGTTTATCAGGATTCAAGACTGTATATATAAAGAAATTACTAGTAAAGAATAAAAAATCGAGACACCATAAAGTCCAAGATCCAATGTTGCAAATGAACAAGATCTCATTTCTAACATTCCTAATATTGTTCACAACTTCAATGATCATTGAGAAACCGTTCCCAGATTTCTATCATTCCAGACTATTCGAGGGCCAATCACCAACAAACAACGCCACTCCATTGTCCATTGCTAAAGGTCTACTATTCTTGATATTCCCCGGTACTGTAATATTTGTGATAACCTACTGTGAACTTCGCATATTGCAAATGTCGAAAGTGTTGACACTATCCATCGCTGCCATTGCCAAAGAGATCGTGACCATACTCTTAGGAATCCTCATCTTCAAAGAAAAATTCGACAGCTTAAGAAGTTTACTAGGAATGTGCATCATATTCATGATCATCATTTATTACAATTTCCAAAAAAACAACAAGAAATACCACACAAAACCAGCCTGGAAAAACCAACACAAGAAAGGCTCCCTATACCTGCAAAAGACCAACGAGTCCCAAATGAATATAACAAATCTATCAGAGAAAGACCACAATCTGTCATCAATGAATGTAGACATCAGAATGTCATTCTAGACTTCAACGCCCTCTATCTCCACAACCACGGCCCCATTCATGCCGATTCCAACTGCATTACAAACCTCATCCAGCCAATTTAACCCTCACACCAACCAATCCCCCAAGCATGCACTTATTCCATCAGAAATCTCGAACCAAAACTACAGTCCATCATCTCTTGTAACAGCTCATCAGCTTTTCCATAGTGACAGTTTTTCAAAATCGCTATAGTGCACGATACATTAAGTGAAAAATTTTGAAGAATATTCAAATTTAAATAAACAATGTTAGTGAACAGGAGGTATCTGGAAGGTGATGTGGAGATGTAGGGTCGTGTGTGCATCGGTAGAGTATATTTGAGGGTACATTGTTGTTAAGACAGGGTTCCACGTTGGTTTTTTGAATTTGGAGTGTAAAATTTGGAGCACACGTTGTGGCCATTGTTGTGGTGATAGGTGTAAATCGATTAACAAGCTTAAGAGGCACGGAATATACTAGGATATTAGAGTGAGTTTGCGTTGAGTATGGCTGGCGACTCTGGATTGAATGAGGAGTATGTTGGAGAGAGGTTGCGCGCTGGCACCGATATACCGACGCCTGTTGTCCATGGACAGGAGCCAAGTGAACATTTGGAAGGGACTAGGTTGTTTGGCTTAAGTCATGACCAGTCAAAAATGGTCATTAAAAATGGGTTCTATGTGCCTAAGACACCGTTGAGTACGACGTCAGGGACGCCATACGCAGAAGCGAAGACGCCTTCAAATGTGCGTTCCATTACTAGTTCGAACATGAGCTCGAATCCAAAAGCAGTGGGCGAGTTTGTTTGTCATTATTGTGATGCTATATTCAGAATTAGAGGCTACTTGACAAGGCATATTAAGAAGCATGCAATTCAGAAAGCTTTCCATTGCCCGTTTTATAATGAATCTGCTTCGTCAAAATTGAAATGTCATACTACCGGTGGTTTTTCTAGGAGAGATACATATAAGGCACATTTGAAAATTAGACATTTTATGTATCCGACAGGTGTTCGACCAAGAGATCGTCATAAATCTTCAGGATATTGTTCTCAATGTGGTGAATTCTTTAAAACTACTGAAAGATGGGTGGAGATTCATATCGAGTCAGGAAATTGTAAAGGCCTACCAGAAGGATATTTAAAAACATTCGAATGCGGAAAAAGATCTGGAGGAATACGAATGATAAAGACATCCACTGGACATTCTAGATTTATCTCGACTACTCAGAGTGTGGTTGATCCAAAAGTACTTTTAAATAAAGATGCATTAGAGGCAATAGCTATAGCTGCCAATGATTCTGATAAAAAACAGATCATGCTAACTAAATATAGCAAAAGCCCTTTATCTATCACACAAAAGAATATTACTACAACAAAACAACATAAAGTTGAACTAAATATGCTGAATAATGACAAACGAAAGACGAATGAAGAACAATTTACAGACTTTACGTCGACTTTAGGACCAAATAAAATAGAATCAACTATTAATGATTTAGATAAATTAAAAGTTGATCAACCATTGAAGAATCAACACATATCGAAAGATGTAAGTATAACTAGATCAAAAAGTAATGTGATTCATTCAGAAGAAGCTTCTTTAAAAGCAGCGCAAGAGCTGGATTTCTTGAGATTTAGCTACTACGAGGAGCTAAATCCAATGAAAACATCAGCAACAGCACGTATCAATAGTGATATAATGGAACTGTATGATGTGGAGAATTCCGACAGCATTCCATTAGATTTCGAACAATGTCCGATATATAATAGACTTCCTGAGAGCAAGAAACCTGAAATAATCCTCAATAGAGAAGGAGAAAAAACAATTGATTGTGAACTTAACGAGTTATATACTGATTCAGCAGATCCTAAGTTAACTGCTGACAAACAACTAAAGGACAATGAAAACTACCTGAATTTTTATAACTATATGTTTGGTACCGAACTGTAACGAAGAAATTCTTCTCGAAGCTAATTATGAATGACATTTTTATAAGTTAAGTAAGCATAATAATGATTTTTTTGAATGAGGATAACGATATATACGGTATTCAACTTATATAACACTTTTTATACTTCCTTGAACAATATTGTTCTGATCATGATGAGACATTTACTGACACTTTAAAATAAGGCACTGAAAAATTTTTAAGTGAGGTGAAAAATATGACTATAGATGACTTCTCGTTTAAATAAGTTTTAATTACTATATAAATAAGAATTAATCTGGAAAGATATCATTGAATTTGATCCAACGAGAGAAGAAGTCAGTGCTAGATAAAGGTTGAACACCAGTAAATTGTAAAATTTAGAAGTATAAGAAAATATGGCTGCTACATTATCCACCGAATTTTTAGGTTCTAATTTTAAGAACCCTTTTATGAATGCCTCAGGTGTTCATTGTATGTTTAAGAATGAACTTGATGAGCTATCATCCTCAAATGCAGGTGCTTTTATTACAAAGAGTAGTACTCCTGCGGAGAGAGCTGGTAATCCAGAGCCACGTTATGTTTCAGTTCCATTAGGTAGTATTAATTCTATGGGTTTACCTAATATGGGATTTGACTACTATTTAGAATATGCCCTTCAACGTCAAGAAAAGGACCAAGGTAGAGAACCATTGTTCTTCTCTGTTGCAGGTATGAGTATTGATGAAAATTTATCAATGTTGGAAAAGCTACAAGCCTCCGATTTTAATGGTATTACTGAATTAAATTTATCATGTCCAAATGTGCCAGGTAAACCACAACTTGCATATGACTTTGATTTAACCAAGGATATTTTAACTAAAGTGTTTACTTTCTTTAAGAAACCACTGGGTGTCAAGTTACCACCTTATTTTGATTTCGCACACTTTGATATTATGGCCAAAATTTTAAACGAATTTCCTTTAGCTTATGTTAACTGTATTAATAGTATTGGTAACGGTTTATTCATTGATTTTGATAATGAATCTGTTGTTGTGAAACCAAAAAATGGGTTTGGTGGTATTGGTGGTGAATATATCAAGCCAACAGCCTTGGCCAATGTTCGTGCCTTTTACACACGTTTAAATCCAACTATTAAGATTATTGGAACAGGTGGTATCAGAAATGGTAAGGATGTTTTTGAACATCTACTATGTGGTGCTACTATGGTTCAAGTTGGTACTGAATTACAAAAAGAGGGTCCTTCTATTTTTGAAAGATTAGAAAGGGAATTAAAGGATATTATGAATTCCAAAGGTTATAAAACCATTGATGACTTCCGTGGTAAATTAAACAGTTTATAAAGAATTTTAAATTCATAAATCGGAATTTAAATCTAGAGAACTCTGATGTATCGTTATTACTCAATTAACATAATTCGTAGATAAATAAAGTAAATAGCAACTTATTGAAATGAGGGTTTATGAAATAGTCAATTTTGCATCATTATATATTATCCGTTCAATAAAATTCTAAAAAAATCGTAATCTTAAACTTATACAGTACTTGCAACAAAATATATATATAGCTAATTATAAAGCAAACTCATACTTAAAATAATAAGTATAACATGAATATTTTCTATATGTCCCTCATAAGTTATTAGTTCATCTAATAACTAATCTATGCATTCGTAGGGTTAGGATTCTTTTCGAATTCCAATTCTGCATCTGGAACATCCTGTATTTTAATAGATTTCTTTAAACTTTTCGTTGGTAAGTCAGCAGATAGCTTTGGAATATTTATATGAAGCAAACCATTAGAGTAAGTTGCCTTTATGTCATCTTCCTTAATACCAGGATACACAGGAAACTTGATATTTCTTTTAAAAGAACCATATTTGATCTCTGTCACTTTCAAATTTTTAGCTTCAGATACTAAACTATCATCTATCGAACCTTTAATAATCAACTCATGAGAAGAAGGATGATAGTCTAAGGAAAATGACTTTGAGTCAGAACCTGGTAATGAGACAACAATATTGTAAGATTTTTCGTTGTTATATACGTTCACAGCTGGAGAAAATGGTTTATTTAAGACTGAGAGAGGCTTTGAAATTTGTACAATATCATTCTGGGTTGCTACCTTCTTATTCTTTACACCAGAATCATCTGTTGACTTTAAGTCATTTTTCCCTTTTGCTGGCAAAGAGTTCTTGTCTAACGCATCTTTTGACTCTAAATTGCTTGAACCTTCACCATTTTTACGCTCAGATTCCAATTCAGAATTAGGTCTACCAAATAATATATTATCAAAATCACTCCAAGGTCCAGTATTTGGGTACGAAAAAAATGGATGTGTAATCTTATTTCCCTTATTGTGATAATATGCAGGCTTTTTATCTATTATGTTGTCCTCCTCTTTGTTATTGTTAGTTTCCAAATCTTCATCTGACTCATCTAAATAATCATATATTGGTCTATAATAATAGTATGGATGGGTAAATGAATTATCAGCAAAAGCAAATGGAAAAGCACCACTATATGGATTATACTGGTAGTATGGAGATCCATGTTGATGGTGATGAGCCCATCTAGGTGGATTGTTCACTGGATTAAACATGTCGTCAAATGGATAATCTTCTCTCTCAAATATATTTTTCATAAAAATTGTCTATATCAACTGTAGATAATAAATCTTAACAGGTCTTGTTTCCTCTAACATTAAAAATAATTGGAGAATCACATAAATATATTTAATCAGTCTTAGTTTAAATATTATTTTTAATCATATTATACACTAGCTCACATCATGGTTTTCTGAAATAAGTACCCTTAAAAAATTAGCTATTCATCAGTTGACATAAATTCTATACAAATGGTATCCCTAACGTATAATTATATGCATTAAATGCATAATTGGAAAGCAAACATCGTTTCATGATTCATATGGTTGTGACAAAATGGTGAATCCCTTAATTATCATTCCACGTTTAATAATGCGAGTATATCTCTTTATTGAACATTACCTATCTGCAATTTACTCATATATTTTTGTCTTTCTTGAGGTTAAGACGACCAAATAAGGTTCTTCTACAAACCCATCCGAAGCTGAGCACTAAAAAAATTATAATTCTAAAAGTTACCATATGATATCTCAATTATTGTAGTAGAACTATTAGTATTTTCGCTGATGAACATTAATTGGAAATATATATTGTTTGTCAACCAAAATTTAACTAATGTTTCTATATTCTTGCAAATTAAAGCAATATGATTAAAAATTTTTAATCGCCAGATAAAAATAGACCTGATGAAAAACACTTGTTATATTATTATTTGAGTGGTCTTTCTATTAATTTCCTAATTTTTGATGGTTTTTGGTATCTGGTGTTAAATAAAGATTTTAGTATGAGCCTCGCGGTTCATATTCTTACTACATTGTAACTTCAAGTAGCTTTTCCTTTTAGAGCAAGTTATCTAAGTAACCTATATTATCGGCTACATATATTCAGATATTTTCACCATTAATTATCCCCGACAGCTTTTGATTCCCATTTAGAGAGTTTCACTTCTATGTAAGTATACTTTGTAATTTGCGATACTTATAATTGGATCCCGTTATCAACCTTATATCCTCAGGTAAATATAGGCAACTTGGCCGAGTGGTTAAGGCGAAAGATTAGAAATCTTTTGGGCTTTGCCCGCGCAGGTTCGAATCCTGCAGTTGTCGGATTTTTTGGCCAATATCTTTTTGCCAATGAAAACTCACTAACCTATTCTGATTGTTAACTAACTATCTTGAATCCTATTATTTTCTTACATGTAATTAATATAATATACCAATAGATTTTTATTTGCATAACATTATAGGCGATAGACGTCAATTCTGTTCTGTTTGTTAATTGCTGCCTTGGTAGGTACCTTCACAACCACTTGAAAAATATGTGCCTTCGTCAGTCTCATCTTCCATAATATCATCAATTACAACAATCTCTTGATTAGTTGCCAAGAACCTTGTGCTTTGATACGTATTACTATACACACTATCGACAGGTGACATATGATGACAATATTTAAAATCACAATCTCTTTGAATCGTATTATTACCATTGCTCATCGATGAAATATGTCTCGCATAAGGATATGAATTTGTCTTATTACCACTAATTTCTGTCTCCATAGAACGATCTTCAAACCTCTCATCCAACATATTTGATATTTTACTTAAAGCAGCCTGAATTTGCCTCTCAGTATTAAGTTTTTCTGTACAATTCCCCATTGGATTTTGTATATTCGTACACACTGGAGTAGATGTTCTCTCTGGAGTCTCCTCAGTACCCATCAACATCTCATTTTGATTCTGTTTTAGATTACCATTTGAAAAGACTAGAAAATTACTCCTATCTGAAGCAGAAATCATGTCAGACTCATTGTTTTTAAAACCAACACCATCGTTATATTGTAAATTTGGCCAAGTACCTAAATCCAAATACAATGGCTGTCTTAGTTTCTCTTTCTCATTCTCATCTTGTTTCTGTCGTTTCACATTAGTCTCTTTGCTTTGCAATGCCCCATATCCATTATTCTCATTACCATTAACAAAAATTCGTTTCCCCATAGCTACAATATGTTACCACAATAACTTGTACCACTCTTGACCTCTCTTGCCTTTATAATAACTAGAATCTCGTCATTTGAAGTGCATTATAAGTATGGTCGAACTTGGGCGGCTATCGTTTTTTTTAAGCAAATCTTCGTTATATAAATGAGAGCCTTCTTATTGGAAGAATCATTTTATTGGTCAAAGACATAAAAGAAGTGAATTCAAGAGTATAAAGGAATACATTTCCTATCTACAAAGGGTTGACACTTGGCTATGTTTATTAAACCCGGTTATCTTTTGTTCAAGGATCTAGGGCAAAATGGCGTTTTAGAAAATCCTTCAATGGAACGCCTATTGTTGCTCTGCTGAATGTCCAATATTAATAAATGGTTGAGTAGAACGATTTTGAGTAAACTATATCATAGAAAGGCAAGTCTGGGTTCATAGATGATGATGTTTTCGAAGAAATGGACAAATTTTTAGGCACGACTTGATTTAGAGCTAAAATGGGGAGTAGAGCACAAGAGAATAATAGCAATCTAAATGGCTATATATGAAGCTTGCTGAAGCCTTCATACACCATGTCAGACTATCATTTCAATAATACACGTATATATTTAGCATACAGTGACGTTGTAATGTGTGCTGATTTATTTTCCTGAATTTAGAGCCCGTTTAAAGCCATAAAATATAGTGGAGTGGTTGCAGTGATAAATGTATTTCTTGCACTTTTGAGATACTACAGGATAGTTTTACCGTCTTTCATCCATATACAATGACATGCTAAATTTATAATATCAGATACTTTTCAGTGCAAAAATCGTTGACGACTCGGTACTTCTTTAACATTCTAATTAATTATGAAAAAAATGTTAAAGTTGAGAAAACTCAACTTATTTTACCAACAATTTAAATGAATTTACACATAATGCAAGTGAAAAGAGAGAGTAATATTATTGATGCTATTACGATAGAGTGAGAGATTGGGATTATTTGATTTCTAATCAGTTTACTAAGTGAATTTGAAGTATATATTTTTCGAATACATCTCAAACAAGTGGACATTTCAAAGTTATACTTTTCACCGTATATCTAATCTGAAGTATACTAATTACAAGCTACTGTACTTTAACAATGCCAATCACGATAAGAAGAGCGACTATCAATGATATGATATGTATGCAAAACACTAATTTGCATAATTTGCCAGAAAATTATATGATAAAATACTATATGTATCATTTATTATCTTGGCCAGAAGCATCATTTGTTGCTATAAATACAACAGTGGAAGGTGAAGAAGATGATTCAGAAGAATTTGAAGATGAGAATTTAGAAATTGAAATAGAAAACGGTAGAAAAATCAAACTAGATACAACATATGTTGCGCCAGGTCAAAAATTAGTCGGTTATGCTTTAGCTAAAATGAACGATGACCCTGATCAAAAAGATGAACCTTTAAATGGTCATATAACATCTTTAAGTGTTATGAGAACTTATAGAAGAATGGGATTAGCTGACAAACTCATGAGACAAGCATTATTTGCTTTAAGAGAAGTATACAAAGCTGAATATGTTTCCTTACATGTTAGAGAATCTAATAAAGCTGCATTGCATTTATATAGAGATACGTTAACATTTGAAGTTTTAAGTGTTGAGAAAAGCTATTATCAAGATGGAGAAGATGCATATGCTATGAAAAAAGTATTAAATTTGGAAGAGTTGCAACCAAAAAATTTCATGTTTCTTAAAAATACACCAAAAGAAGATATTATTGAAGATGACTTAGAATCAGATTTGTTGGCATAGAATTCAATGATTGATAAATTATACATTTTTAACTATAAATATTATAGAATTGTAACTATGCATGAGTTAAATAACAGTAGGTAGCGTCAAACTTGATACTTATTTAAATATCTAAAATGTTTTATACTAGGTATAACTTTTTTCGTACATAACCTTGTCAACTTTTACTTCACCATCTATGTACAGATATATATACAAAGTACATGTAGAACCTTGAATATCAAGTAAGCAAAAACTTGGGATATTAGATCCATTAATATCAAACTCTGATATATCAAGATCAAAAGACTCTTCTGAGGTATTATGGTCATCATTTATTTTATTTGATTTTTCTTTATCTTCATCCCTATCACTTAATTCTTTAACAGTACCATCCATGATACTGTTATCATCCTTATTTATTTCTTCTCCCAATTCTACAGATGCAATTTCTTCTGTAACTACTGCAATTCGTTCTTTATCTCTCTTGGATTCCTCTTGAGATTCAGTTGTTTCCGTAGGGTTTGAATCAGACTTCTCTATGGTGATTTTTTTATCTGAATCAGTCTTCTCGTCATCATTCCTCAAATTAACTGGCCAATCGGTATTAAAGGCCCCTGTACAACTTCCGGGATTAACAAAAAACTTGTCTTCTAAAGTATACGCCTCAACATTATGTGTCCCACCCCATAACAATATATCTACATCTAATTGTCTAGCCACCGCCAACATCGATAAAGGATCATTCTTAGGAACTATAGTGCTACCACTGCAACAACCAATTTTAAATCCACCAGCTTTAATAACAATACTCATCGGGATATCAACTTGCTCTATTTTACTGTCATTCTTCTTATTTTGTATTATAGGATAGGTTGGGCTGTCGAATTCCCCTTGCACAGCTGCAACATTCGATGAAATATTTAAAATAAATTCATTGAAACTTTGAGAGTTCGTACAATTTCCTAACAATACAACTTGCGATATCCTATCTGGAACATTTAATAACTTTTTAAATTTATCTGGTATATCAATTGCTCGATCAGGGATATGAGCATCAGCTAAGGCAAGAATCAACATCGCTAAAACACTACGCTTTCACTATCGAATTCGACTCGATCAAATAACTTGCACTCTTGAACGGATCAACTCCAAAGAACCGACTGTCACTGTCACTTAGGTATCAGAACCACAATCAATATCAATCAATATCAACCAACACTACTTATAAATATATAAATATATATTAGGACAAATTATTTAATTGAATTATCTAAAGTAAGTTAACTGCGTAATTAAGCGCGATACAATTAAGAATACAGTATTAAGAACCTTAGAATAGGTTCAGATGTTGAAGACTAGAGTAGTTATTTGTTGGTTGACGGTTACAATAGAGAGATTGTTTTATTTGTTCATTCTGTTATTAGATTCTTTTCAGTTTTTAAAGATCTTATATTTATTTACAGTTTATATATATTCTTTTCCTATGTATTTTTGCAAAGGCTTAGGGATGGATATTTGGCCCGTTTGCTTATTGTAGAAGTTTTCTACAATGGAAATGATTACTCTGGGGACAGCCATTGCTGTGCCATTCAAGGTGTGAACATATTCCAGTTTTTGGTTGTCAGTTCTATATTTTGTGTTTATTCTTCTGCTTTGAAAATCGGTACAGTTTGACGTTGATGTGATTTCTCCAAAACTTCCTCTACCTGGCATCCATGCTTCTATGTCATACTTTTTGAATGCTGGGAATCCCAGATCATTTGCTGGCATGTTTAATACTTTTGCTGGTATACCCAGAGACTGGATGAGATCAATTTGGAATTTTTTCAATTTTTCAAGTAGGTCTTTGCTATCTGAAGGTTTACTCCAGCAAAATAGCTCAACTTTAGAAAACTCATGTACTCTATACAGTCCTTTGGTATCCTTACCTCTTGCTCCAGCTTCGGCTCTATAGCTTCTACTAAAACCAACTACTTTTTTAGGACCTTTCTCCAAATCTACAGTTTGGTTGATCCCAAGAGCGGCCAACGTAATCTCAGCGGTAGCGATTAATCCCAGATTGGTGTTATTTATATAATAAATTTGTTGTTCATTGTTCATATCCCGTGGTTTAAAACCACAAGCTTCAATAACTTCTTTTTTGGTTACAGTAGGAGGAATTACAAATTGAAATCCATCTTCAATAGCTTTATCTATAGCGTAATTTGTTAAAGCACGTTCCAAAAGTGCACCCCCATTGATTAAATAGTACCACGATGTCCCTGTCACTGTGGAAGCGGTTGATAAATTTAACATATTCTTTTTAACCATAATATTTACATGTGTTCTCTCCGGATCAGCAACATACGTCTCTAATGGATTTATCCAATTAACAATCTCAGGTTCTAATTTTGGTGTGCTTGTATCAATTAAATTAGGTAACGATGAACACCCATCATTCATTAGCACTGTTTGCTCTTTGAGATTTTTTTTCACCTCATTAGCTTTGTTCTTTAATTGCTTCAATTGGTCATAGTATTTAACTTTGTTCTCAATGTCCTCCTTAATCAGACCTTCTAATGTCTTCCTTTGGGTTTGAATAGTCTGTATCTCATTATTGTACTCTTTGATGCTCTCCTTATAACTCTCTAACTTACTAGCAATATTCAACAAATCCTCTTCACTTTGTAACTGTCTATCAAGTATGGATTTCTTGAATAACTCAATATTTTCACAAATACTTTTAACATCGTACACAGGAAACCCAAGCACTAAATTGTTACCCAAACCCCTTGACAAAGAGAATCGTCTTAATGGCCGCCTGATACTTAACTTGAGCATTTTAAAAATTCCATAAACCTTCTCAATGCTGAAACCGCTCCCCACTCTTGTGTTTCAATATAAAACGAGAACAGACAAAGGTCCACTGGAATGGAAAAATACCTGAAACTAATAAGTGTACTCGACAATCAACAACGTCCACTTGTATACACCCTCTTATCGTAACTCCCTTTCCTAAAATCAGTGTTTCTTCTTATTGTATTTCAATTATTTGAATTTGGTCGCTTTAAATATTAAAGGTAAAATTATTGAAGCATATTTAAAGAACACACTTCTGGAGATAACAATGGAACTGTTATAGTAGGTTAGATGAGTATAAAGAGAGGGCTGAAGGTCTGTGGCATGGTGGTGTTTGGTTGCAGCTGCGCAACTGTTGGTTTTAGTGATACAATATGTTTATATCTTGCATGATGGTTGGTGTTGGACAGGGAAAAGTGAGTTATTTTAGCCGCCGAAACAGTGCGCTATGCATTTGAACGTTGGTATGGTTTCATTAGCATAACAGGCTCCACGTTGAAGGTGTTAGTGGCCTGCTGGTGTTGGGGGATGGTCGTTTTAAACATAACTAGCATCGTTAGTTTGTTTCATTGGTGAGTGCAGTCTCGAGAATGGTGGGGCGAGTCACGTAAGTAGTAAAGGACTAAAATCTTCCAAAGATCCTAATAATTTCTGATAGATGTCAAAAGACACATTATCCAATATTGCAGATAAACAATCCCATCGATAAGAGGTTAGTGTGCTTCTGTCAATTGTTCCCTGCTCGACTTCCAATTGCAAGCGTATTTGTAGGGGAGACGAGCGTTTTTGCTTTGTTAGTGGAAAATTTTAACAAATGAAATCGCAATGGAGCTACCCAACTGACAGACACTAGATTTTAAACTATTGATGACCAATTCAAGGTCATTGGCCCTCCAATTCTAGATATATCATTTGTAATTCGATGTTCTGATGATTGAATCTCGGTGTTACCCCGACTTATGTTTCCAGCTCACTCAAGACTTTTCAGCCATATTGCTGCCTGATAAAATGTGTTGTTCATTATCGTAAGAGTACGCAAATAAATATAATTAATCCACTGAATTTGACAAGTAAGTTTTAAATTACTTTGGTTGTTAAAAATCAATATTAATTGGTTGATTATTTCTATAATAGTCAAAAAAATTACGGGAAAGAATACCATATAATAATCTCTATATTTGGGAATTCTTGTGAAACTTTTTTTTTCAAACCTTACTAAATTGAAAAATAGAGTGTGTTCACTATTGAATAAAATTGAACATTTAATTATTGAAGTTATTTAAAATTTACTTCTATTCATTAATAGATATTACTTTTGAGGGGATACCCTTGGCAAGTGTTAACAGTCAGTTTGCTTCATCATAGTGTTTTGAAAAATAAATTGTTGATAAAATATGATTGAATTCAATTACTTGGATCTGCCAAGTAATTACGAAAATGATGATGATAAAAAAAAGATTATAATTATTGGAGGTGGTATTATAGGTTCATGTATAGTATATTATTTGACCAAACACCCAAATTTTGATCCAGAAAAATACCATATTATAATTTTAGAGCCTAAAGAAATAGCCGGTGGCGCATCAGGTAAAGCTGGTGGCCTATTGGCATCTTGGGCATTTCCAGAAGAGATTGTGTCAATGTCATTTGACTTACATCAAGAATTGAGTGACCTTTATAATGGGGGAGAAGAATGGGGTTACAGAAGAATAAACACATTGTCTTTAGAAGCTACTGCAACAGAAGATGAAGATGCTGAAGACTGTACTAATACAAAAATTGAAAACAATGAAAATAGTGACACAATGAGTATTGAGAATGAAAAAGATGATGAAGGTATACAGATGAACATTGATCAATCTGGTCTTCCAAAAGATTTGCAATGGATTGATAGAAAAAAGGTCAAGGAATGGACATCATTGGGTAACACTGGCTCAACTGCCCAAGTGCTGCCATATAAGTTTACAACATTCATTTTAAATGAGGCATTAAAATCAAAGTCAGTCGACCTAATAAGAGGTGAATTAAATAACATTACTTTGAGTGAGGACGGTGTCGTAAAATCTATTCATTACCTACAGACTAATCCTTCATTAAATGGTAAAGGTGATATAGTAGAGATCGATAATATTGATAAATTAGTGTTAGCTATGGGTCCTTGGACTAGTAAGATATTATTAGATTGTCCTATATCTGCATTAAAAGCACATTCGATAATATTAAATCCAGATAGTGAAGAAAAGATTCCTGAATTTAAGGAGATATTAAAACCATATGCATTATTCACAGATTTAGAGTTACCAAACTTTCAGTCATTTGCTCCCGAAATATATGCCAGAAAGGAAGATTTATATATTTGTGGTGAAGGTGACACTTTAGAAGAGTTACCTGATGACTTATCAAAAGTTGAAGTCAAGAAAGAAAAATGTGATGAATTATTACATTATGCTAAAAAAATTGTGTCTCCAAGAATCTTTGAAATGACCAAGAATAAAATCACTAGATGTGCTGGATACTTACCTGTACTAAATATTGGTACCACATCAGGACCTTTAATCGGTGAAACTAATGTTAAAAATTTACATATTGCCAGTGGACATTCATGTTGGGGTATTAACAATGGGCCAGCTACAGGGAAGTTAATGGCAGAATTACTTATAGATGGTGAAGTCACATCGGCAAATATTTCATCGTTAGATCCAAGTTTATATTTCGATGCTAGTATACTTGATTAATTATTCAAAAGAATAAAACTAAACATAAAACAACGTGATAATTAGACCGACTTCTGAACCATGCAATTGTGTCAAGCTGTTAATTGACATTTTAATCAGCACATATGATTAATTATTTATATGCGTAAATACTTTATATAACTCATAATATATCTATATATGCTATTATAATTGTTTGATATATTTCTTGTAAACCAAAAATTATTACTATTGTTAGAATAGACTATATAAATCTAAAATGGTATGTTAAAATAAAACACTAACTAAACAAGCGTTGTATTTGTACTTTGATTGTTTTTGTCATCCATTAGTTTCCTTTTCTTATTGCTAGAATTTGATTTCCGCACATCATCAATTAAGTTTTGTTCAATTTTGCGGGCAATATCTTCTCTATTTAATATATTGGCTATCATATTAAGAACTTCATTCTCTGTTATATTGGATGACCCATTTGTACTACCATTGGTTGATAAAGATGGGCTAGCATCTGGAGATTCTTCATTTTTAATCATAAATTCTGCTTTTCTCTTTTTAAATTCAGTATCAACCCAAGTATTCTTTTGCTCATCGGTGAAATCAATTAATTCTATTTTTGATCTTTTTTTCAACCTTGCTCTAACATCATTCTCCCAATTCTTCACAACATTGGCACTCCTCCATTTTCTTTTACGTTCTTTATTTATCTCTTTAGTTAAAGTAGACATATTTTGCTTGTCTAAATAAATTCTGGCATATTTCACAGCACCTGATCTCTTGTTGCCATCATTTTTGGGAATATTGAAAGAAATTGAGCTCAATTCTTTAGGTTGTTCAGAATTGGCTTTCTTCTTAAATCCAATGGAACGGTTTTGCCCTGTACTACTAACATCAAAACTACTTTCTGGTTTTATAATCTTAGTTGATGGTGATGCTCTAACGATGGGTCTTTTGAATTCGTTAGGCAAAACTAAACCATCTAAATTCAATACAGGTGGAGGTGGTTTAGTATATGTGCGTCGTCCACTATCACTTTCATGAGAATCGTCTAGAGCAGGTAACAATGTGGATATAGTTGAAGAAATCATATTTGTGATATGACTTGGTAGAACAACATCATTTTCATCATTATTAGATTTATCAATATGTTTTTGAATTAGAGATTCAACCATTTTTGTCATATTATCTGGTTCATCTTCAGATTCTTTTTTGATGAACGTGGGCGAAACTGGTGAAGATTGATTCAGTCTAGTAATTACTATGTCCTGGCCATCCATTAAACGCTTTTCTGGTCTTGATTCCATTAATTTAGGGTTGTGGATTTCCTCCAAATCGGATGTAGCATTTACATGTTGTTCGTTGGCCAAAGAGTGTTTTGTAGATTCTGGTGAAATATCTAAACTTTTTGGTGCTTCATTATCAGATAAATGATCATCTTTTGAAATTTCTTCTAATAAAGGGTCAATATGCAAAAAATCTGATTTTTTTAAATGAGATACTGAATTTGAGCTTATTTTCTCTTCTGATTCGTTGCCTGTAATGATATTTTGATTTGTACTTGCTTTATCAAATGTTGATTTATCAAAATTTTTTTTTATGATAGTGTTAGTATTTTCATTATTGGACGTCGTAATCCTATCTGCACTACCTTTCTCTATATTCTTAGATGGCTGTAGTTTCATCAGCTCTGATTTCTCATCGTCTTCTATTTTGATTATCGATGGAGAAGTATTCTCAGCTGTGTTTATTTTCCGTATTGAACTTAAACTAAAAATAGGAATTTTCTTTAATAAATTTTGCTTCTTGTTAACTGAAAATATATCTTCTTCGGTTTTCAACTTCGTGTAATCTTTATTAGCATTTCTTCTTGAAATGGCTAATGATTGTGCAATCGAACGCTTTGTATGTTGAATAATAGTCATCATATGTCTTGTAGCCTCTTCAGGAGAAGCTCCTTCAGCTACCTTTGCTCTAGCAGCTGATTTCAACGTATTAATTATAGGGAATAATATTGCAGGAATTATATTATTCCTTGCATTATTCGTTAGTAGATTTCTAAAATACTTAAATGCTTTTTTAGATTTAGAATTTCTTTTAGAATTTTTTAATTTTTCAATATAGGTCTTTCCATTCCTTCTAGCTATAGGCAGTGCATATGGCGGGTGTGCCGGCAGCACCCATGGAGGATGGAATGCCCATTTTTCCTTTCTGACAACAGTCTTCGCAGCTGGATCGAACAACAGCAATTTTTCTTGAATAACTCTAGATTTGTATATCTCTAGCGAACTCAAGTTTTCATTATCAACTTCGCCAGATGATACAGATGTAGGAGGGGCTAATCTGTTAAGTTCCATTCTATATTTGTTTAATGGGGTTTGTGCTTCTAAGTCTGTTGAATTCATTGTAGCTTCTCCGTCTAATTTAGATATATTAAACAATGGTATTTTCCTCAAAGTTGATAATGGAATCTTCTTGAGCTTTTTGCTCTTTTTCTTTTTAGCTTTCTTAATTTTCTTTGGTTTTTTGGGTTCCTCAGGAGGCATTTGCATCCTAATTGCCATTTCTTCTGCTGTCCATCTTTTATAAGGTTTCTTTGGTTCACCACGTTTCGTCAATCTTAAATCAGGAGGATATGGTGGCCCTCTTAAAACTATTTGTTCTAACTCTAGTCTTTCTTTTTCTATGTTCTCTTTCTCAACAATTTTCTTTAGTTTGCGTTCTTCAGAAGCTTTTTGCTGTTCAGATTTTAATAATTTTTTGTAGTCTTTCCTACGTTCTCGAAGCTTTTGACGACCTAAATTTGCTGCTTCAATTGCAATTTTTCTAAAGTGCTTCTTTCTTATGTCAATCACAGTTCGCTTATGCTTTGACGGTTTTGGGAACTTAAAAAGTAACTGAACTTTTGTTTGTTTAACGCGGGGTACTTTGGGTACTTCAGCTCTCTTTTGTTTAAGTTTCTTCCCTACTATTGGCTTTGTTTTCTTTTTAGCAGTTTTGACTTTTGGAAGTTTTTTGGCTTTCCCCATATAATTCACCGACTTGGTTTTCAACACTTTCTTTTTGAGACTACTTTTTTTCTTTTTCGATGAAACTTTGGATGGAACCAAGATGTCAGATACACCGAAATCATCTAAACCTCTATTAAAGTCATCCACAATAGATTGATCAATATCTTGGTTGGTTTGTTCTTGAAAAGCCATAGCTAAAGCTCTCTGCATAATTTGATTCAAGTCAAAATTCTCATCACCTGTTTGATCCGTATCTAGTGCTGAATGCTGTTTGTTTTTTATGTCAATTGGTACAGCTTGTGCTGAAGTATCTGGTTGTGTTGTACTCTGGCTAGATGTTTTATCTGATATCGAAGTGTTGACAACCTGGTTAACCATTTCTGCCAATGCTTTTGAAAAATCATCATCATCGTATGATGGTTCGTTTATCTTTTTATCCTTTGCCTTTCTCTTGTTCTTTGAAGCTACAGGTTCCTTTTTTTTGGGTACTGTACTTTTTTCTTTAGTAGTTGTAGAAGTTTTTGACGTTGATTCTATATTTGAGGATGTTACTGTCTTTGGAGGAGTCGCATTCTTCTTTTTTGTTGTAGATTTCCTTTGTTTAGTTGATGACTTCTTTTTTTGCGAACCCATCAATTCTTTTTCAAAAGCTTTCAAAGTTGCCTCTACTAATGCTTGTGTCTCAAGATCGCCAGAATCGGTTTCTAATTTTTTATCACTAATATCATCTTGTTGCATGAATCCCTTTATGACATCTTCAAAATTTAACAAAGAGTCATCATTAACATTATTTACTTTCTTTTTGGATTTTTTTACCTTAACTTTAGTCGTGGTCTCTGAAGATTTATTTTTGGCGTTTTCCTTCTTCTTTCTTGATGGTTTCTTGTCAGCTGATGTAGATGGTTCTTCTTGTACGTCTAGACTTTCATCTTGAACCTTTTTTTGTTTTTTTCCACTGTTTGACTTACTTGATTCATCTGTTTCTTTTGTAGTAGATTTTTTTTTTGATCTTGGTTTTTCCTTATCTAATTGTTGTAACGAATCTAAAATAGCATTTCTCAAATTCATATCATCTTGATCCAGCTCGTCTTCTATCAGTGCATTTTTGTCTGCTGAGTGGCTATTGTTTGTAGATTGAAGGAGAGATTGTTGTAAAGTATGTGCCCATCGTTGCTCTTCGTTTCGACTCTCTATGTGACTTTTATCAGTACCTTTGGCATCATTTCGATGCTCGTTTATCTCATCTGTATTTTCATTAAAGTTTTGAATAGCACTCACCACTGCTTCTAAATCCATATCTTCAGGCCCAAAGTCCGGTAGTTCATGATCTATTGTCAATTTATCTATATTGTGATCATCTTCACTGTGCAAACTTTCTTCTTCATTCCCAGTCGGAGGCACCCTATTCTCGCCAGTCAACACCTCATGACTGCTCAATATATTACCTACTAATGCATTAAAATTAATATCATCTCCATCACTATTCCCGTCATCAGACATCCTTATATTACGGCTGATGATAATATTTATTCCCTTGACTACTGTTGAAGAAGCTTCACTACTGATGTCCCAGTAACAACCACTATACTAAATACGCTCTATACAACTCTACACTATATTGCAGCTTCTAGAAACCGTTTCTGGTTACATAAATCCCTATAAGAACCATAAAACCTTCAATTAATAGTACTGATGACTTCTTAAATAGCTTGATTCAGTTAATTACTTTTATTTGTTTTGTTTTCCATTATGGCGTGCCTTTTTACCTCGTATTAAGTGACGATAAGTGATGCCATTGGCATAAATATAAAAGTAAGACGCTACAATTGTGACACTTTGCTATAGACTCATCACACCTTCAAGAGGTGAGCATAAGTGAATATATTAAGCTAGAATGTATCCAGATGCACTTGTAATTGAGTTTTTTTATCAGAGCAGGCTCATGCTATAGCTGTCGATGATACTTATGTCCATTTGGTACACTTATTTGCACTTCTGTCGGATAATTGGGTTGAGAAATCCAGATTAAGTAAAAGATCAGTTGGCCATTTGATATTTTTGCTATCGTTCTACAGCAATAATATCAAAAAAACAACACGCTTATCAGAGAGTTAAGCTACATCGAAACGGCTTGTGATTTGAATGATGTAAAGTAATTTACTTATGCTGAAGTGAATATTCTATTCATTTATCTCATAGCGTTAATGACCTTAATTATTACTAGTTTTCCACTTCAAACGTTACTATGTTACCCATTAGTGTTATTGCTAACATACGATGTACTTTAGCTTCAATATTCCTGCAGCAGAATATCCCACAACACAGTTTAGACTATAAGATATTTACGTTTTTGTCATACAATTCTCATAATAAATAATTATTCTAAAACAAATTTCAAAATTTATTTATTGTACAGAATTGTTAAAAGAAGAAATGAGAGATGTATTTATAATTTGATCTTGTATATTACAATAATTTATATAGTTATGTATGTAAATGGGTGTATGCGTAGATATTTTTGTGATCCAGTAAATGTTATCGTAGCATGATTCATTTTCATCTTCTTGTAGTTTTCATGGCTTCCATATATAATTCCGAATCTTAGTTTTCCAATGGTCAATTTGCTGTATAATAATATCAAGTCCCAAGATCTGAGTTATTAATATAGTTACTACTCTACTTATAATTATTGATCTCTATTTGATATACCTTATTACCTATTCAAATAGAGGTATATCTTCAGTTCTTGTAATATAATAGAATCAACAAAGCAATAAACGCAGCATTAGTATTTTAATAGCTTAGTTTCGTTAATGTTATCAAATATTTTCCAAGTATTTCCATCATCTCTTGTAATTGTAAAATATTTTGTAGGTTAATAATTCAGTTTTAATTGTCAAGTCAGTTCCTTATACGTTTATCAAATGCTTTGGTTTTAAGTTATTAAAGCATATTCATTTTCTGACTTATGTATCAGTTTGTTTTATTCTTTGCCGGCAGTGCAAATATGATTTATAGTAAATTTTAATAAGAATATTTTAAATATATATATTCTCGTATTAATTGGCTCATGTATAATTGTACTGGCTGATGGCGAAGTATAATTGTTAATAAAGTTATTATATTTTATGGTTAATTAATTCTTATTTGAAGAGAGGAAGACGTGACGATATATGTAGGAAATGATTTATTTTGTTTTAAAGATCATTCGTTTTATATTTTTTGGTTGCAGTAATTTGATCGGGTTAATATATATGATGTTGTTGTAATCTGCGGTTGTTTGATGATAGTAGGTATTTCTTTAAATAGGAAAATATTTTCTGTTTGAAATGCATTAAAGAGCATAGTATTATTAGTATGTAGGCTAATGTTATTTTGTATCAGTTAGTGACTATTTCGTAGAGGTATTTACTATTTAGATTTAGTAGTATATTTTATAAGGAAAGAGTATTATATTATTGAAGAATGGGTGTAGTAGAGTATCATAGATGGATGCGTGAAGTTGAGGATACTGACTAAACCAAGTGAGTGTTTTTGAAATTACCAGTGGTAAGGATTGCAATTGTGAATTATTGAAGTAACAAGGAAGGAAAGTAGTTCAGAGAAATTTATGAAATGAAATGAAGATGAAAATGTGATATGTAAAGGTATATCAAAAAAGTTATTTATTAGCTTGTGATAGAGAATACTTAAAAATTGTAATAAATAGATGTACAGGGGATAGTTTCATATGATAATTTATTGTGAGTAGTTTAATGTCTGGTAATTGTATGGATCGGGTGGAGATATTATGGTATGAATTGATGAGGTAAAGAGATCTGGCGGCGCAGCCATGTTGCAGAGAGAGCAAGTGTTGGTGAATAGATGGAGTTGTGATGATGTGTATCAATAGATGAGTATGAGTTGATATATAGATGCAAAATGTATTATTAGATGTTGGGATATAGTTGCTTGATATATAGATAAGGTAGATATTATTGTTAGTGCATATTTCAAGATAGTAGATAATATCATTAGTATTTTCATATAGAATAGGGAAAATATAGAAGAAGATAGAAGTAGATATTCGAAAATAGTGCATTATGTATTATATTTGTAAATAAAAAAATAGTATGGTTTTGCTCATGATGATACTATTTATGAAAGTACATTTTGATGTTTGAAACAGATAAAGTAAGTAGAGACTCGGTGAAGGATAATAGGGTAGATTATTATAGGAGAGAAAAAAATCAGGCTAATTGGGATATTTGGTGATACTTTACGTATGTGGATGAGTAAGGGAGGGTATTGGAATATGAATTGATAATGATAGTATATAATGTTGCTATTTAATCAAGGTTAATTAACGATGAGAGTAAATAAGTGATGATCCTGGATAGAAGAAAAGTAGAGTTGGATATTGAATTGGCAGTTATATGAAGTTAAATGTAAAGTTGTGTGGTTAATGGATGTCGATGAGAAATATGGTTTTAATGTTTTGTTAAGGTATAGGAAATTAAAAAATGATGAAACTAAGAAAGAAAACGGAGATGCGTTGATTTGAAAACAAAAAGTAAATATTATCTAATTAGAAAATTAACAATTGATTGTATTGCTTTAAGAATTAAGTAATGATATTTGATTTAAGTAGCTATATTTATTAACCGAATATCATAAAAATATTTGTAAAGAATTAGCGGGTTCAATGATATAGTGTTGATATTTACGGTAGATATGTTGCTACGTTTGGTTACGTGCATAAGAATAGTGGAAGACGTATTTATTTAAGTAGATAGAAAGGCTAATGATGTTAAGGTAATTGAAATTTATTATGTGGTGCATGTTGAGATGAAGGTGAGCATATAAGAATTTTTTATTTGTTAACGTCTAGGTTGTGTTGTCATAAATGATGTAGCTTATACTATGTAAGGAACTACTGTTCCTAATATTAACAACACTATCAGGTGAATAATAAATTATTAACAATACAGCATTTATTAATTACAACATCTCTTTATCAGGAATTCTGATTTATGTAGTTAATCTACTCTAATTACACATGGCCTATATGAAATATCACTGATGACAAGTTTCAGAATTATTATATCGTTAATAAGAAAACTTGGAAGATTACTATTAGATTCCAGCATAAATGTTGCGACTTATTTTTAATTTTCATTTAATAAAAATCTAGTTACTCCTCTAGGTTGCGAGGAGTCATTTAAAGTTTCATTGTTACGGACTTGTCGAACCCTTTATAGAATATCGGTTATCAACTGCACCAACTATATCCAAAAATTCGATATACTAAGTTAGTAGGCAAAAAATGACAAATTTTAATTTTGCTAACTATATTTGATGATCTACTATTTGCATTGTTTGATATTCGAAATTGAAAACATATATTAATTTTTGTTACTTTTTAAACTTCTTCCCTGCTTTTCTCGCTTGTGTTGCGCCAGTGTTTGGTGCTTTCTGACGCTATATCAGAGTCAAGCTGTAAGTACATAATTTCACTATCTAGAGGCAGATAAATACAATATAGCAAGACAAGATGAAATGAGTTAATCAGATAAAAAATATTACCGTAATTGCATCTGGACATTTAATAGCATATTATTGCTTTTCCCTTCATTTTTATAGAAAGAAACTTTTATTTTTACGGATGGTACTAGGCCTAAAAACTACCCACATTACATACCAATACGAGGATACGATATAAAGTAAAATAATACAACAATTTCTAAAACACTATATTTAGCAATGAAAATAGTTATCATGAAACAGAAAAAAGTTCCCAGTAATCGCTATTCGAAAAACCAAAGGTACTACTTATTTTTCTATACTTTTGGAAAATTGTATACAATTATTTGAAATGCCTTATCTCTTCATTAATGAACCTTTTAAAAACAGCAAAAGATCAAAGTGAGTTTTCTTCTGTTCTCTTATAATAGCCCAATTATTGTGTAAGTGAAAAAATATTTTTTTATAAATTAAGCATGTTGTACAAATAGTTCGAAATTTTCGAAATCTCGATGCTATTAATACAATACTCTCAAAAATCTTTGTAGGACGATTGCAATTTTATAGCAACAAAGTTTTTTGCTACAGACTTTCCTTAGCTACTGCTGACTATATGCACCTAGGTAGAATGGTGCAGGATTTTGTATGTGAGGAAATTTGTCATCCAATACTCGGAGCAGGAAGGCAGAAGTATTTTATAAGACGGAGTGACGCTTCTGGATATGAAGAAATATGGGCACCATTTTCTTATCATGTAGCAAGTACTATATTCAAGTCATTGATACTTGTGAAGCATGCAAGAGAAAGGGGGGGACTACGATGATGTTAACTTTAGACAAGAGGTAGAGGCACTGGGTTATTCAACACTAACAACTCTAGTAGTATATTTCCATTCTGTTAATTTTAGTCATGGTAGAGGTATTGTAGAAGGTGACACAGCAATTGATTTTAATGGAAAGCAATACATATTGCCATCAAAGCGTTTGACAATGTTTAACCGTTATAAGTACTTGACAGTAGTATTCTCGGTAATAACAATAACACTGATATCAAAATTCTTTCTGATGACTACCTGGTTAAACGTGACGAAATCATATTAACCTCATTATTTGCAATTAATACTACCTTTGTAAATGCTCATCATTATAAACTCTATAGCTTGGATGATTTATCTAAGGGTGCGCTTTTAGTTGCTCCTGCTCATATAAATAACACAACCGATATTTCAAAACGTAGTCTTTATCCAGTGTACTAGCCACTATGCGATAGCTATTTTGTTGCAGATTATTGTGCTGATACCAGTGGGGTATGGAACATGGGGCATTAGTAACACTCATGATATTATAAAATCCATAACAGAGAATAACTTGAATGGTGATTGGACTAGTAACTATTACAAGCTATATGCAGACAAAGGAAACAATGCAAGTGATGAACATCGGTTGATGTCATTTTATACATACACAACCAGTGAAAGCAATGTTGTATATTAAGGACAGTACGATAGAGGATATGGAGTTTTAAGGGTTCTGTTAGTTTACCAGATCTCTTGCAATGATAAAATAGCCTTCAATATATTAAAAAACGTAAGAAAAAAAAGTAGCCACTGTTGACGTAAAGATTCCACTCTGGCAAATATATTATCACCTATATATAGTGCAAATGCTAATACAACTCTATCTCTGTCATGTTGCCTTGTGTATATACTATGTTACTCTAAATATGTGCTCTTTGCATAAAAATATCTTGCTTAGGGTATATTGACAGAAACTTCATGGTATGAAAATAAAATGGTTTATGCATTGTAGTGCTTTGAAACCTATTCAAGCAACTCCGCCATTGATCAGAGAATTTTGTGAATTAAGGAAAAAATGGATTAGCATTTTAAAATAAAGATCGTTAATAGTGACTGAGAAAACAGCTTAAGAAGTATCAATAATCTAATTTTTTATATTATTTGGAACTAAAAATTTGCTCGACTTCAAATCTCTCCAATTAGAAGTATTTTATTTTAATATTTTAATATTGAATTGATAAGTACTATTAGCTATTCATATCACATTTTCAGTTATGTTTTAAATCGAAAATATCACTATAAATATCTGTATATCCAAACCACACATCCTCTATAAATCATTGTTTTTTAATGTAAAAAAACATATTTATTTTAAAAAATTCTATTTTCTAAGATTTTTCAAGGCTACTATACGTCCTAAAATGTTAAAAATAATGGTCGAAAAACATCTATCAATTTTTCCTCTATGATTTTTCTTAATCAGTCAATATTTTTTTCAGTTTAATTCAAGTTGACATACATATTTCAACTCTTAATAGAAAATTACTAAATCACGGAGAATGAATTAAATAGTAATATTCTTCTTATTTTCTTCAAATTACTGACAACAATTATCCAATGCAGTTGACAATTAGTAGCACAGAAATTGGCCAAGAGCATGACATCTTGTTCGAAAATATAATATTATACCATGCAATCAAAGCTATAAATTCCTTGAATAGTCATATTTATTATATATGCTAACTTAGTTTTTGATGAAAAAAACAATTACTATTAAGAATTTGGTATTCATTCAATAGGTGGCAAATAATTACGTGTTCTTTTGTAGCATATACAGAAGTTAACCAATTAAGAATGAACGATTTAATTATAATGAATGCTATCAAAATATACAGTCAATATATACAGACTTTTTAAGAACAAATTTACTCCTTTTCAGTTACCTAGAATATATGTCTGATAGTATACCCACCCCGGCTTCATTATGAATATAGTCGAAAAAATCATTCTAAAAAATAATGAATTTGGCATTTTTTATATAGCATGAAAAAACCCGTACCACGTGGTGAGGTAATTTATAAAAGTAAAAAATGTCCAAGTAAAATTTTCACTTTGGTGTTTTTAATTACTTATTCTCGAACTCTGTACAGTGCGTTTTACCGTATTTTGATAGTAACACCATATGTACCCTGCTCAAATTAAGAAATAAACAATATTTGGAAGTGTTTTCCATTGAAAAATTTGACGTATATAATAGTAGAAGAGTAAACAAATTGTTCTCCATTCCGTATTAGGACATGTATTTCTCATGCTAAAATGCCAGAGAGATTCAACAACTCAATTCAGAACCATTTAGTCAATTGATGGTTTTTTCATTAGTCTAGTTCTCGAAAATTGGAGGAAGGTCTCAGCGAAATACCCCAATTTTGGGTAATCTACTTATTAAGAAATCTTTTTTTTCATTCCAAAGTTTGTATGGAGATTTCTAAAATAAAATTTCTGTTCCTTCTGTAATTCTTTTATCAAGTGAACACGGCTACAGTAGCGAAAGAAGCCGATTTTTAGTATATCATTCGTTGTTCTACATTGCTTGGATTATAATTTTTCAGGACAACCAACGAAGCAATACCATTGAGGAGGTAAATTAAGTTGCAAAGTTTACAGCCTAACAAGGAAATATAATTTCTGCTTTTTTTCGTCAATTTCAAAATATTAACCATTTTGTCATTTCTCTACAGTAAATATATATCAGTACATATATCAGTTATAATCCCAGTTTGTAATTTGGGTGAAAAGGCATGAATATTAAAAATTATATAAATATATATATATATATATATATTCAAATAAATAAATCCAACCGTTTCTCGATACCGCTGAATATTTTATTGTCTCATCAGTAAGAAAGGACAGTACAAGTAAAACAAAAAAATCGGTACCATTTTCTGTTACTTGATTAGAGATCCAGACTAAAAATAAGGCATTGAAGTTAATTTTTATTCCGTATCTAACACAGTTTTATCATCTGTACATAGTAAGGAGGTGCTTAGCTACCTATCTTTACATACAAAGATCAGCATTAGTAAAATTTAGAAAAATCAAAAAATACTATTTACAAGAATAGATAGAAAGAAAAAAAAAAAAAAAAAACCAAAAAGAGAAAAGTAAACATAACACTTAAGACTAATATTTTGAGAATTATTTTTTGAAAATGAAATATAAATTTTGGAATCTGTTTACTATAGTCAATTGTTTACTGGCATTAATGTCCATAAGTTTTGGTAATGCTTCTACAATTCAAACTGCTACTACTTTTTATGGATCCACTTCAGGACTTACAAGTGTAAGTACATCAACTACTGTAAAAGGACTTTTGTTTCCAACAACAGACACTTATTACACTACATACATTTATTCTCTCAGAACTTTGACAACGATAACCAGCACTTCGACAGTTTTAACCTTTTATCAATCTGCCGGCGTGATCGGTACCTCAATAGTGTATGACTATGGGGGTACACCAGGATTTTATTCGTTCACAACATATGTGGTTGTTCTAACAAGTCCTATCGGTGGAATTACATCCACTGGTTCTAATATCAATGATTTTCCACTGACCACCACAGTTTACTGGACATCATCTGACAGTGCAGTTATAACCTCAATAAGTACTACACTGGGTGATGTGTTTACTGTATTTGGTCATGGTTATTACTCCACGACAACTATCATTCAATCGTTTTATCCATTTTCAACCACCTTGACAACGACAAAAACGACGTATTCATTGATAAAGTACTCTATACTTACTTCATCAACATCGAGTGATTCTTCTACTTTATATATTGTGAATTCAATTATAGCTCCTTATCCTAGCACGGTTTTGTATAGCTACGCTATAAATCAATCTTTATCAACCCCCTCAACCTATAGTTATTCTATTACATCTTTGATTGGGGCTGATTCTCAAACTACTTATACTACTATTTTTTTTGTGTCTGCAAATCTTCCGCAATCATTAACCTCAACAACCGTTGAGAGTTATTTAGGAACATCTTCATCGGTAGTTTCAATTTCAATATTTACAACAACAATTAATGGTTCTGCCACGCTAGTATCAGTATACTATATTTATACTAATATTCCTCGCACTACTACATCTGTAGCTACGAGAGTTACCAATACTTCCGCCCAAAGTTATACATTTTCAACAAGTGTTAAATTAGGAACTGGTGCAGATGGAAGCTCTACAGCCACTACAATATATTATATTGGTATCCCTGATAATTTTTTCAAGTCCACTAAGTCAGATTATTGGACGGGAAACCAACTTACTACCTCCATTGCATACACTACAACGGCAGGTAATGATGGAAAGTCCACCGTGGGTACTATTTACAATGTTTTAAGAACTAGAAATGCTGGCCAAACAATCACTTCTCCTTGGTCGGGATCTTATACTACTTTCTATTCCACATCCGTCAACTATAGTACATTATATGTACTTCTAATTTTCCCAATCGCTTACTATACAACAACTTATTATTATATCAATATCCCAACCTTTGAAACAACAGTATCAACATCCACGTACGCAAATGTAGCTAGTACTTCTACTTATTCTACAAGTATATTTACTTTTACTGGATATGATAAAAATGTTACTACTGAGACTATTTACTATATTTATACTCCGCCTGTTCGCTCCACGACTAGTATTATTACCAGAACTAATATTGGAGGAACAAAGTCAACAACATTTAGAACCATTGCTGTTACAACTACTGGTGTAGATGGGAAAGAAACAACTGACCTTACTTATTATATTGGTTTACCAGATGCACTTTTTCAGACGACAACAACAGCACCTTGGACTGGTGGTTATACTTTGTTGTATGATATTAATTATAGTACAGTTCGTGGGGCAGATGACACTAGTACTGTTATAACTATATATCATGTTGAAACACCAACTCCATTTGGATTATGGGATACAACATATTGGACTGGAACCTATACCACTTATAACTATCAGGGTATAAGATGGGCATTTGGTTTTCTATTTATATTTTTTGGGATATGGCCATATAATTATTATATTCTTTCTACACCAAAGCGTGACACGACATTTACTTCGTTCACTAGACCATGGCTATCACATTCAAGTAAAACTTCGATATTGACTACCACAGTGGTTAATGACGGTAGTGCTACAACTGAGACCATCTATTTTATATATA